>OY856411.1:64105000-64705000 GCA_963693085.1 Alisma plantago-aquatica | reverse complement strand
ATGTCTTTATTCTTATGAAACACAACCCAAGTTTGTTTTCCAAATTAACAAGTTTCATAATGGAAGGTTTTATCTGGTATCTCAAGAAACAAACATTTCAGCTTAGCAACGGATGGAGCTCAATAATGGATGGATGTCACAGACGATAGTATCATTGTAGGCTAGTCTCTTAGGAAGAAAGTAGAGCAACAACATATCTTAATACATCCAGGTAGTATAGTCCACTTGATCCCTCATGGTCCAGACCAATCCTTGTCTTCATGCGGAAATCCTGAAAAACATAATCCTCAGGTTCAAAAGTGATGGAGCATTGAAGAATCTTAACAGTTTACTGACAAATAGCAAATTGAAAGGAAATCTTAGAACATATAACACATAAGGGAAAATTAGAAGATTGAGAGTAGTTCCAATTCTGTGCACTGGGGACTGAGTTCCATCAACCACAGTAACTGGTGGAACTCTAGTTGTTTAGAAAGGGTAGAAAAAAGTGCAGAACAATCAGAATATGAGTGGATGCACTTGAGTTAATGACCCATTTATTTTTACCATAGGTTGCAGGAGAAGCAAGTAAAACGTAACAACCTCCATCCCTAGTCGTAGTCTGCGAAGGTAGGCATGGCTGAAGGAGTTTCTTAAACTCTGAGCGGATCCACTCAATAATGGGGATGGTAGAACTGGAGGCAGCAATAGATGTATCATCGGAAGCATCATATGTAACTTGGTTCACTCATGAAATCAACAATCTTCAGTGTAGTTTGTTCACCCACAAAAGTTGCAGAATCAATTCTCGGTAGGAGGTTGTCCTCATCCAAATCCAGGTGGAGGACCTCATCCAGGGTCACCAGATAAATGACCACGATTGCGATCGCGACCGCTTCTACGTCCACGGCTTTTACTAAAGTCAATGGAGTGGATTGCAAGAGTAGAGTTACCTAAGAGTAGGGATGACATGGATGTGAGGCATTGAACACAATTTAGAGTTTAGAACATCCCGTAGAGTAGGCATGGATCACTAGATAAGATTTGGTCAGAAATAGTAGAAAAAGAGTGAGGGAGTCCAGCCAAGAATTGAAGTAATTGAAGTTCATTACATTGGCACTGAACTTATTTGATGTCAAAAGAGAGAGGATAATACACTTAATATTCATCCCAGAGTGTCAAGCACTTGTTGTAATAATCTTCTACAGATCCATCAATTGAGTATTCTTTTTTTGCCAAATTCTTGAAGTTGTCAAAGACCTTCTTCGGGTTCTGTTGATGAGATTACACATGGGAGGTTGATCCCACATGGCTTTAGCATTCTGAAGGAGGAGTAGAGACAGACTAATCTTCAGTTCGACGTTGTTAACCATCCATGTCATCACACCTGAATCATCTTTGGTTCACTGAGTGTGGGCTTGTTTGGCCTTTTCACCAACCGATGCATCAAGAGGGGTCGAAACAACGAAAGAGATATGGGAGAAGAAGCACCCTTAGCTTTAACATAGAGTTCAAACAAAAAAGATCAAAGATAATAGTTTGATCCATCAAGTTTCACGGGGTAACACAGAGATCGGGGATGATCTGTAGATGCTATGAGATACGGGGTGGTGACACGCACAAAGAAGAAGAAGACATAGTATGATAAAAACACTAAGCAACAACAACCATAGTTTTAAAAAGCGGTATGCGTTGTATGTTTGGAGAAGTCACTTAATAGAGTATATGTGGTACACGAGAGTATATGCAGTTTTGGTATTTTTTTAATTATGATATCTATATAAATATACAATAATCATACAATTAAATATTTAATTTGTAAATATATATAATTAAGATGCAATCATGCAAATATGCAATCATGCAAATATGCAATCAAACACAACTTCAATATACACAAATATGCAATAATGAGCTAAATATAAAACAACTATAGATGAATGTAATGTAAAATGAGGAAATGGAAGCAGAAGGTAGGCTGAAAGTAGATGGTGGTTTTAGTTACATAAATAATAGGGGGTAATGTTAAAAAATTGTCATCTTAGCAGTTTGACCATTCAAATCAGGGATTAATCAGCCTTATATGCGGCCAGGGTCCGTTTTAGACATTGATTTCCCATATGCGGTTCAATCAAGGGTCTGAACTGCATATGCGGCTGCATGAACTGCTTTTTGAAACACTGACAGTAATAGCAGGATCTGTATTAGTGGATCAGAGAAACCCACAGGGGAAACTAAGAGAGGCAAAGAGGACCTACACTACCACAACGAGAGATTTACTCCACCATTTGATGTAGGCAGAGGAAAAATGGCACCTTTCCGTCTTTTACGGGCTATTTCAGAATGTGCTGGTAGACGAAGGAGTGGAAGATTAAGCGAGAGAGAGAGAGAGAGAAAGAGAGAGAGAAGGGAACAACAATGGTTGCACTAGGCAGTAGGGAGACAAAGATGGAGGGGAACGTCGACTGCTAGATAGGGGCTGGAGGTGGTAGAGGACGGTGAGCGTATGGGCTATGGTGAAGGGTGATGGGGCAGATGGTGTGTGTGTGTGTGTGGGGGGGGGTGACAGACAATAAGGAGGGGATGGAGGGGGGTCAACGGCAGAGGAAAGTAGGCAAGGAGGGAGATGGAGGGCTGGCGGCAGGTTGGAAGAGGGAAGGAGGGGTGGTGGCTGGCGAAGGATTGTTTGGAGGGGGAAGGGATGGCGGTGGAGGGTTTAGGAAGGGAGAGAGGGGATGTGGGCTCACGGCATGAGGGGAAAGTGAGGCGGGGCGATGGAGCAGCAGGGACAAATAGAGGTGCAACAACGGAAGAGGGGAGAGGGGGGTTGGCAGTGGGAAGAAGTGGATTGGGGGTAGCGGCTGGATAAAGAGGGAAGGAGGAGGTGGGAAGCGTTAGGGTTGGGGAGGGGAAAGACTAAGGAGGACCATAACCGTCTGATACCATATAGAAATATATAAATCATTATTTGATATGTTTGAAAAAATATAAGACACTCTCATTATAGGATAAGAATTAGTAGATATGGGAAACAAAAAGGCTAAAGACAAAAACAAGTCTAATTTATACAATAAAATTAAGCATAAAACATATCAATATTATCTTCTTCGGTGAACTTTTGTTCGGTGGCCATTCCTCATGGAACTAATGACCCTGTGAGGTTTCTTGATACAAGGATTGTTTCTGGAGATGAACTTGAGAGAAGTTAGGGGCCATTTCTTTTGACCCTCATCTCTGTTCTATGGTTTCTTATTGTCTTGGAAAGTACCTAGAACCAAGGTTTTCAGACCAGACTCAGAGGTCGACCCAACAAAGCTTCTGGGTCGTAGGTCTCTGGTTCAACCGCCGGGTCGACTCGGGTTGACCCGGTGATGTCAACATTACACCATATACATACATGTATGTACATGTATGTTACATAATATGTAAGTGCATATATATAATAACATAAGTGTGTATAAATACACACATAATCTACTGTATGAAACCATGAGATTATGAACTATAATACATAAAACATACAAAACCAAGTATCTATTCACAAAGAAGCAAATAATTATTCTTACTATACTTTAAATAAGTGATAAGATATTAAATAAGTGAATATATCTGTTCATGTCATAGTCGGGGCTGCATGAAAGGACATTAAAACAAGTTGAATGGTCATTTTGGGAACAGAAAATAAAACCAACAAAACCCGATCGGGTTTTTGACTGAGGGTCGGGTCACGGGTCGGCGGTTGAACCGCCCGGCTCATCGGGTCAACTCCAGGTCTTGGCCAAGATTTGGTTTTAGCCCCACCCGACCCGCACGACTTGCCGGGTGGAGGTTCAACTGGCCGGGTCGGGTCGGGTTTCAAAACTATGCCTAGAACATGAGTGTTGGCTTCAGCTTTTTTGAAACTGTTGTTGATAGATTTGTTATTGGTACAAGCATCAAATCCAGCGATTAAGGGATTCTCCCCTTCATTCTCAGTGTTGTCAGTCGAGCAATGAGTAAAAAGAAAACTGCTAAATCAGCTGTTAATGATTCAATCCTAGCGATTCTATCAGCAGTACCTGAATTGTCTCGTCACCTGCTTTGGTACTTCACCATCCTGAAGAAAAATATCAACTATTAATTCAATAATCAACTATTAATTCAATAATACTTTTCCTGACATGATTTACAATGAATTGCAGATTGAAACAATGTATTCAAGTAATTACTTATGTCATCCCTTGAGTTTGGTAGGATGCAGGTGACAGAACTTTGGGGGCGCGGTGTTGATGTTGTTGGTTCTATTTTCTCTAGTGTTTTCATTTGAAGCAATTCTTCCCTTCGGTTTGCTGCATATTACTTTCTTTCCTCTGATCCTCTTATTTCCACCAGTAAGTGTGGTGTGATCTTTAATACGATTGTCGGTGTGATCTTTAATACGATTGCCATTCTTCAAAACTAATTTCTCCTGATATGAATAAACGCTTAACAAATATACCCAGACTGTGAATCTTGTAATTTGTGCAATAATATTTGCTTATCAGATGTTCACTTTCATTAGCAGGGAAGATGGTACGTTTGTTAGATTTATCTTCACTTTTCATGATAATGTCACCCTTTCCTTTCTTCTAATGTTTTGGATCTAAAGACTAGATTGAACATACATATCATTATTCAAACATATTTTTCACATGCAATTTTATACTAGTGTAAATTTTTGCCTAGGTATACATCAATGCTCAGTCTTTATGATTGTATCCATTTTAATTCTTCAAATTAGCCAGATCAATAAGATTTGCTGATTTCTAGATGCTTGGTCGCCCATTTTAAATTTTATTGTTTTATTTTTACACAAACATCGTATGTTCCTTACAGGAATTCAAATATTGATGATTTCTCAATTTAGGGTCTGGGTCTTGAGCAAAATCGGAGAAATCAAGCAATGCTTTGCTAAGTAGAGCTTAGTCTCCAGGATGGAGTAATGCAGAAAAATTGCTAGGTGAACTGGCAATCTGCTAGCGGATGCTGGCATGAGAACTCTGGGCTACTTGTTGGATGCATATCAAATAAGTGTGATTGCTGCAAGTTTCTTGGTGAAGTAAATGTTGATTCCATGAAGGTGGGGAATGAAGTATTTCTGGGACACTTTACTAGTTGATGATTTAGAAAGAGAAAATACTTGGTTGGAAGTATGTTTCAGAAAGCTTGGCGGAAGGCCATCCATTGTCTTGATAGCCGAGAGGTTCATTATCTGAATTTTAGTTGTGATATAGACTCCTATATTAGTGTCACCAAAATGATGTATTGAACTTTCACATATGACCCGAAAATATATGTTTACTTTGTTGCCATTTGGTTCGTACGGTCCTATAAAAATTTAACTATTTATAGGGATTGCATCTACTGAAATTGACGAAAGCCAGTTTACTTAGCTCCCCAAACGAACTTCCAGTAGTTAGATTGTATGAAGTTATACTATTTGAAGGGTTGAGTTGTCTTCTATAATTAAAAATCTACCATTGCAAGATTGTATAGGAAAAATTTCAAGATTCATTCTACACTTATAGTTTGTGTGCTGCACTTTTATAACTGATTCAACGGTAGCTTTCAAAATGCATGTCTTTCTTAAAAGCTACATGTATAATGCGACCATTTGCAGAATTCAACACTTAATGCTAATCCACCTTCAGAATGAATTTCTAGCACATCTGGGCCTGGTTACGACCCCAATTATCTGCGATTCAACTTTAAACAAAGCGACGTATGAACTTAAAATATACTATCGAGCGCAAAGAGAAGCCTTCCCTTCTATATGGCATACAGCTTGCAGCTTTGCCCCCCCCCCCCCCATACACACACACAAACACGACGCGCTGGCCAAGAGCTTTTATTTGGGCTCAATAATAAAAACCATGCAAGAAACTTTGATAGTGGGCAATCTTGAAAAGCACACCTTATTCCTGGAATAACAGATACGAACAGGTGATCTGGAACCATATTTAAAAACCCTCTCAATTCCAGTTCCAAGAAGGTAAACACTATGCTCAAACAGTAGGGACATATCCTGATGCAGTGCACCAATGTACCAGGAAGCTAACAAAGTTGCTGACTTCATTGCCAAATACACCCTTATTTATAGCCAAAAGAGCATGAAGTTTCATTCAATGAAATTACCCTTCCGAGTGAAAGCTCCTATTGGAAATATTCATTCTGTTGTGATCATTTACGATGACACAAGGTAATACTCATAGTGAAAGTGCTTTAAAAGACATCAGCATCACCTATTGTTATCGACTCCACCTATATATGGATGCATTCCCAATGTTTGTGGACACTAGTTTGTCATATTGATCACTGCTCGTTGGCTGAAATTATGCATGACCAATTGACCATAAATGGTTTTTGGATAGTAAATTGTTTTGGATCGATCAATAGTATAAGGTTAATTGAATGATAGTTTACTTGAATCAACATGCTTGTCAAATGGATTTTTGGAGTTAACAAACTCATGACCAATTATATCGTCTCTCCCAACTAGAGGTGGCAAAAAGCTGACCTGAACTAAGAAACCCAAGTCCGCCTATTTAAACCCGGAGAACATCTAAACCTGCACCTGACCTAACCCAACTTGGTGTTTAATTGAAACCCAATATAACCTGAAATTGTTAGACGTGAACTTGACCCAACACTCAGACTCGAATATGATAATTAATGTGAACTAGCCCGGAAAGATCTAGTGCTCCCTCAAATGTTTTATGATCCCCTGTTCTAGATAAAAAACAATCTTCTTGAGAACTTTAACTACTAGACATGCATGTTTGGTAGTGTCCCATAAAAGAGTAGCAAACATATATGTTTATGTTTGACGTCTACTTGTGATCTTATATGTATTTTTTTTTACTCAAATCACTTTGGTTGTGCATTATAAAATTACATCATGGCATGTATCAATCTTTCTTATTCATGTATCCTCACGATGATTTTTAAATAAGATGTGATACATATAACTTACTACAAAGTTTATTCCATTTTCTAGGTTTATTTGTACATTTAATTAGTTTATATGGTATCTATGAAAATCTTGTCAAGTACTCAAGTCTTTTCAATCATGACAATTAGATTTGGAAAGAGTATAGCTCAGGCACTTGTAAACATTGGAGGCACTAATGACCTACATCTCAAGAAGGTTCTTATTTGAATGGATCACACGATCGTATATAGGATAGCTATGAAATAAATGCATGCTTCAAATAACTAATATGCACCATTGAGGCGTTTTTGTTTTCTATTAAAGGAACAACTCCAAATGAAATTGTAGATATGAAGTTTTGATAAGTCATTTTACCGTGGCATGAAGATCAAGATTTTTTTTTGTATGACCACATTTATTGAGATATATGTATCACTCATATAAGGGGCAATGTAAAATGTTCTTGCCATGTAGTTTATTCCTTATAGATCATTGTTGACTATAAATAAAATGAGATATTCTCTCATAAGAAATTATGTCAATTTTCAAAGCTAAGTATGTCTTTATATTGATATTTATAAAAATAGATACTAATAAATGTAATATTAGTTTAATATTTGTCATTAAAGTTTTTTATGACTGTAAAAGACGCCTTTATTATCTTTTGTAATCATATTATTAAAATTATCATTAATAGTAAATGCAATTAGAATTATTCGACCACTAATACTATCAGTAACTAACAATTTATATTGTGTTATTATATATGTGACATAATTATGTGATCACTAAGACTGAAAACAACTAACAAATTATCTTGTCCTTATTAATATATGCACTTAAATTATGTGATTGCTAATATTAGTAATGATGAAAATTTATTTTGTCTGCACTATCGATAATGACAAGGTATTTAAGACAACCTTATTACTAATAAATACATACTAAAAAAAGAGGGCCGCTCCCCCTTCTCTCTAGGTCTTCTGCTCCCCCATCTCTCTAGGACTCCCGGCGGCAGCCGCTGGGGGGAGGGAGCGCTCCCTTGGCTCTTCCTCCCTCTGGCTACCACGCAGCCTCACCAAGGTCCGAGTGAAGATCGGTGCGAAGTCTTGGAGTTAAGGTGCGATGTCCTGGAGTACGTGATGCGCGGCGTGGAGCGGATGTCCCCCCCCCCCCCCCCCCCGAGCAGATCTGGTCATCGGCGTCTAGGGCGGTTCTCGGCTTGGAGTGAGAAGGAGGCGGGGCGCAGCGCCGAAGCTAGATCCTAGGTCGTGCGGCAGCAACAACTGTTGTTGACTCCACCTCGTTAATAGGGACGGGTGGAGAGGAGCCGCCTCCTGTTGGATCCGGTTTCAAGCACGGTTGCTTCGCCCTCCCTTGTTCCTTCTCTAGCTCCTGCCTTCCCGCGCTGGTCTTGGCAGACGGCCCATCGACTCTGCTTCGTGGCGACGCCTCTTGATCGGGGGTCCCTGATCTACAGAGGGTTTCTCACCTGTCATCATCGCTAGTGTGCTGATGGGCGGTCGAGAAGACAAACCTGGCGATGCCCAGTCCGGTCGGCAGCTCTTCCACCTTGGCGGTGCATCCAGCCCTAGGTCTCCCTGGCGCCTTCAAGCCCCGGGTGCACACCTGGTGTGTTCGCGCTGAGGTTCACCGCTGACTGAAGGGCCATTGAGTTGCTGTCGTGCTGCAATGGGTGTTTCCCCCCACTGTCGTTTTGTGACGCTCTCAAGGTGTTTGTTGGAGTGTCTATGTGCAATCAGCAGCTTGGGGCTTCTTCCTCCGCATGATGGTTTGATGCTATGTACACGACATCTACCGAAGTTCAAGGTTGTGGCAGGTCAGCTACTTGGCTGTTGGGTGCTATGCTAACAATAGTTAATGGCGTCCATGACATGGTGTTTGTTTGTTTGCGTATGTACAAACAAGAGTCTTCCATTAAGCCTCTCAGGACGTGGTGCTGCAGCTGGTCCAGGAGTAGGGGTTGAAGATGTTGTTTGATTCATGTCTCCTCTTCTTACATTTTGTGGGTGTTCTTAATGCTAGTAAAGAGAGGCCTCAGTGGTCTCCAACCTTTGATCCCCTAGTCTCTGTTCTGCTTCAGTGCTTGGTTCTGTTTCTCTGCTGGTCGAGCCTCGTGCTTCCTTCTGCAATCGATTTGGACTTTGTCTGAATCCTGGATCCTGATCGCAGCCTAGGATTAAAGTGCAGAAACCGGAGCTCTGGAGTTCTCTTCCTGATGGGGCATGGCCTTCCTGCTTGGCTTTGGTGCTCATACTTTGTGGATGGGCCTCTTGCTATTGAGCGCCTGGCCTGCATCAACCTGTGTTTCCTTAGCTTGAGATGTTCAGGATTCGTGTCTTCTTGATGCTTAGTCTTAGGTTTTTAGTTTTCTTTTGTTCCTTGACCATTAGCATGTTGGTTTCAAGGCTTTTATTTTTGTTGGGTATGGAGTTTCTCCTGCGTGAGTATGTTTTCCATTTACAGGTTTTGTTTTAGGGGTCCTTTGTATAGTGCCCAAAGTTTTTAATTTTCAATATAGCAACATGATTTTTAGCCGACCAAAAAAAAAATAAAGACATACTAAAATAAGTACCTGGTATTTTCCCTAACAGCAGTACCAATTGCAAAAAGGTGCAATGTCTTTTCTTCTTGTCGTTAATAGGAACTATGATGGACTTCTACACAATTACGAGAAACTTTTTCCACCACTATTGTACTGCTTACCTATAGTGCACACATACTTATAAATATGTTGTGTGCGTGTCTATATGTGTAATGTGCAGTATTAGTAGACATGAGTATCTATAATTTTTTGTTCTATGTTTATGTCTTGCCAGGTCTAGCGTATACAACAATAAATGGTAAATTTCTTTGCCCGACCCACCTATATAAGTTATATGTGTTAGATACTAGTAAGTTTATGTGGGTATAGATATGGCCTGGAAGATTTGGCTCGGTCTGACGCTCAACCTATGCATACAGTCTTGTAGTGAATAGAAGAGCATATATGCGGTTATAAAATACACCAAAAACTACATCGAATGCGCTCCACATTATATACTATAGAATGGAAGAGTATATTCCTAGATATAAAAACTAATACCATACATTTCATCTCACCCCCTCTGCGCCTCTTCCTACATAGAATTAATATGTATCTATATATTTGATTGAGAATATTTTATTATATTTGTTATACGGACCGATCCAAATATGTTGAGAGCTACATTTGTTACATTACTCGAGTATGGGTCAACACTTTTCAACAATCTATGCGAAAAGCTGACATATGCCTCAAATAATTATTTCAGTTTGTGCACAAACCTTTTAAAACCTGATCCGACTGCATACACATCCCTAGATACTTGTCAAGTCTATGGAGATGTGTTCCACTATGGATATAATTATGTTGCTTTAAGACTTACCCCGGTTCCATGTTCCAACCACCAGTCATGATATACACATAATTTATCAATACTTCTTAGGCTTGTTGCCATAAATCTATAAATATCACATCTTAAAGATTATCCCTTAGTCATTACCATTGTCCAAAAAAGTTGTATGCGGAGTACGGGTGGAGAGGGTACTGCATAGAGTATATGCGGTATGTGGGAGTATATATGAGAGTATATGCAGTTTTGAATTTTTTCCCTTTCAACAAATTAATTATATATAAAATCATATAGCGAGATCATAGATAAAAGTATAAATATATACTTTAGGAACTAATATATATTTACATATAAACATACAAATATACATGTATGATATGCTTATATTAGAATGTGTTTGTAATACATGTGCAAATAATAAAATGTATGTATATCAATGTATGAATGTCTGTAAATTTGAATAAATTAAAATGTATACATACATGTCCAAACATGTGTTTGTATATATAGGTATAGAATTTATGTATGTATACATATGAAAATGTCAAAATGTATTCATATAAATGTACAAATGTGTGAGAAATTGTTGTATGTATTACAATGTATACATATAAATAAATGACTATATATTTACATTTTAACATGTAATGAAATGTGTGTGTATATGTATGCATGTATGTATGAAATGTGTAGATATAAGTTGTGGGATTTTCAAAAAGCGGAGTATAATCGACCGCTTACTTGCCCAAGCGGGGGAATATACGGCCCATAACCGCTTAATGGACCAATTAGCAATATGCGGTGCGGTAGGGTGGCCGAATAGGTATAAGTAGAAGTATATGCGGCCGTGCAGACCGATTTCCCGAATAGTGATTATTATTATTCAAACTATACTTTTATGAAATATAGACTCATATTATTAATCAACAAAGACAAGCATATGTATTTTTCATTTCATATTTGTCTTAATCATGGATTGTGGAATGACTCAAAAATACAAATAGTTATGAAAAATTTGTGTTAATGAATGATCTGAAGCTTGTACATCACAGTAATTCATGGATAATTAATAAGGCATAGATCATAATCCTAAATGATCAAGGATAGTAAGCAATCTTTTAGTTGAGTTTCATGACTATTATATAAATATGGTCTTGCTAGTTGAATCCATGATATTTTGGTATGCTATTTTATTTGTAAAATTTCTACATAATATGACTACAAAATATTTGATATATCATGTCAATTGAGAGAATAAATCATCATACAAGTTGTACTAAGGTGACCATTCCCCCCATCAAGGAACAAATGAATGTTAACTAGCACATCCTCAAAGAATAATACACAAGAGGAATTAACCTTAAAGAACCAGGTGAAAGATGGTGGACTCGTGTTTATGTTTAGCTAGTTTATCTTAGTGATGTAACTCTTTTCAACACCATATATAGTGTGTTTTTTTATCTTATTGAAGTTATTATTCATAAATATTTATTTTTATGAAATGATTTATGTTGTACATAAGTGAGCATATGCAACTTGTTCCTTGTGTACCAACATCTTTTGCATTGACCCTTCAATATATGTAATTATTAGTCTAGGAGCTAGTATGAGAGGATTTGATATATGAGCAAGTGTATGGGTGTCCTTATGATAGATTATCATAAGACCATTTAGAAAATAAGCATGCTTGTTATGTTGTACAACTTACTTCCAATTTTTAAATGTAAATATTTTTGAAATTTTCTAGATCTAAAAGGGCTCAAGATGGGAGTGTGAATTGAGCTAACACCAAATAAAAAAAATTCATTAGGCCTTAAATATATTTCCTAAGATAATATTGTATGCTTGAAAAGCAAGGAAGAGGGATTTAACAATACACAAGTGAAAGCACTATTTATAGTGGTTCCATATCAAAGGATGTAGCTTCAATACCTAAAGGATCAATATCTAGAGGTTTCAATCTTGTGTCACTCCTTATATTAAATTATAAGAGTTATAAAAATGACCATTGATGAATGCCCATTCATCATGTTTTTCATGGCATTTTTATAATCATTTTTTTTGTGATTCTATTGCGTTTTACTTCATATTTTACATGTTTTAGGATTTTGCTAGTTTATGCAATTTATTTGGTATTTAATACATTTTTGTGTTTGATTTGTAGGTTTGATGTGAGGTAAAGAGAGAAGTAAATATCCCTCCACAAATACCCAAGAAATAACTAAGGAGTGTATATACTCATTCTCTAACTCTGACAATTGGAGTGAGGATCCCATCCATTGATTCAAGGCAAAGAACACCTTCCAACAATGATCTAGGAAGCCATTCCATTAATTGGTCTCATCAGTCGACCGGTTGACCGAAACACAGACGGAGTCCCCCAAGTAGCATGTGAGTCAATCAGCTTATCAAATGAATTGATTAATCGGTTGGGGACAAAATGTTATAGAGTCTCACTGACTTTCCCATGACCCATAGGTTGATCGAGTGGTATCCCCAGTTGTCGGATCCAACTTCAACAATTCTTCATCGAGTGAAGGTCAGTTAACTGACTGACCCAATACATCAATAGATTGAGAAATTTTCGGAGATACTCATCAATAGATAATTGACCTATTGGCTATATTAGTTGGTTGACCATCATTCTAGGAAAGAAAGCATCAAAAAGTTAGTTGATCGACTCATTCACTAGGTTGATGTGAGTCGATTGCCCACACAAATTCACCAGGGAAGGAAAGCCCTAGAGTTTAAACCTTAACAAACAACATTCAACTCGCTCACAAGAGAATGAGTCAATTGTAGAGTATATAAGGGTCAAACCCAAGAGACAAAATGATTAAGAATTACTTCCAGAACCAATTGTCATGAATAATATTTAAATCTGATTGTTGAAAGTAATTATGAACTGTGGTTGAAATTAAAGATTGTAGAGAAATGGTCTAAACTAAGGTTTAATTCAAATCATAAAAGCACTGGGACAACTAGGTTTCAGCGTCAACATCTACGTACCTATCCAATCATTACAACACAATAATTTTTTCATAGATGATATAGGACTAAGTGAATTTGCCTCCTTACAGATTGTGAATTTACAAGAACAAAATTCCCTATGGGTTTGTGGTCTCGTTACCCATAGTTTATGATCTAATCATCCTATAGGATTCCTTCTGTGATCTCATCTAAGATCCTACACACCCATTCAGTAATATGACCTAAAGTTTTATGGTCTCTGCACTTAGGATTATCTCAAACAATACTAACAAAGTGATCAATTCGGATAGCAAGCATAATTCGGATGGAAAGAAGTCAATCATATGATAAAATCAACTTTAATAACAACAAGATAGTGTATGAGTGATAGGGCTACTCCCCGTGCCCCAATGAGAAGGTCTACTCACTCATAATTAGAGAAAGAATACATATACAAGGAGAAAGAGAAGAATTCATGTCACTGAATGGAGAAGAAGACAACAACCAGTGGTATCTAGCTACTACAATCTACCTAAGATTCAAAGATCTAAAGATCTCTACAAGGATTATCTTATTCTTTTCCATGTCCTTAGGTCTCCTACCATAGAACCTCCCCTCGCTTGAGTGAGAATATAATTGATGATAATAGGTCTGTACACCACCTTTCATTATATGTTTCTTTTAGGCCGACAGATTTGAAAGTACTCTCTATCTCCCACGATTATTGGGTGACCAGGTAGTTTGGTTGGTCAGTCACTTGTATGGCTACGTGACTATTGACCTTTTGGTCAGACAATCCCAGGAGGTGGTCAGTTAATCTGCTTCCTGATGAGGTTTCTGTATATTCTTGTGATCAGGAAATCTCAGGATGGGTCACTCGATCTGCTAAATGGCACACTTGCTATATGTCTCTGGATTAGGAATTATCTCAGAACGGTCGACCTAACAAAAAGATTTTCTTGCCAATACTATGGTCTCCAAAATAAACTAAAGTTATTGGATATTTGTGAGCATATTGAGTATTAATTCCAATTGTCGATCTCATGAGGATATCACCCAATCAACATTATCTTTGTGCACTCTTGCTACATGTGGATTGGTCGACCATTGTGATGGGTCAACCAATCATGAGGTGCTAGAAATCATCAAGGACTCTATATCTTTTAGCAGCCTTCTGATCAGTTGATTGATTGAGGGGATCAGTCGATCAGGGAGTAAATTGGAAGGCTTTGAAATAGGAGGTGGGTCGGGTGATTAGGTGGTCAGATCAACCAATCTGCCTACTAGAATGTGTTGAACAACCAAAATCATGATGTGAGCTTGCTCCAATCTTGGATATGAGCTTGGTGAAGAATTCCTTGAGTGCTCTAGAGTTTTTGTGGCTTAAATCTACAAAACAAAAAGGAAAATGATCAAAATTCTAGTTAATTGAGAACAAGATAAAGGATAATGAAACTAAGAAAAACATGATGCAAATGGTGGCTAAGATGAGTGAAACTGAACTAAAAATTGAAATGAAAAGGTGATGAATAGAAATTCATCAAACCACCTTAATCTTGAACGTTGCTCATCCTCAAGCAATAAAGAATCAAAGCAACCTGCCAAATAATACTACCAATATGTCACATCCTCTCTTTAATGGTATCACTTAGTTCCCTATGACCAAGCATGGACAAACAACCCCAAATCTCCTAGATTCACATCATTTTAGTTTTCAATACCCCTACATTGACTTCACACACAAAAGTTTTCAAATCAAATATGCACATCACAATCATGATATCATTGACATTTTAAAAGGTTCCAAATACTCCTATGAGACTTGCACAAATCCAAGGTTCAACGTAGTAGATATATTTTTAGAGTGACTGATGCTCTAAGGGAGAAAATTGGAGTGAATAGAGGGATGAAAAGGAAGATTGTGAATCTCTCCTCTATCCAACTCAAGATTGCTTTATTTTGTTGCAATACACTGATTGCATTTTTTTCTTTTTGGTGTGTGCATTGGCATCTTTTATTTGTGGTGAGCCCCTATTATATACGAGGGGTATGATAGAAGCAGAGGGGTGAGATAAGGGGTTCCATCTCAAACTTAGAGTTTATCACATTTTTTTCGCCTTTTGATTTATTTTTGATGTATGACAAGGTCAGAAGATGGTGGAAGAAGTGTAGAAGAAGAGAACTTGTGAATCTCATTTGAACATTCAAAGAAATTGAGCAACAATTGACAACAAGTTCAATCACATCAAATGAGTTGAAAAATGATGATAATTTCATAGAAAGCTTATGTTGATCACTTTAGAGAGACATTGAAAATTTGATTTCTCTCAATTCAATGTTGCTATGTATGCCTAGAGAGACAATCATATGATGATTGTAATGGCATATCTTGTAAATGATCTTAGTAATAATAAAAGAAATCTTCCAATTTATTCTGTTTTATTCAGTTATGAGATAATGATCTGACATAATAAATGTCTAGAGAATGATATTACTCAATGACGTATGTCTTCAGGTTAAGGACCTGAACAATGAGATCATACATATGTTAAGAGTATATATATACAATCTTGATGTGTCCCTAATTTGTTGTTATTGTGGAAGGCTAATAGAAAATAATAACACATAAGACTAGAGCATGTTTTGGTTGATGACAAAATCTCCTAAGTCATGATGTGTGATATCAAACCAAACACATAGATACTTGTTAGACAACAAAGTATCATACAGACCCACCTTGAGAGGGATGCATGGAAACCATTACATGGTATTCAAAATCATCCTATAGTGATGGTGGTGACTGTGGTTCTTAGACATAAAATCACTACACTCATCATATGTCGTTCGGTGTACTTTGACATCATCCATCATGACCTTGAATAAGGGTTTCCATAAAGGTGATGCTCGGGTGCACTATAACACATGGGAATGATTGTGAGTGAACTAGATGGGATTTGTCCCTCCTATAGGAGTATGATATCCTAGACAATTGATAAACGAGACAGAAAAACACATGGGCATGCTCATGTGAGTCAATATGTGATATTAATCTTAAACATATCTCAAACAGTCTACTCTAGTACAAGGAATATGAATTGAACATTGAAGAGGATGACAATTCCATGCCTCAAGTTCAATCTGGATATCAATGACGATGGAATTATACAAACAATATAAAACCAATCACATATTGTAGGTTGAAGTTGTTCTCCAACTTTTCAAATTACTTGGGTAGCAATGATGTGTTTCTAGTTTCCACTCATTGCTTGCGATGTCATAAGTCGATTATGGACATTCATTTCCAACATAACTTGGAACTTATGGGGTCACACATATGATACACTTGGAATAGGAGTTTATTCATGAATGTGATTTAAACCTGCTTACTAAAGAGTTTGGTATTCAACTTAAACAACAACAATTAAAAATTGACTGACTGGACTGAACTGACCGGTTCAAGGGTTGAACCTATCAGTTGGAGTGTCAGGTTGATTGAAACTACATTAGATCAACATTGGTTGATATGGGGCATGAATCGAACGGTTCACTTAGTGAACCGATTGAGTCAAGGTCTCAAAAGATCGATTCATGAGATGAATCACTCAGTTCATTGATCAATTCAATCAGATCAAAGATTAGTACTGACATCATGTTGTGCATTAATCATATAGTAATTTCCAATACAATTGTGATTGGAAAACATGATGAAACAATCAGTTCAAGGGTTGAATCGATTGACTCACATGCCAACCGAATGATAAATCTCTGAACTGACCATTTTTCTGCTCCAAGTTATCACCTTTGTCTCCCTCTTAGACTGGGAAACCTGATCCTAACCCTCCAAAAGAGGGGTAACATGGGCTTCTCAAACACAACATCCACCACTTTGACAATTGTTGTCTTCTCTATTTTGGTAACCGAGAGAGCCCGAACAAGTCCTACCCATCAAAGGAAATGATAGCAAAGGAGACACAATTAGGAGAAAAAGTTGGTGCTAGCACGATGACATAAAGGGACAACTCCATCTTGTCCATTCATCTAGAATGACAAGAGTTTGTGCTGGTCCATGTGGACTACTATAGAGGTGAGGAAGTTGTTGCCTACCTTTTGGAGGACAAAGTCAACTTCTATCCATGGTGAACAACTAGGAGGCCGAAGCAGACATTGTCCAGGCACAACTTGAAAAAATGTGTGTGCTACAATGAGGGAATTGTCGTTGGACTTGCTCTAGGACCAAGTATAACCTCACAACTATCTTTCCCATTACATAGTTCTTGACGTGATCTATTATTCAAAGGGAGGATATGGATATTAAATTTTTATTTCTGTTGCTTGTTTTGTCGTCATATTTTCCTATAGTGGTATCAGAGTCACATCAATTTACTATGTTATGTGATTTAGTCAGGATGATCAGATTTGGGTTTTCGTCATTTAATTATTGCATGTGATGTGAATACTTGAAAATGGTTATGTACATATCCGATTATCTTTAATACCCAGGCGGGTAGCCACCCGCACACCCTTCCCATCATTTTTTAATTTTTTTTTGCAATTGTAGAGGAGCATTTTATCTAGCTCCCCAAAAAAAATTGATCCAAAAATAATATCATATACCCCACCAAAATAAAAAAAACCCGTCCATATTTTTACTGACTGTATATTTTTTATGCAGTTACATTTTTAGTCACATAGTTACTTTTTATATCAATACAGTTACTCTTTTGATCTGAAGAGTTACTCTTGTGTACCATATAATTACTCTTTTGGATGTGCGAGTAGCCAGCGGGTAGCAAAAATCTAGCTACCAGTGCGGGCAACGAATGAACATCATATATATATATGTATATATATATATGTATATATATATATATGTATATATATATATATATCTATATGTGTATATATATATACATATATATACATATATATACATATATATATACATATATATATATATATATCATGTATATATGTGTGTGTCTGTTTGTGTGTGTATATACATTTTAGACACTTCGCCCCAAAATTTAGTTTTGATGGTGGATGTGAAGCATGGTTATGGCCAATAACACATATATTTATGCATGTTTGTGTGGTTGTTCATTCATGTTTATATCTCAGTTTGCATATTGAGCCTCAATCTTCTCTGCTATATATAAAATTATTATTCTCTCCTTCCTATGCTCCCCTTAAATGTAACTTGAGGTTTTGTATTACCATATGTTAAATAGCATTAAGATAGTTTTAATTCTACTTATGAAGAAGAAGACATTTATCATCAGACAAACCGCCCGGTTCAGAAGACGAGCCAACTGACTGGAGGACCAAGGAGGACAAACGACCATAGGAGACAAACCGATCATCTGGTGGCCCAACTAATCAACTCGAGGGGTCCAGAAGATGTTGAATCAGAGACTAGACAACTATTTAGACAACCAACTGACCCATCAAGAGGCGAGTTGATTGGTTCAAGGGTTGAACCGATCAGCCTAGATTGGTTCAAGCATATATCTTAATCAAAAACATGTTTATACATGTGATGTAGACCTTAGATGGTGGTAATTCCTTGTGGCTCCAATGGATTACAATAGTATGGCCATAATCATCGCTTATATTTTATTGCATATTGACATTTGTGGGATATATCCTGTATATGACATATACTATATGTATGTGGTGATTGGATATGTATATTTATTTATAAATACATATCCATCAATATATAATAAGCCTAAGATGCTTTCCAAAAGCATCACACATGAAAATCTTGATCAACTAAGCGTAGGTTACCCAAAACATGGTGCACCACTTATCTCATGGAAGTGTGATGGTAGATATATAGATCTGTCAAAGTAGGATACATATTCTATCGTATTAGCTTTTGGGTCAGGCTTAACTAGGAAATCTTAATGAGATTAAGTACGTAGAAGCATAGAGATGTATTGTGACAAATAGTTGTGCACATCATCCATCTAAGAGTTGTATTTAGATGCAATTCACAAATATTGTCTGCCTAAATAGTCAAGTTGTGGGCAATCAGCCAAAGCTAACTCAGGATTTGATGAAATATGGATCTTGGCTCACTAGAAGATTGTACATTGCAATCTTTTGAATTAGTAGTCACGGCTATCAATTTGAAGAAAATAGTGGGAGAAAAAATTAATTAAAGGCCTAATTCATATCGTCAATATAATCAAATCAAATAAAAAATGTTTTGACAAAAGTGCAAATTTTTCTCTTGTAGATATAAATGGAAAATACTCAATCATTGAGACAGGTCCTTAAGAAGGACAATCTAAATGAAATATACTTCCATAACTGGTTTGGGACTTTGAGAAGCATTCTCTATTTTCTTGAAACACCAGTGCCAATGAAATCCACTCCATATCCACATAAGGATGAAATGGATGCTTACTTGAGGCATTCTAATGATGTTGTAGACATAAAAAACCTTATTCTAGTTGTATGAACTATGAGCTACATAAACATTATGATAAGAAAGAAAGGTATAATGTCTCTAAGGTGCTATTTTTGTGCAAACTGACAAAGGGAGATTCAATAGAGGCCCATGTGCTCAATATGATTGGTCATGTAGACCATCAAGAGAGACTGAGATTTCCTTTAGGTTAAGAGTTGGCTGTGGATATGATTTTTCAATCATTGACTAAATCATACATCTAGTTTATTGACTGTCATCACTGGAGTAACATGGTTGAACTACTATATAAGTTTCTTGAAATCATGATAAATGTCAAAGCACAAATGAAGAAGGACAGTCCCATGATGGTGATCAACACAATAGAGTCCAAGGGCAAAGGTAGTACCAAGAAGTGTTCTGAGTCTAAGCTGAAGTCTAGATCTTCTTCACTCAAAATTATGGTAGGTTTAAGGAAACCATGGAAGATAAAGTAAGGGATAGAGATCTCTACTTTTTCTATATAATTAATTGAGACTAACTTCACTACTTCTTCATCTTGGGTACCTGATACCGGATGTGGATCACATATTTGCTCAAATGTGAAGGATCTAAAAAGATGTAGACCTTTAAAGAAAGGTGAGGTTGAATGGCATGTTGCTAATGGAGCAATAGTTGCTAATGAAGTTGGAACCTATGAGTTATCTCTGCCAAGTGGGGTTGTAATAAAGTTATAGAACTTCTATTACGTACCTTCCATTAATAGGAACATCACATATGTATCTTTTTTGGACAATAATGGATTTGAATTTCTTATAAAGAATGGAGATCTATTAGTGAATACACGATCTTTTATGGCAGTGTCCCAATGTCTTATGGTCGATACTTGATAGATCTAGAGACAAGCGTGTATGACATAAATATCAAAAGACAAAAACTCAATAACTCAAACTAAACATATCTTTGGTATTGTCATCTAGGGAACATAAATGAGAGATGCATCTCCAAAATCCATAAAGATGGTTATTTGGAATCTTTTAATTTTAAGTCAATAGACACATGTGAATCTTGTTTGTTGGGAAAGATGACAAAGACTCCTTTTATTGGAAACAATGAGAGAACTACTAATCTATTAGGAGTCATACATACTAATGCATGTGGGCCTCTTTGAAAATATGTTAGAGGTGGTTATCAACACTTTATTACCTTTAGTGGTGACTTTAGTAGGTTTGGTTATGTTTACTCGATGAACATAAGTCTGAAACCCTTGAAAAATCAAGTATTTCATGAATGAAGTACAGAACCAACATGGCAAAAATATTAAGGCACCTCATTCTATTCGAGGTGGAGAATACTTAAGCCAAGAGTTTGAGGACATTCTGTGAGCCTGTGGTATCGTATCACAATGGACTCCACCTGGAACCCCACAACACAATGGTGTATCAGGAATAAGGAATCACACATTACTAGATATGGTGCGATCAATGATGAGTTTTTTTTATCTTTTGAATGTTGGTATGTATACCCTGAGAGCCAATCATATGATGATTGGATTGGGATATATTATGATTGATTTGATAAATAGCAAAGGCAAGCTTCTAATTTATTCTGGTTCAATCAGTTATGAGATAATGATAGAACAAAATGAATGTCTAGAGAATGACAGTGCTCAATGATGTATGTCTTCAGGTTGAGGACCTGAAGAATGAGATCATACAAATGTTAAGAGTTTGTACATTCTTGTTTTATCCCTAGTCGGATGTCATTGTGGAAGGTTGACAGACAATAATG
Organism: Alisma plantago-aquatica; assembly: GCA_963693085.1. Taxonomy (NCBI): domain Eukaryota; kingdom Viridiplantae; phylum Streptophyta; class Magnoliopsida; order Alismatales; family Alismataceae; genus Alisma; species Alisma plantago-aquatica. Next base: position 64,683,504 of record OY856411.1, on the reverse strand, counting down.
ACACAGAAAGACTAGAGTGTGTGTTGGCTGATGACAGAGTCTCATTAGTCATGATATGTGATATCAAACCAAGCACATGGATACATGTTAGTGTATCAGATAGACCCACCGTGAGAATGACACATGGAACTATGACATGGTAGTCAAAGTCAGCTCTCACAGTGATGGTGGTGATTGTGATTCTTACACCTAAAATCACTACACTCATCACATGTCGTTGGGTACACTTTGACATCATCAAACACGATCTTAAAATATGGATTGTTATAAAGGTGATGATTGAGTGACTTTGACACATGGGGTTATGACTGTGAGTGATAGATATGGGATTATCCCTCCTGAGGGAGTATGATGTCCATGGACACTTGATAAGAGAGACTGAGAAAGACATGTGCATGCATGTGTGAGCCAATATGTGATATTGATGGCAAACATATCTCAGACAGTCTACTTTAGATCAAGGAACATGAATGAACGTTGAAAGGATGACAGTTCCATGCCTTGAGTTCATTCAAGATATTAGAGACAAATGAATTATACATTCACTGGAACACCAATCATAGACTATAGGATTGAAAGTTTTCCTCCAACTTTCCTTTTCACTTGGGTAGTACTGATGTGTGACTAGACACCGCTCTTTGCTTGTGATGTCATAAGATGTTATGGACATTCACTGCAATGTAATATGGGACCTATAGGCTCACACACAAAGGATTTAACTAGAAGAGGAGTTTATCCATGAATCATGTTTGAATTGATTACTAAAGGTGTTTAGGTACTCAATCAAACATTCAATCAATTGACTTGACTCAGAATCATCAAGTTCAAGTGTTGAGCTAACTGATTTGCGTGTCAGATTGATTGAGAACTGCATTGACTGTGTTCTACACAATCTAAACCACCAACCGACTGGCTCACTGGGTGAACCGATCGACTCATGGTCAGTGAGATGACCGATTCACTTGGTGAACTGATCGGTTCGACTGGACCAAATGAGCAAGGTTGGGTTGTTCCAATTTGTAAGAAAAGTTTTTCATTTCACTTGTATAATTTGATTGGGACAAGAAATAATCTTTGCATTAATTAGAAACATATAAGGAAAGTCAATTGGAGGCAAGTCTGGGACGTGAATCGACCGGCTCACACTCCCAACCGACGGGTTCATTTGTGAAATGACCGATTCGGCTGTTGTAGTGCAATTAGTTCTTGGAAATTCCAGGCCATTCTACTTCCACTTTAGTCCCGCATTGACTGGGGTTGAGAACCCTGACCTTGACCCCTTCTATATATAGAGGGGTACTGGGGGCTTCTCTGGATAACACAACTCAGAACACCAGTTTCTCTACAAAGTTGTTGTCCTCTCTGGTTGTGGTAATCGAGAGAGACCAAGTAAGTGCTACCCGTCCAGGGAGGAACAATGAGGGAAAGACAACTACAAAAAAGTAACTGATTGTGGGAGAGTGTGTCAGTGACTAGTACACTGACAGAAGGGGATGACTCTTTCTAGTGTCCTGTAGGAAAGGAAAACTAGAGTTCTCGGTGGTCTATGTGGACTATGTATAGAGGCAGGAGGTTTATGCCGCTTAAGAGGACGATTGTCAACCGTAGTCCAGGTCAGGACCAGGAGCTGCACAGACGTTGTCAAAGATTAGGTGGTTGAAGACCGCACTAGCTGTGAGGTATTATCACTGAGCAAGCCTCAGGACCAGGTACACCTCGCTAAAACCATCCTTCCTATTTTATAGTCGTTGATGCGATCCGTAGTTATGGTTTTGTAGGGAGAGAAATGTTTTATTTCCACTACCTTCTCCCTCACCTAAAACCCAACAGTGGTATCAGAGACACATCAATGTATTATGTGTTAGGATAATTGATATGATCAATTTTTATATTTTACCTCCTTTTATTTATTACATACGATGCGAATATTTAACTGGGTAAATGTGAATATCTGATTAACACCACATGATCCCAAACTAAATATATACATATATATACAAAATCAAGGTCCGACGATTGTTGAGTGATGTTGGGGAGCGAAGGGTGCGTGGGGGAACCGCCTCCGACAGTGGTGCGAGAGGGAAGGGACGCGACACCAGTGGAAATAGCGGCGACCAAACTAGAGGAAGAGAGGAGTCTGAGCAAGGTGGAACTAGGAGGAAGGAGCGAGACAAGGATGATTCGGACAGAAGACCCAAAGGAGGTGGGGTTAGGGTTTTTGTCCCCCTAACCGGCCAGGAGTTCTGCTTTGCTGGGATGTGAGGCAACCACAAAGGGAAACAAGGAATAGAATATGAAACAAGTCTGGACACAAGGTAGGAACCGTCTCGCACAAACTAGGAGAATCGGGAACATATGGCAACCGAAACCAGTGATGAAGCGCAAGGGTCACAGAGACAAACCTATTGCGCCGCCGCGGCTGGTGCTTCTCAAATGAGAGGACTACATACCGGAGGGATCTTATTTCTTGAAAAACTTTTTGAGAACCAACTGGAGGACAGAGCTATAGATTAAAGATGTCTGATGGCATTCCTGACATAACCATCAAGCAGACGGCAGAGGAGAACCTCGCCAAACCATGGAAATATGTTGTGGTCACCAGGCTTCTCGGCACAAACATCGGGTATATGACGATGCGAGACTGAATTAAAACTCTCTGGAATCCGAAATGTAGATTCAATATGCTCGAACTCAACACGGGACACTATGTTGTGCAGTTATCATGTAGAGAAGATTATGACATGGCCATGACCGGCGGCCCATGGAAAATTTTCGGTGGTTTCCTGGCCGTTTGGGATTGGTCTCCCTCCTTCAAGCCTACGAATGAGATGCCGAAATATATTGTCACCTGGGTCCGAGTCCTCGATCTCCCACTACACTTGTATGTTCCTACTCTACAGGAATACATCGGCTTGGCTCTTGGTCGATTGATTAAGATCGATGAGCGCACTACCAACCAAGCGAGGAGCAAGTTCACGAGGCTGGCCATCGAAGTGGATACATTGACATCCTTGCACTCGGCCATATGAATTAATGGAGTCGAATACTTAATTGAATACGAGGTCACCTCAGATTCATGCTCAGTCTATGGGAAACTCATACACAAAGACCAGTACTACAATCTGAATCAGAAGACCAATTGGTCAGGAATTGAAGCACATCAGGAAAGATCATATCAGTGATGAAGACGGGTGGCACCAACAATGAGGAAAAAATAGTAGACAATGAAGAACCCCAAGACAAGAGAAGCCAACAAAATCTGGGCAACAAACCAGGGCTTCCACTAATGCCAATATATTTGGTAATCTAGAAGGATTGGAAGATCGGGAGCAAACAGAAGATACATAGTGAGGCACCGAGGTAGAGGGTCAAAACATAGTTACCCCCATAACAACAAGGAGAAAACAACCAAGGAATGGCGTCCTAAAAGAAATGCAGAGACTGCTGACATGAAAAGAGAGAAGGTAAAGGAGGCAGCAGAACAGGAAGCTAACAAGAGGAATGCGGAAGGACAAGGAAGAACAGGAGACCATAACCACAAAGCGGTACATCCGGAGGTTGATGAGGTCATTGTAGTGATGTACGAGGAGAATACTGAACACAATACAAATACGAGGAACAACAGGAGAGATAGTGACGAGATGGAGGGCACACAAGCAGCAGAACAAACCACTGAAGCTTCTATAGTAGGAAATACAAAGGATACACAGATAAACTATCCGGAAGCCACAATGGAAGAACTGCATCAGCATCCGCACACCACTGAAATGTAGGAGTAAGGGGTGGAACACACCAGAGTTCAAAATGATCCCCCAAATCCACATAACAGAAAAATAAAAGTTTCTTGACAGAACATGCGCAAGACTAGAGCCCCTCTGCCACCGTACAAGAACAAGAGAAAAAGCACTCACACTCACCATTAGAGTAAGATCAAGGAAATGTCCGACGCACACAACGGGACTGCAGACAAGAACCAAGATGCTCCTGAGGGTACTGCTCAACTTTCAACCCCCTACCACCCCCAATGATGATTGACATCATTTGCTGGAACACTAGAGGCATAGCAAGCAAGCCTCGCCAAAGAGCTCTAAAGGAACTGATGAATGTTTATAGAACTAAGTTAGTCGCAATCTTGGAGCCCAGGATCGGCGTGGATGCGGCCGTTAAAACCATCTAAAGCCTGGGTTTCACGGACTCCTATAGAGTTGAGGAGAGAGGTTTCTCTGGGGGGGATTTGGTTATGTTGGAGGGCTGATCAATGCAAGGTTAAGATCATTTCATGCCATAGGCAATTCATTTGTTGCATGATTAACAATGAATTCTATGCTACCTTTGTATATGCTAGCCCCCAAATAACCACCAGGCAACTTCTTTGGAAACATATTATCTGTATGGGCAGCCAGTTCTCTAAACCATGGATGGTACTCGGTGACTTCAACACCATCCTGAGCCCTGACGAGAGAAACAACAGCGATGCATATAATAAAATGGAGGTGGCAGCCTTCCAAAACACTCTGATGGAATCAAATCTCAGTGACCTCGACTTCTCGGGGTCAAGGTACACCTCTGGCATGGTATTCTACCCAAAAGACTCGACAGAGTCACTGCCAACAGCCATTTCGTTCACACATACCCAAACGCAACTATCGACCACCTTCTTAGGATGGGTTTTGACCACTGTCCCCTTCTCGTTCACTTTCATTCTCCTAGCAAGAAGAACCTTAGGTTTATCACTCGGGCCTCTTGGCAAGAGTGCGAGGGCTTCATGAGATGTTGCAATCAGCCTGGGACCCTAATGTGCCTTTCATCGTGGACTGGGATGTGAAAACTAGGAAGGAGAAACGTAGACGGAAAGACAGTCTAATGTCTTATATAGCAGACTTGCAAGCTAAACTTGCTATCCAGTACAACGAGATATCTGACTCCCTATGCATGAGCTTCGAAGATGCGTTGGATAACATTCTGAAGGAAGAGGAGGAAGATCTACGCCATAGATGCCACCTCAACTGGATAGCGACCAGAGACCGTAGCACACAGTTCTTCCATAACTACGTCAATCAACGCCGACGAAGCAACACCATCAAAGCCCTCATGGGAAGTACTGATCAATGGATCACTGAGGAGGATGACCTTATACATATGGTTACCAAACACTTCAAAAGCATCCTCACAGCGTCGAGTGGTGGTACTATCCCCGACCCCTCAACGATCCCCGGTGAGTTTTAGGGGCTGACTACAGACGATAGGGCCAGGTTGGGCAGCACCCCGCCCCGCGAAGAGATCTGGGAGGTGGTTTGATCCTTGGATCCCACCAAAGAGGCTGGCCCCGACGGCGTGAAGGACACTTTCCTTTTAAATAATTGGGATACGGTCGGTTCCAGTGTCTGCAACACGGTCGAACAGGCTTTCTCCTCTGGGCATGTACCTGACGAGCTGTGCAATTCCACCCTTGTTCTCATTCTGAAAATCCCCTCCCCACAGAAGTGCGAGAACCTCCGTCCGATTTCCTTAAACAATATCACCTTGAAGATCACATCTAAGATCATCATGGAGAGGATCAAACCTTTCATTTCCCGATGGGTGTCTAACAACCAAAGTAGCTTCATCCCTGGAAGAAGAATCATCGACAATATCACGCTCGTCCAGGAAGAAATATATCACATGAGGATGGAGAGTGGGGCCAAGATCATGGCCATTAAGTTTGATTTGACCAAGGCATATGACCAGATGAGTTGGGAGTTCGTCCGAGACACTGTCACCAGGCTCAACCTTCCGCAGAATATTACCGATTACATAATGGGGGACACAACTTGCAATACTTGGAATGGCAAGAATTCGTCCCCCTTCCGCGTGTCAAGGGGGCTCCGACAGGGGGACCCGCCCTATTTATTTGTCCTTTGCCTTGAGAGGCTCTCCCAGATGATACATCAATGGGTAGATGAAGGAATCTGGCTTCCTATTAAGCTCAGATCTACCGGCTTAATGATTTCTCACGTCTGCTTTGTAGATGATTTGATTCTTTTCACACAGGAAAGCGTGGTTCAAATCAATCAAATGCTGAAGTGCTTCAAATCTTTTGAGCTCGCTTCTGGGCAGTCTGCATCTGTTGCCAAGACACAGGTCTTCTTCTCTAAGAGTGTTGACTATAGGCTGGCTAGGAAAATAAGCAGAATGAGCGGGTTCCAGTGTACCAAGGACCTGGGGAGATATCTTGGGGTGCCGATTATCCATGGTCGTATAGACAAGACCATCCGACGATTCATTTGGGGGGGGGGTGATAACACCAAATTTTGTGACGTTTTTGCCCTTTATTCCGTTATCAAAACTGTCCTTTTCTACTATTTTCCTCTCTTTTATATTCATTTTCGCAATAAATTGGCCAAGCAACGCTCTTACTCCAATTTTCCTATCTTCTACAGAGTTTTCCTCATTTTTGTGCAAAAAGGCCGATTCCGGCCCACAATAAGTCTAAGCCCGCCTCGGCCTTCCTGTCGCCCGATACAACCCCAGCCCGACAGGGGCTGGGCGACACAAGGATGCTCGACGGAGAAGGGTGATGTACGAAAGGAATGTGTCGGCAGATTACACCTTCTACCCGACAGGGAGCCAAAGCCGCATCAACGACCTAGCTCGTCGGGCGATACGGCCACCCACCGGCAGGCGTGCTGCCAGCCACGTGACCGATAGCCAGCACCTCGCGCCAAGATGCATCTGTATCGTCCATCCACATCCATCGACCGGTGTATGGAGGAGCTACGTGGCGCTTCGAGTGCCATAACTCCTTCAACCGCCGCCTATAAATAGCAACTACAGGAAGCCGAAAAGACGGGACGGACAGTTCGAAAGTTCAGACAAGACAGATCGGGGAGCCACCTTCGGAGGGAGTTGTGAGAGCAAGGATATCGAGCCCCAGCACTTGTGTCGGGTGACACTAGGTGAGCTTTCCCTCATCCCGAGAGGGAGGGGATGGTTCACTTAGTGTTGCCCCGGGCGACACTGCAGGTCGATATCGGCCAACGAAGATGAGCGATACGAGTGCCCGACAGTGGACTCGTAGCTCCTTGCCCGACACGATATCGAACCCGATACGCTTCGCCCGTCATGCGTGCCTCCCGAGAGGGTGCGCCGCCCGACATGAGCGTATCAACCAGGGTCCTTGAGAGATACAGTCAGTCGTCAGTCGGCGCTGCCCGAGAGGGGGGTGCCGCCCGACACTACTGTATCGGGCTCGGCTCCTGACCGGTATCGGGCAGGAGAGCTACAGTAGTCTGTCGTTCTTCTACATCAAGAAGGCGACATCTATCTTTAATTCTGTTATTTAAATTCTTTGCTTATGCATTGTATTAAGACCCTTATTGCTTATGGAAATAGGAATGCTTAATTGCTATTTGTTTAATGCTTGGTGCCTTATGATTGGGCAACTGTTGTGTTGGATATCTGAACTCTAGCTTGCATGTTTTGGATCGCGTTTCGCTTAGCTACCGAATCGTCTTTCCCGTCACAACCACTTTGAGAGTTGGGTTGTGGCTCTAGTGTTTGGTCCGATTCTGGAGTATGAGAGTGCCCGGAACGGAGTTGTTTTAGTATCATTCCACTCTAACTTAAGCCCAACAACCTCGAGAGGGGTGTTGAGGCTTGGTTAGAGGCAGCCGCTCTGAGAGGAGGGGTGCAGGGTGTTACTGTTACCGCTTGTCTTTCTGAAGTCTTATCCCTTGCACCTTGCTTTAAGCTCTAGTTTATCTTTCTATTTCTGTTGCATGAAAATCCCTAAAAACTGCTAAATGACGAAAACCTTAAATCTTTCTTGTAACTCCAGTTGGAGATAGTTTTCTTTGTTTTAATCGTGACAACTTGTTGTTCTCCTTTGGGGAACTTTACTATCTCTTTCTACCCACCGGAGTGTAAAGTGCCGATTCAGAGTCGTCAACATGACCCACCTTGTCCCTGTGTTCGACCCCGTATGACTACTTTGACCCCGTAAACAAAGTTGCGGGGGCCTAGAAGGATTCAGGTTATAAATGTGAAAGCTCGACTACCTCCAATACGCCTCCAATTTTAGGACGCGCGATTTAGGCCGGTCAACTTTCTGGCGCCGTTGCCACAGGGGTTAAGACTCCACAGGGGGGCTATAGGATATTCCGTAGATGATATCAAAGGCCTTAGCCCCGCTCTTTGCATGCATCGCATCAACTTGGATGAATCTGCCAAGCCTCTGGCTCAACCCCAAAGGATGCTGAATCAGATGCTCAAGGAGGTCATCAAGAAAGAGGTAATAAAGCTTAGGGATGCGGGGATCATTTAGCCAATCAGCGACAGCAATTGGGTAAGCCTGATCCACGTAGTACCCAAGAAGGGCAGAATGACTGTGGTTAAGGGTGAGAAGGGTGACGAGGTGGCGGTAAGGACCGTCACCGGTTGGCGAATGTGCATTGATTACCGAAAGCTAAATCAGGCTACAAAAAGGATCATTTTCCGCTACCTTTTATTGACCAAGTTCTTGAAAGATTAGCGCATCACGATTATTTTTGTTTTCTTGATGGCTTTTCAGGATTTTACCAGGTACCCATCTTACCCGACGATCAGGAGAAAACAACATTCACCTGCCTTTACGACACTTATGCCTTTAGAAGGATGCCCTTCGGACTCTGCAACGCCCCCGCCACCTTTCAAAGATGCACGATATCAATGTTCTCAGATTTTCTAGAAGACATCGTAGAAGTCTTCATGGACAATTTCTCTGTCTATTGAAAAGACTTCGATAGCTGTCTGAAGAGTCTGTCGTTGGTCCTTCAAAGGTGCGAGGAGAACAGCCTGGTCCTGAACTGGGAAAAATGTCATTTCATGGTGCGGGAGGGCATCGTTCTAGGGCATAAGATCTCAAGGCGTGGGATCGAGGTGGATACCAGCAAAGTCGAAGCTATATCTAAACTTCCTCCACCAAAATCCGTCACGGGGATAAGAAGCTTCCTCGGGCACGCCGGATATTACCGAAGATTCATCAAGGACTTCTCAAAGATTTCCAAACCGTTGTCCAATCTTCTGGTAAAAGATGTTGAATTTGTTTTCTGTAACGATTGTCTCAGTGCTTTTCAGGCCCTGAAAAATGCTTTAGTATCACCACCTATCCTTCAAGTGCCAGATTGGGGTTTACCCTTTGAGCTGATGTGCGACGCTAGCGACTACGCGGTTGGAGCAGTCCTGGGGCAAAAGAAAGATAAAAAGCACCATGTGATTTGCTGCGCTAGTCGCACGTTGGACGAAGCACAAGTAAACTACACAACCACCGAGAAGGAGATGCTCGCGATCGTCTTCGTGTTTGACAAGTTCAGGTCGTATCTCGTCGGATCAAAGGTCAAAGTATACACAGATCATGGGGCAATAAAATACTTAATGCAAAAGAAAGACGCAAAGCCCAGGCTGTTGAGATGGGCCTTGTTGCTCCAAGAGTTCGACCAATGAAATTATCGACAAGAAGGGCACGGAAAATGTGGTCGTAGACCACCTATCGAGGATAGTGGCTGAGAGACAGAGAGGGCCACAAATCGATGACGACTTTGCCGACGAAGCTCTTATGTTGGATGAAGCTCAAGAAGAAGGTTTGCCCTGGTTTGCAGACATATGCAATTTTCTTACTTGTGGAGAGCTGCCTCCTGACATCACCTACAATCAAAAGAAGAAGCTATTCGCGGATGCAAAAAAATTATTACTGGGATGATCCTCTCCTATTCAGAAGATGCGCTGACAACTTATACAGGAGGTGCATCCCGGAAGAAGAAACTGCGGATATCCTGAAAGGATGCCACGCCTCCCCCTATGGTGGACACCTGGGTAGCGAAAGAACAGCGGCGAAAGTGCTACAGTCAGGTTTCTACTGGCCCTCCTTATTTAAAGATGTTGCACAATTTGTAAAAGTTTGCAAAGAGTGCCAGTCAACGGGGAATATAGGGCGGAGGAATGAAATGCCGATGGCTAGCTGGATCGAAGTGGAAATATTTGACGTATGGGGGATTGATTACATGGGGCCGTTTCCACCATCCCAGGGGTATCAATACATACTCGTGGCGGTAGACTACGTATCGAAGTGGGTAGAGGCGGTAGCCACCCAAACATGCGACGCCAAGTCGGTTATCAATCTTTTCGAGAAGACCATCTTTCCCCGTTTTGGTGTACCGCGCACTATAATAAGCGACGGCGGGTCGCACTTCGGAGAAAGACAGTTTGAGGCGCTCCTACGTAAGTATGGAGTGAAACATAAGATCGCTACGTCCTACCACCCACAGATGTCGGGGTAGGTAGAGGTCTCAAACAGACAGATCAAGCAGATCTTAGAAAAGACTATCAACCGCACGCGGAAAGATTGGTCTATGAAACTTGACGACGCATTATGGGCCTACCGTACTGCTTACAAGACGCCCATTGGAACCACCCCCTACCGGCTTATATACGGAAAATCTTGCCACCTGCCTTTGGAATTGGAACACAAGGCCCTTTGGGCGATCAAGTTCCTAAATATGGACCTAGACAAAGCAGGAGAAAAGAGGTTTTTGCAGCTTCAAGAGCTCGAAGAGCTGAGGATTCATGCCTACAAGAATGCAAAGATCTACAAGGAAAGGACGAAAATGTGGCATGATGCCCACCTTAGGAGAAAAGATGTGAGTGAAGGGGATAAGGTCTTGTTATTCAAGTCCTCCATTCGTCCTTTTCCTGGGAAATTACAGACAAGATGGTCGGGACCATTTACTGTGTCAAAGATATACCCATCAGGAATGATGGAGCTCCGCGACAAAGATGATCCGACTAAGATTTTCAAGGTGAACGGGCACAGAGTAAAAAAGTTTTATGAAGACGAAGATTTTGTCAGGAAAGCAGAGGTTGACTTGCAGGATGTGGGTACAACCGAAGAGCCTACACCGGTCGAGCTGGCGAAGGAAACTTCAGCGCTCCTCGGGAGGCAGCCCGAGTCATAGATTAGGATGCTTTTCTTTTCTTTGTAAAAACAAACATTATGGACTGTAATAAGGCCCGAGTCAGTGCATGCGCACGTGTGCTGACTCTTTTTGTTTTATGGGCCACCGCTGTGTTTTACGGAGTATTGAGGAGTAATATCATCTGAGGTCGGAGACCCTTCTCTATACCAATGATGTTTTACCCTGCAATAGCCTTTTACTTCACCCAGGTTTAGTTTTGGCTTTTGACCGCCCGTTTTTCTACCGTGTCGGGCAGCAGCTCAGCTGGGCGCAGAACCCCTTGTATCGGGCAACCTCGCCCCGGGCGTCGCAAAGGTAGCAGATGACCCTTGGACTGCCCGATGGGACTACGTGTCTCGGGAACAGCGTGACTAAAACGCCCGACGCGCGCCATGTTTTTCCCATTTTGCCCCCGCCAAGGTTCGCTATAAATAGCGAGGTGGGTTCTCCGTGTCGGGCTATCATTTTCTCCTTTTTGCCACCTGGAACGCATGCAGTGATCCCCCCTTTTGCTCGTGTGTCGGCCATCTTGCCTTCGCCTTGGTATCGGGCGATGCCTCCTGAGAGCAAAGGTATAGCCCGACACACCTTTTTCCCGACACGTTTTCTCTCGCCCAGCATAGGTTTTGTATCGTGTGAGGCGTATCGGCTGGCTTGTTGTTTTCTTATCGAACGACATGGCTTGTCGCTCGATAGGGTTGTAGACCGACATGTTTATCGGCCGATAACCCTGCCGCCCGATGCCAGTATCTTTTATCGAGCCGCTTATCGGGTTTACATGACCTGCAGATTTTCTATCGCCCGATATGCTTTCGCATGACACGCCGGTCAACAGCGTTTTCCCCGATGTGTCATATCAGGCGACATACTTCTCACGGCGATGTCATGTTTTTGCTTCATGTGACCTCGTATCGCCCGATACACCTGTGTCGGGCGTCGAGCCATATCGCGCGACAACATCGTATCGTCTGATCCCTTATCGCCCTGTTTTAATAAGTTTTTCTTTTCATCTTTCTTGCCTAACGGATGAATAAATTTTAAATTTGAATAACAGGTATGGCTCGTATGGAGCAAACCACCGGCCGCGCCAACAAGCACGGCGCGGGGATCAGCAACAACAGTCGGGCAGAAACGACAACTACAATGAAAGGGGAGATTTTTCTTGATTTGGTAGCTCTAATAAAGAGTCACCTAGTTATCAGCCTGTCTTTCGCGTGGCTTGGGACCATCACCAGAGACAGCACGAGTACGACGAACAAGGCCTCCGAACAAGTTCGGGGCGTTCAGGTTCCGTCCTCTTAAGGGAGGAGGCCCACCCTGACTACACACTCCTGGGAACTGAACTAGGGACTGATGATCAGTCCTTTTGTTCATGTCCACAACGGAGATTTGGAGAAAGGGAGGACCATAAGTGAATTTTGAGGGTTACGCTCAAGCTCAACCGCTACATCGCCAAAGCTAACCCGCTAGACAACCTCCCAATGGCATGCTACAACTTCGTAGGAGCTTTTTGCAGCACATCGGCAAGCTAGCCCTCACTGGCTAAACTTTACCTCACTTTTGCTTTCTTCTCTACTCTGGGATAGAGTATGGAGTAAGTTTGGGGGGGGTACCCATTTGCCAGTGAGGGAGGTATAAAAGTTTTAATTCTTCAAGCTTTCTACGCATAAACTTTTAACTCTTCAAGCTTTCTACGCTTGGGGGTTTCTTTTTTTATCTGATGTGTTCTGATAGTTTCCTGTTTACCTGATCTACGCATGCATGCCATATAAAAATTTACAAAAATATTTCCTTTGCAAATTTCTGTCCCTATGCATATGTACAAAGTTGCTGTAATAATAATAAAAACCTGTTGTGACTTCTTACAAAGTTTGCTTTCTATATACTTAACGAGTTACAAGTTCTGTCATATCTTTCTGATAATGCTGTCTCAAACAAACAAAAGATTGTGCCTTGCCATGCCAAAAAAAATTTCGAAAAATAATAATCTCACAAACAGCTAAGAGACGAGTATGGAGAAGGAAAAAGCTACCCGAACAGCAAAAATCTCTTTTGTTTTCCCTTACCCAACAAAAATCCCAAAAAGAGAAAGAAGCCTTATGAGCGTGAATAAAAGCATGAGAGTTGTGCCCAATAAAAGAAAAGAAAAAATATATATATATACACACTTGTTTTCCAAAAGTACCCATCTTTAGGCATGGTAGATCCGGGGCAGTGGTACGTAGGATGTGAAATCACTGCTCTAAAGCCAACTGGCTTGGACTGCAGGGACCACTTGCCCGTTAACGGACCCTTACCTGGATGGACTGATGGGAAACAAGAAGAAAAACCCAAAAAGCCTTAGACTACCTTATACACAACTTTCTGCCCTTAAAATAAAGCTGTTTGGTGCGGAAGCTAACTTCGGAATCATACACCAAAGTCTCGCTGAAGCTGTGGAGAAGAAAATTTTTACTTAAATAATAAGGCAAGTAGGGCAAGGTCTTTTGTTCGCATTAAGACAACATTACCTCCAAGACATCGCAATTCTTGTTTTACCCTTTTATCCTGAAAGTTTTACGAAGCAAGAAGAAGCATCACAAAATAAAGTTTAGTTTAAATATTGATTGAGGACAATCAAAAAGCTAAGTTTGGGGGAGTTGATAACACCAAATTTTGTGATGTTTTTGCCCTTTATTCCGTTATCAAAACTTCCCTTTTCTGCTATTTTCCTCTCTTTTATATGCATTTTCGCAATAAATTGGCCAAGCAACGCTCTTACTCCAATTTTCCTATCTTCTACAGAGTTTTCCTCGTTTTTGTGCAAAAAGGCCGATTCCGGCCCACAATAAGTCTAAGCCCGCCTCGGCCTTCCTGTCGCCCGATACAACCCCAGCCCGACAGGGGCTGGGCGACACAAGGATGCTCGACGGAGAAGGGTGATGTACGAAAGGAACGTGTCAGACGATACACCTTCTACCCGACAGGGAGCCAAAGCCGCACCGACGACCTAGCTCATCGGGCGACACGGCTACCCACCGGCAGGCGTGCTGCCCGCCACGTGACCGATAGCCAGCACCTCGCGCCAAGATGCATCTATATTGTCCATCCACATCCATCGACCGGCGTATGGAGGAGCTACGTGGCGCTTCGAGCGCCATAACTCCTTCAACCGCCGCCTATAAATAGCAGCTACAGGAAGCCGAAAAGACGGGACAGACAGTTCGAAAGTTCGGACAAGACAGATCGGGGAGCCACCTTCGGAGGGAGTTGCGAGAGCAAGGATATCGAGCCCCAGTGCTTGTACCGGGCGACACTAGGTGAGCTTTCCCTCATCCCGAGAGGGAGGGGATGGTTCACTTAGTGTTGCCCCGGGCGACACTGCAGGTCGATATCGGCCAACGAAGATGAGAGATACGAGTGCCCGACAGTGGACTCGTAGCTCCTTGCCCGACACGATATTGAACCCGATACGCTTCGCCCGTCATGCGTGCCGCCCAAGAGGGTGCGCCGCCCGACATGAGCGTATCGGCCAGGGTCCTTGAGCGATACAGTCAGTCGTCAGTCGGCGCTGCCCGGGAGGGGGGTGCCGCCCGACACTACTGTATCGGGCTCGGCTCCTGACCGATATCGGGCAGGAGAGCTACAGTAGTCTGTCGTTCTTCTACATCAAGAAGGCGACATCTATCTTTAATTCTGTTATTTAAATTCTTCGCTTATGCATTGTATTAAGACCCTTATTGCTTATGGAAATAGGAATGCTTAATTGCTATTTGTTTAATGCTTGGTGCCTCATGATTGGGTAACTGCTGTGTTGGATACCTGAACTCTAGCTTGCATGTTTTGGATCGCGTTTCTCTTAGCTACCGAATCGTCTTTCCCGTCACAACCACTTCGAGAGTTGGGTTGTGGCTCTAGTGTTTGGTCCGATTCTGGAGTACGAGAGTGCCCGGAACGGAGTTGTGTTAGTATCATTCCACTCTAACTTAAGCCCAGCAACCTCGAGAGGGGTGTTGAGGCTTGGTTAGAGGCACCCGCTCTGAGAGGAGGGGTGCAGGGTGTTACTGTTACCACTTGTCTTTCTGAAGTCTTATCCCTTGCACCTTGCTTTAAGCTCTAGTTTATCTTTCTATTTCTGTTGCATGAAAATCCCTAAAAACTGCTAAATGACGAAAACCTTAAATCTTTCTTGTAACTCCAGTTGGAGATAGTTTTCTTTGTTTTAATCGTGACAGCTTGTTGTTCTCCTTTGGGGAACTTTACTATCTCTTTCTACCCACCGGAGTGTAAAGTGCCGATTCAGAGTCGTCAAAACGACCCACCTTGTCCCTGTGTTCGACCCCGTATGACTACTTCGACCCCGTAAACAAAGTTGCGGGGGCCTAGAAGGATTCGGGTTATAAATGTGAAAGCTCGACTACCTCCAATACGCCTCCAATTTTAGTACGCGCGATTTAGGCCGGTCAGGGGGGCAACCACAAAGAACACCTGATGGCTCTGGTGGCTTGGGATAAGATTCTCTGCGACAAACGTAATGGCGGCCTGGGTCTGAAGGCCATGAGGGACTGGAATCTGGCATTGCTCTACAAGCACAGTTGGGATCTAATCAGTGGGAGGAAATCTATATGGAACACCAACATGAGGGAACATCTTAAGAAATGCAGGGGCTCTGATGTAAAGGGTCTCTCAAAGCTTGGACAAAAGACACTGGCAGGTTAAGCTTTCAATATTGAAAACTCATACATGGTCCCGATGGATGGCCAAGACACTAGTTTTTGGACTGATAGCTGGTGGAGAAATGGAACTATACTAAAGGATTATGTGCTCAAACCCATCCCAAATGACTTACTCGATCTCAAGGTAGCTAGTGTAGCTATCGGGGAAGACGACTGGGACACTGATTTTCTCTACGAGTGGATCCCTGACAACCTTGTGCAGTCAATCACATATCTGAAACCTCCAACTACAGGAGATGACAAGGACATATGTGTGTGGCTTCACACCCAGAATGGCGAGTATACAACCAAATCAGTCAATTGCAAGTTGAGGGAAGGTAAAGGGATTAACACCCCTGGGAGCTGGAGTAGGATCTAGAAGATCCCTTTATCAGCAAAGATCTAATCCTTCACTTGGCTCATGTTACACGACGCTATTCTCACAAATAGTAAGTGGGTGAAATGTCAAATGGCATCGTCGAGCCGCTGTCTTAGGTGCACTGCTGATGAGGAGTCCTTGGTCTATGCGTTGCGGGACTACACGCCAGCCAGACAAATCTAGACCACCATCTTCGGCGATAGCAGCCAACCACAATTCTTCAGAGCTACTGACGGTAAAGCTTGGATCCAAGACAACCTCAAGCAAGATGAGGAGGAAGTATGCAGATTCTTCATTACGTGTTGGCACATCTGGAATGCTAGAAACAAGCATGTATTTGACAGCTGCCCGCCACACCCAGACCAGTTGATCAGATGGATTAGAAGAGACGTCGACCTGCACAGCGATCTGCAGCATCAGGAAGAGACCTCTGATAAGCAGAAGACCATCAACAAATGGAGGAAGCCAGACCCTGACTCCATCAAACTCAATGTCGATGTTGCTGTCAAAAAGGGGGTGGCTGTTGTTGTGATGGTAGCAAGGAATAGCTCCGGGAAGTGGATTGGCGGTGCTGCTGACAAGATCCACACTAATTACGTCATTGAGGGAGAACTTGAGACCATCAGCCTCACGATTGAACTCGCTACTAATAACAAGATACCCAGAATCACAGTTCAGTCGGATTCCCTGAAGGCCGTTAGCATGATTCATCAAGCGCTAGAGACCAACCCCAGATATGCCAAGCAAATTCATCGCATCCGAAGGAAGATGAAACCTGACTGGGAGGTAGTGTACAAGGGGAGAGAGACTAATATGGTAGCTGACATGTTGGCCAAGTATCACCAAAAAAACAACCAGGGGTACTCCGAGTATGGACAACCCCCCACCAAGATCCTTGATCTCTTACTTAATGATATGTGTAATGGTAGTAGTACTACCATGTTTAGTTCTGCATGCTTACTTAGTGAGTGTAATTTGCTTAATTTGGCTCGCAAGGGGGGACAGGATGAATAAGATTGCCTCCCAACTTATTTAAAAAAAATATACATATATGATATGGTATATATATGTAAACGGTACGCATCACTCAAAACAATTTTGATGGTGGATGTGTAGTATAGTTATGGCCTATAAACCCCTATGTGCATTCTTGGTTTGTTGTGGTTGTTTTCTCTCGATCTACGCACTGAGCCCTCTTCTTCTTTTCTTGATATAATTTGAGATAACTCGAGATTCTCTTCTACCTTTGATCCCCCCGAATGTAACTCGGGGTTTCCCAAAGTTTATGTAAAAGTAGGATAGTTTTATTTCCTATAACGTCAAAGACTGGTGGGCACCCAGACAAGCAGCTGGATGTGCAAGACAATCAACTAGAGGTGCCAACTGATCGGATGGTTGACCGAGACAACTGATTGATGGTGTAGCTGGTGGCCTGACGAGGAGCGAGATGACCTGATGAACCGACCGTCTGGAGGAGCCAGACGATCAGTTGGAGACAACCAACCAACCAACCAACCAACCAGGAGGCAATCCGATCAGTCGTGTGACAGGATGATCAAACCCGGAACGGCCTAAGCACAAGATCTTCATCAGTAACATGTTGCATGTGATGTAGACCTAGATGACCATAATTCCTTGTGGCTCAAGGAATTACAGGAGGATGACCATAATCATTACTTTATTATTATTGCATGTTTTCGTTGTGGGATATAGCATGTATATGATATGTACTATATATGTGGTGATTGGATTCATATACGCATATATAAGCATATTAAAACCCCTCAATATAATATTAAGTCTTAGATGCTTTCCATAAGCAACACACATGAAATCTTGATCAAAAAGCATAGGCATCCTAAGAGTGGTGCGTTGTCTATCTCATGGAAGTGTGATGGTAGTTGTGTGGACCCACCAAGCGGGGTGCACTTCTATCATGTTGGCTTTTGGGTCGGGCTTAACTAAGTGATCTTAATGAGATTAAGCACTTAGAGACATGGAGATGTTCATGGCAAAGAGTTGCACATGTCATCTATCTAAGAGTTGCATATGATGCAATTGGTAAGTGTTACCTACCTAATAATTGGTTATGGATGCTGGAGTTAGCCAGGTAATAATTCAATTCTTTTGGATCTTGGCTCACTAGAAGGTTATACACTACAATCTTTCGAATTGATGGTGAGGGCTATCAATTTGAAAAAAATAGTGGGAGTGATAATTAATTAAATGCCTAATGATATCGTCAAAATTTTCAAATCAATCAAATTAAGTCAAAAAGAGTTTTGGACTAAATTTGCATATTTCCTTTTTGTAGAACAAATGGCTGTCAATAACAATAACTTTTCATTGCGATCGGTCCTTGAGAAGGACAAGCTGAATGAGACTAGTTTCCATGATTGGTTTAGGACATTGAGAATTGTTCTCACTCAAGAGTGAAAGATCTATGTCCTAGTACAGTGCCAGAGGAACTCGCTCCCATCACACCAAAGGCAGAAAGGGATGCTTACAGGAAGCATACTGAAGATGTCATTGATGTGAAGTGCTTGATGTTGTGCTCAATGAACTAGGAGTTGCAGATACAACATGAGAACATGGACGTCATTGAGATGGTTCAACATCTCAAGAACATGTATCAAGACCAAGCACAGAAAGAGAGATATGATGTCTCAAGGACATTGTTCAAGTACGTCATGATAGAAGGAGATCTAGTTGGTCCTCACACACTCAAGATGATTGGGTATGTGGAGAATCTGACAAGACTGGGATTCCATCTGAGCCAAGAGTTGGCTACTGATGTGATACTACAATTGTTGCCAGAATCTTACAGTCAGTTTGTGATGAACTACAGCATGAACAACTTTGATAAGCCGTTGACATAGTTGTTGGGCATGTTGAGGACAGTCGAGGCACATATGAAGAAAGACAAACCCAAATATGTGATGTTGATCAGTAGAAAGAAGGGTAAGTCTAAAGCCAAGGTCAAGGGCAAAGCAAAGAAGGGTTCTGATGCTAGCCAACAACCCAAGTCATCTTCAGCTCTCAAGGCTAAAGGAGGGGTGAACAAGGGAGGCAAATGTCACCATTGTCAAGAGCCAGGAATTAGAGGAGAAATTTCCCTCTCTATCTAGATGAAAAAAAGAAGAAGAAGGAGGGGATGGAAGTCTCCACCTCAGGTATCCTAAATTAAACTTGAAACACTTCTTTAATCAGAGGTATATTATACTAAGACATAGATCTGACATATACGATATACATGATCTGAAAAGAAATGATGGCCTTTGTGAAAGGACCGATAATGAGCACTCATCATTGGAGCAAGTGTTGCTACCATAGATAGGAGTACATTTCAGTTTATTTCAGCCCAAAGGGCATGTAATAGAGTTATTCATTATTTCCAATAAATAGAAACACTTTATTTTTGCATCTTGTATTGACAAGGATGTTTATCAATAAAGTTGATGTTTCAATTTTAAAGATATGATCTTTTGTGGAAATGCCTTATTTATCTTGTGGTACTTGGTATGCATAAGATAAAATGATACCTAAAAGTTATTGATGACTCAAACAATTAATTAGCATTATCATGAGAAATTCATTTCTAGCTTCCATGTTGATGGATAGGCCAACCATTAAGAGATATGAATATCATGGGCATGATGACAAGTCAATCTTCACTAGATGTAGTAGGATAATGACTATTCTATTAGGTATAATACATATTGATGTATTTATATACCTATTGGAATAAATGCTAATGCTTCAGATGGTATCTATTGAAATACCAATATGAATATCTTGTAAGTGTTCAATATCATAAATGAAGTACAAACTTGGTAAAAGTATTAACTTTTTGATGTGATCAATGAATGGGATACTTAAACCAAATGTTTGAGGTCCTTGTGAGTTATTATGATAATGTATTATACAAGACTCATGATTAATGCATAGTGATGTCTAAATCAAACAAGGAATCATACTCTAAATAGTTAGAGCATGATCATCAAATAACTAACCTTCTAGAATTCTTCTAAAAGAAAATGCTTATACTAAATAAAGGAGATTAAGAATCACAAGTGTTGTGGGTTCTCAAAGATCCTTATGTAATAGATACACCTCATATATCTAGGTGATGAATTGGTCAAATGATGAGCCAATAATCTAGATGATGTTGAGGAACCAGATTTTGAGTTATGGTTTAATGCCATCAGATCCAAAATGACTTCCATGTGAACCAATAAAGGTATAACCTTATGGTAGAACTTGATTGGGATAAAACCCATAAGTGCAATTGAGTACCAAGAGTTAAGATTGAAATGGATGACATTTAGAGAAAGGATCATGCTTGATGATGGAATTTGAAAGACTATGAAATTGGGCATATGGATATTAAAATTGCATTCCAGACAGGAATAAGATAAGGTTGCGTACGTAACACAGCCTTAGGGTTTTATGAATCCAATAATGCAAATGCAGTCTATAAGTTACAAGGGATACATCAATATGATTGATTAAATACAAGCAACTAAGAACTAGAAGTCTTTACTTTGATTATATAGTCAAAAGTTTTGATTGATATATCAAAATAAAGAAGGGATCTATGATTACAAAGATTTAGTGGGAGTGTATTCACATTCCACATGATGATAAGGAATGAAATGTTCTAAAATGGAAACTGGTGTGGAAATACCTTCTTTAATGGAAGACATAGAAATGTCCTATGTGATAGGAATAGAGATCTATAGAGATAGTTCTAAAAAATCTCTTGACTTGGTAAAGAGAGAACCTACATTGGCAATCTATACTGAAGGGATTAGTATGCACGGATTCAGTGGGAGAAAACTTATCCATGTTACATGGAGTTAGTATCTCAGATGCCAAGTGTCCCAAATTCTTACAAAGAATAGGAACACATAGATAGATATGGATCTATCATGTATGCATTCATCCCATTATCTTGTATGTATTAGACATGACAAGAAAAGATGCATTCATCATCTTGTATGTATTGGACATGACAATATGATATGCTCATCATGTTAACTCATACGATGAGTGGATGTCTGTCAGCTTCTAGTAAGAGTCACTGGAATACCATGAAGAACTTGTTTGGTACTTATAAAGTACTAGTTATATGGTAATATAAGGAAGAGTTGGGTGTAAAGAGTTACATTGATGCAAGCTTCTGAAATGACAGAAAATGGTCGCAAAATATAAAATATAAAAGTGAATATGAATTAATAAATGGAAATGTTCTGATTTAATAGTTGTTTAATTCTAAAAGGGAATGTTGAGTATCCTTGTATTATGAACAGCAAAGGATACTATATGGATCTAGAAGTTCATAGAGATGAACTTATAGATATTCCAACCATTGATGACAAGTAGTAATACTGAGTCAAACAATGGAGCTAAGTGTTAGGCAAGGAATATCAGATCGCATATTATGACAACTCCATCTCATACCATATTTTGTATAGTGAAGAGATGTGAAACATGCAATGACTGAAGCAAAGTGTTGCTAACTCATTGCGTTAGCATTGGAGCAGTGGAAACATGTGGGACATGTTTGGAGATCACTAAGAATATGATTCAAAGGTGATTGGCTCACAATGCAAGTGGGAGTTTGTTGGTATGTATGCCCTGAGAGCCAGTCATATGATGATTGGATTGGGATACATTATGATTGATTTGATAAAAATTAAAGGCAAGCCTCCAATTTATTCTGGTTCAATCAGTTATGTGATAATGATATAATAGAATGAATGTCTAGAGAATGGTAGTACTCAATGACGTATGTCTTTAGGTTGAGGACCTGAAGAATGAGATCATACGGATGCTAAGAGTTTGTACATTCTTGTTTTGTCCCTAGTCAGATGCCATTGTGGAAAGTTGATAGAAAATAATGACACAACAAGACTAGAGTGTGTATTGGTTGATGATAGAGTCTCATTAGTCATGATATGTGATATAAAACTAGGCACATAGATACATATTAGAGAATAGTGTATTGGACAGACCCACCGTGAGAGTGACACATGGAACCATGACATGGTAGTCACAGTCATCTCTCACAGTGATGGTGGTGATTGTGATTCTTAGACTTGAAATCACTACACTCATCACATGTCGTTGGGTACACTTTAACATCATCAAACGCGATCCTAAAATATGGATTGTTATAAAGGTGATGATTGGGTGACTTTGACATATGGGGTTATGACTGTGAGTGATAGATATGGGATTTGTCCCTCTTGAGGGAGTATGATGTCCATGGCCACTTGATAAGCGAGACTGAGACAGGCATGCACATGTATATGTGACTCAATATGTGATATTGATGGAACACATATCTCAGACAGTCTGCTTTGGATTAAGGAATATGAATAAATGTTGAAAGGATGACAGTTACATGCCTTGAGTTCATTCACGATATCAGAGACAAAGGAATTATACATTCACTGGAACACCAATCACAGACTATAGGATTGAAAATTATTGTCCCAATTTCCTTTTCACTTGGATAGCACTGATGTGCGACTAGACACCGCTCTTTGCTTGTGATGTCATAAGCTGTTTTGAACATTCACTACCAACGTGAAATGGGACCTATAGGGTCACACCAAAAGGATTTACCTAGAAGAGGATTTTATCCATGAATGAGGTTTGGATTGATTACTAAAGGTGTTTAGGTACTCAATCACACATTCAATCAATTGACTTGACTCAGAATCATCAAGTTCAAGTGTTGAACTAACTGATTTGTGTGTCAGATTGATTAAGAACTGCATTGACTGTGTTCTACACAATCTGGACCACCAGCTAACCAGTTCACTGGGTGAACCTCTCAGCTCATGGTCATTGAGAAGACCGGTTAACTTGGTGAACCGATCGGTTCGATTGGACCAAACGAGCAAGGTTGGGTTGTCCCAATTTGTGAGAAAAGCTTTTCAGTTCACTTGTACAATTCGATTGGGACAAGATTAATCTTTGCATTAATTAGAAACAAATAAGGAAAGTCAATTGGAGGTAAGTCTAGGACATGAACCGACCAGTTCACTAAGTGAAGTGACTGGCTCACACTCCCAATCGACCGATTCATTTGTAAAATGACCGGTTCGGTTGCCACAGTGCAATTAGTTCATGGAAAAGTTTGAACCCTTCTACTCCCACTTTAGTTCCTCATTGAACAGGGTTGAGAACCCTGACCCTGACCCCTCCTATATATATAGGGATACTGGGAGCTTCTCAGATAACACAATTCAGAACATTAGTTTCTCTACAAAGTTGTTGTCCTCTCTATTTATGGTAACTAACAGATCCCAAACAAGTTCTACCCATCCAGGGAGGAATAGGGAGGGTAAGACAACTACAAAAAAGCAACTGATTGTGGGAGAGTGTGTCGGTGACTAGTACACCGATAGAAGGGGGTGAATCCTTCTAGTGTCATGTAGGATAGGACGACTAGAGTTCCCAGTGGTCTGTGTGGACTATCTATAAAGGAGGGAGATTTCTACCGCTCAGGAGGACGACTATCAACCACAGTGTGGGTTAGGACTAGGAGTTGCACATAGGCCGTCAAAGACTAGGTGGCTAAAGACCTAGTTGTGAGGTATTGTCACTTAACAAGCCTCGAGTCCAGGTTCACCTCGCTAAAACCATCCTTCCTATTTCATAGTTGTTGATGCGATCCATGGTTATGGTTTTGTGGTGAGAGAATTTTTTTGTTTTCGCTGCCTTCTCCCTCACCAAAAATCCAACACCAACTTCCTTCCGGGGACATGCTCTACAAACCACAACATTTACACTTAACTGTGTACCATCTAAATCGGTTCAAAAGAAACCATATGATATACGGACTGGGAAGCATTCTAAAATGTCTTTTAGAGGATTTGGTGGTGTGAAGCTTATTTGAGGAAAATATTTCCTAAATTTTTTTTCCCTAGATATGATAAATGTTATTCTTTGTTGGATATCCAAAAGAAACCAAGGGTTACTACTTGTATAACCTAACTGAAAACAAAGTATTTGTTTCCAGGGATGTTGCATTCCTAGAAAAGGAATTCATTTACAAAGGAAGTAGTGGGAGGAAAGTTGAACTCAAAGAGGTTCAAGACCAATAAGAAAATATAGAACCAGTAGAGGTACATGAGGAACAAGGAGACTCACAAATTGTTGTGGAATCTCAAGTTCCACATGTAACACAAGATCCTCATAGATCTAGTAGGACACGCCTTGAGTCTAAAACATTTGGTTATCTTGTAACTCAAGAAGGCGGTGAGATGGTCATAGATGATGAGCCAACAACCTATCTAGAGGCTACTAAAGGTCCATAATATGTGAAATGACTTGAGGCCATGGGATCTGAGATGGAACCCATGTATACCAACAAGTTATGGACCTTGGTGGATTCAACTAAATGGGTAAAACCCATTGGGTGTAAGTGGTCTTCAAGAAGAAGACCGACATAGATGGTAATGTACAAAACTATAAGGGAAGATTGGTTGTAAAGGGTTTTAAGAGAGTTCAAGGTGTTGACTATGATGAAACCTTTTCTCTAGCTGCCATGGTTAAGTCCATCAAGATCATGCTTGACATTGCAGCTTATCGTGACTATGAGATAAGGTAGATGGATGTTAAAACCACATTCCTTAATAAGAATGTTCTTGAGGATGTGTACATAACACAACCTGAGGGTTTTATATATCCAAGGATGCAAATAAAATTTGTAGGCTACAAAGGTCAATCTATGGACTGAAGCAAGCATCTCAGAGCTAGAATCTTCGTTTCAATGAGATAGTCAAAGAGTTTATCTTTAGTCAAAATGAAGATGAGATAGGTGTTTACAAGAAGGTTAGTGGGAGGATAATAGTTTTCCTCATATTGTATGTAGATGACATACTATTGTGGGGAATGACATTCCTTCTTTATACATGGTAAAGAACTGGATGGGAAGTACATTTTCTATGAAGGACTTAGGTGAAGCATCCTATATTTTAGGAATCAAGATCTATAGAGATAGATCTAGAAGGCTTCTGGGATTATGTCAGAGCACATGTATTGATAAAGTGTTGAAGAGGTTCAACATGGAGAACTCAAAGAGAGGAAACTTGCCCATGTATCATGGTGTCAGAATCTTTAGAGCTCAATGTCCCTGTTCTTGTGAAGAAAGGAACTGCATGAGTAAGATTCCATATGCATCTACAATTAGATCTATCATGTACACAATGTTATGTACTCTCCTAGATCTCGTATGCCTTCAATATGGCGAGAAGATATCCGTCAGATCCTTGTGAAAGTCATTATACTGCCATGAAGAAACATCCTTAAGTACTTGAGAAGATCTAAGGATTAGTTCCTTTTCTACGGTGGAGAGGAAGATTTGGTGGTAAAGAGTTACACCGATGTAAGCTTCTAAACTGACAAAGATGACTATCAATCACAATCAACATTTGCATTTTTCCTCAACAATGGAGCTACGAGCTGGAAGAGTTTCAAGAAAGAGACAGTTATGGATTCTACAATAAAAGCCAAGTATATATTGATGCATCCAATGTAGCAAAGGAGGTTGTTTGGATCAAGAAGTTCATTTATGAATTTGGGGTTGTTTCAAGCATCATCGATGCAATTGAGCTATATTGTGACAACAATGGGGCTATTGCACAAGCTAAGGAACCCAGATCACATCAGCATTCTAAGCATATACAAAGGCGATTCCATATCTTACGAGAGATCTTACAACAAGGAGATGTGAAGATTTGTAGAGTACCAACTGAGAGCAATGTGATTGATCCCTTGAAAAAAGTACTTTTGCAGCAGAAGCATGATGGCCATGTTAGATCACTTGGGATTAAGTTCATGGGTGATTGGATCTTAGTTCAAGTGGGAGTCTTTTGGTATGTATTCCCAGAGAGCAATTTATATTATGATTGTAATGGGATGTCTTGTAAATGATTTGATTAATAATAAAGGCAATTTTCCAATTTATTCTATTTTCTAAGTTATGAGATAATTATGTAACATAATAAATGTCTCGAGAAAAATATTACTCAATGACATGTGTCTTTAGGTTAAGGACCTAAACAATGGGATTATATAAATGATACATTCTTTGTATGTCCCTATTCAGTTTTTACTATGGAAAGCTAATAGATAGCAATAACACATAAGACTAGGGTGTATGTCGGTTGATGACATAATCTCATTAGTCATGATATGTGATAAGACAGACCCACCTTGAGAGTAATGCATGGAAACCACTACATGGTAGTCAGAATCATCTCTTACAGTGATCATGGTGATTGTGGTTCGTACACCTAAAATCACTATACTCATCACATGTCATTCCATGTACTTTGACATCATCCATTGTGACCATGAATAAGGGTCACCATAAAGGTGATACTCAGGTACATTATGGCACGTGGGGATGACTATGAGTAATCTAGATGGGATGTGTCCCTCCCACAGGAGTATGATATCCTAGACACTTGATAACCAAGACTGAGAAACATATGGCTATGCTCATGTGAGTCAATACGTGATATTGAGCTTACATATATCTTAAACAGTTTGCTCTAGTTCAAGGAACATGGATTGGATGTTGAAGAAGATGACGGTTCCATGCTTCAAGTTCAATCTGAATATTAGTTACAAAGAAACTATACAAACACTATAACACCAATCACATATTGTAAGTTTAAGTTGTTCTCCAACTTTTTGAATTACTTGGGTAGCAATGTTGTGTTTCTAGATACCGCTCATTACTTGTGATGTCATAAGTTGGTTATGGACATTTGTTGCCAACATAACTTGGAATCTATAGGGTCACACATATAGGATAAACTTGGAATAGGAGTTTATTAATGCATGTGGTTTAAACTTGTTTAGTCAAGAGTTAAATATTCAATTTGAACGACAATAGTTGAAAATTTACTGACTAAACTATGAACCGAAGGGTTGAACCGATTGGTTGGAGTGTCAGGTCGATTGAAACTACATTATCTGAATATTACTTGAGCTGGGACATGAAATGATCAGTTCACTTAATGAACCAATTGGCTCAAGATCTCAAACAACCGGCTCATGAGATGAACCTCGGTTCATTGATCAATTCGATTGGATCAAGGATTAGTGTTGGCGTCATGTTGTGCATTAATCACATAATAATTGTCAATAAAGTTATGATCGGGAAATATGATAAAATGATCAGTTCAATGGTTGAACCAATCGACTCACATACCAACTGATTAGTTCACTTATGAACCGACCAATTTTCCGCTCGTAGGTTACAAAAATTCATGAAAATCTTGCACCTTCAACTCATGTTCTGACTAGTAATCCTATCGCTAACCCTCCTATAAATAGAGATGTATTGTGGGCTTCTTAGACACAACATCAATCACTCTAACAATTTTTGTCTTCTTTGGTTGTGGTAACTGAGAGAGCCTAACCAGGTCCTACCTGCCAAATGGAGAGATGGCAAGAGAGAGATAATTGGGAGAGCAAGTCAACATTAGCAAACTGAATAGAAGGGAAAATTCCTTCTTGTCCATTCATCTAGAATGACAAGAGTTTTTGGTGGCCCGTGTAGACTACTGTAGAGGAGAGGAGGTCATTTCCTATCACTCGGGGGACAAAGTCAACTATTGTCTATGATGAACAACTAGGAGGCAGACACAAACATTATCCAGGTGCAACTTGAAGAAAGGCGCATGCTACAAGAAGTGAATTGTTGTTGTACTTACTCGAGGACCATGTGTAACCTCACAATCATCTTTCCCATTATATAGTTGTTAACGCAATCTACTGTTTAAAGGAGAATATGGAAGTTAAAGTTTTATTTCTTCTACATGTCCTTTCACCATATTTCCCTACATTCAATACAACTTGCCGATATTTCTGGGGAATGATACTATTAATGTTCACTGGGGACATGATATGTTCTATCATCGATGGTTGTGATTCATCTTTTGTAACAAGAATTAGATTCATTCAATTTTTGGGGTACATTGCTAATTTTCCAAAATGAACATGAAAATAGGAAGTGAATCTAGACCGACTAGGTAATGGCTGATTACATGTAACTAATCATGAAATTTTGAAAAGGAAAGTAGGAACCAAATGTAGTGCTAATTTAGAAAGCAATTGACTAATATAAATGACATAAAAGGGAAGATAATGATGGTATAATGGAGACATACCACCCACCTTCCACCCCAAAATTAAAAATTTACTCATTCTTGAGAAAAATTCAGGTCCAAAATGGAGTGGACAAATAAAACATCACTGAAAGAGCCACCAATTATTCTACTAACCCACCAGTGGATATTGTCAAGGTAGAGGAGTAGATAAGGAGTCTGGTTATGAAAGGAGAATGATACGTCTGGTTGGCACTAAAATGTTCATAGTAGGTCTATGTATGGTCGTAGTCGATGTGACTCACATGCCATTATTCATGCATGTGGTGCATGAGATACATGTGCTTGAGATGATTCCCTTGCCACTGCTTCTACCTCTCCATATGGGTCTAGGAGGCCTCAATATGGGCCACATGCTACTGGAAAGCGATGAAGTCATAGGACCCAGATGGCTTGGAAATATCAGGCATGCGTCACTTTGTGCAATGTGTAGAAGGGGAAGGGGTGGGCCCATATCCTCACCATTCATATCCATGGAGGTGTTTCATCTTCCACTCGTTGACTCAAGAACCTCACCCTCAGTGGGTGTATGTTGCCTCATGTGATGAAGGATGTGTTAATATATATTAGCATGGTGATAAATGAGGTTTGCTGCCTCGAATAAGAGTGAGTAGGCAATGTGAGAGTGACATGTCTGCCCTTAAACAACCAGTGGAAGATGCCATGATCCTTGGTGATGGTTTAATTTATGCATAACATCAAATACTTGATGTTGATCAACTTAGATGGCTCCTGAGTCATCATCACAGAGAAGGGGATTTGGGTGTAGCCAAGTATGTGGATATGACGGTAATGACTCCTCCCTGATAAAACTCAGATGTCTTGTTCCAGTGATGTTGACTATGTAGATGCTCGACAAACCATGTTATCCTAGTTGTAGGGTTCATTATTCAACATACACTAGAGGTGGTAGAGGTCAGTAGCGGTAATGATGCTAAGGGAACTTGTCCAGTCAAAGATAGTTCCATAGAGGATACAGTGAAGAAATTAAAGTATACCACTAAGATGTAGATGAATGACACCTTACTATTGTACATAAAGGAGGGGAGCTTCCTAGTGATTTGAGCCCAAAACTTGGCTCCTTCTTACCTTTTGGAGGGGTGGTTGTGATTTTTTTTGATGCATTTCACCTTCCATGGTGTGTCAATGTCGATAATGATGGTGGTGAGCTCACTTTCATCCAATGAATGTTCCTCTCCAAACATACAGAAGGAGCAACTGTATTCGTAGTCATCAATAACATGCATTTGGAAAGAAGCAAGAATCTCCAAAGTCAACTCAGAGACCGGTCACACGGTGAAAGAGAAGTTTGAGATCCAAGATGGATGGAGGATGTACATCACAAAGTCATAGATACTTAGGCTCTAGAGTGTATTGTGGCATGCATAGCCTGTGAAAACTAATTAATGACGAACTCCACATACTTTTGCTTCTTCTTGTGATCATGGGTGATAAGAGCTTTGTATTTTCTCAGATAGGGGCTTTGCATGTGGGATAAGCACCTCACTACCTCATTTCTGACCCCTAGAAGAAGTCAGATGAGGAGATGGAGGGTAATGAATAGATGTAGTTGAGTGTCTAGATCTTCGATCTCATACTAAAATTCCATCTCTTCATTGTCCACATCTTCCTCGTCGAGGATCTCCTCTTACTTTATGTCATTAGAGGGAGGCATGTTGTTGGTAGAGTGTGGCTCTTAGATGTGGATCCCACTGATGGGTTGCATGGAATTAGGGTGGGGATGGGGGCAGTTTCTATCTTCACATTTTCCTTCCTCTTGTGTGAGTCGAGGGGGTTGATTTTATGTAGGATCCCACAACTTGACCCCTGATTGGGGTGATCTGAAGTGCCACTTAGTCTTGGGCATAATGGCATTCTAAAACAACATGGTCGAATGAACAAAGTTAGTGATTGGCCGATCAGGGAGGAGCATAGGTGTCAGATAAAGTGTGACCGGGCGACCACAGTAGGGGATCAGACAATCCCCTTGGCTTGATTTCCTAGTGAGATGTTGGATAGACGATTGGATATAGGTGGTCGGTCAATCCAAAGGTTTACATTAGACTTCAATGGTGTTGGGGTCAGGTGACATGTGAAGTGATCGACTGACCACTTGGGGTGCCCTCAGTGATAAGATCGATTGATCAAAGAGGGGTGGGCATTTGATCAGTAGCTTGTGAAGTTATAGAGGAGAAGTCTCACTGGAGTAGTGGATGAACATAAAGAGTAGATGTGACTGTAGTGCTACCTGGTTGATCTTGGTTCTTTGCGTATGCAATTGGTGGCGTGTAGGGGCACAGATGGCACACTCGGGTTCAGAGATGAGACAAAGCACTGTGCTACACAACCATTCTTACCCCAAACCCAATCCCATTGTCTAAATAGTGGTAGAGGGATTGAAACATCCACCCCTAAGCGGTCAAAATGAATTTGACACACTAACATATACAATTAGAAAATAATAATCTCCGAACATAAGAGGAAATAAACTGACCCATTTTATGATTTCATAGATCTATCCTTATCACTTGAGTTTGTCGAGTGCGGATTTGATCTTATTCATCTCTTCATGATTCATCATGTTTGACTAAATTTAAAATCATGACCCAAAGTCAATACAAAATCATTGAGTACAATTATGAAAAAACAAGAGACTATATATATATGTAAAAGAAATGTGTACCAAAGTACATGTAGCTTACATGTACCCATCTTCATTTGTGATGATTACAAAAATATCAACAAAAATCCATCTTTATGGATGTGATGCATACCCTTAGATAACATGTGTATCAAAAATTACTTCAAAGTGACATTCCTAAATCATCAAATGAAAGAGTTGACGTATTTACTAATCAACGGTAAGTTGTAAAAATTGTAAAAACCGTTGAATATGAGATTTGGTTGTGATTATTTAAACACATCTAATCTATTGAATTTTGATTCAATCAATAAGGTTGGATTTGATAAATGCACTCCACATAAGTTATTTTCATAGTCGGTACACATAAGTTGCACGTACCAGCCAGTACACTCTTCCTAACCTCTCTCTCTATATATACATATACATATTATATTTATATATATATACATATATATTATATATATACATATATATACACACACACACACACACACACACACATATATATATATATATATATATATATATATATATATATATATATATATATATATATATATATATATATAAGAACCATTCGACATGATTAAGAAAACAAGATATTAAAAAAAAGAGAAGATCAACAAGTGCATGTTTCCAAAAAGCAAAAAAAGAAAAAGAAAATATACTTCAAAACAAGAGTCTCTCACCTCACATAACGAGAGTGGGTGAAAGGACTAACAAGGAGCCACTTAACCCTGAGGGAAAAGGAGAAAGGGCACCACTTGACCCCCATCAACAAAAGGGTAAAGGCTCAAGTTGAAACAATTGCAAGGGAATAAAGGGAGTATATTGCAAGTAAAATAACCGAATAAAGATCAATCAAGATACATATATAAATTTGAACTCTAGACATAGGGAATGAAGTATCTCAACAATGTACATAGCCAAGTGTTTTTATCTATAGGTACATTATCATACACTACATCACAAAATCTAATGTTTTCATAATAGAGTACACACACCTTTTAGAATAAGATCTGAATTCGTAAGTTCCAAGAGAGATTGGGGAGAAGAGTTAAGATCTTGAAGAGGGAGGATGACCAATGAAGAATTTAGAGAAGAGGCATGCTATTTTAGCTGCACCATGGATGTTTGGTGCCCATGATTTGATGGAAAATGGGAGAGGAAGAGGTTGCATCACTACGACAATGTGCCACTGACACAAACTTGGGACAAAAAATGCAAGATAGGGGTCGAGGAAGAAATCTGAGCTGGTGGTTGTGTGCATGGACATATTCAATAAGGTGTGAGCGTATATATGGGTGTCTATATATATATATATATATATATATATATATATATAGAGAGAGAGAGAGAGAGAGAGAGAGAGAGTCAGGCTAGAATACACTCGAGTGTATTCAGAGAAGAATACACTCAAGTAGTTTTTCATGATGCAATATTTTTTTTCAAAAATTTAATCCGTTGATCTTCTTAAACATCTTATGAATAGCTCATACGTAAAATTTGAACACATTTGGACATTTATAGGTAATGTTATAAAGACCGCAAAAATTATGCATTTCAAATTAGTTTTACACATTGATTTTGTTGCCCTTGGATGAGTGACTTACACTCATCCAAATGGGATCAAAATTTATATGTAACCTAGTTATAGTATGAAGATGAAGATCAATGGTTTATATTTTGCAAAAATAGTCTTGATATTTAAACAAACTTGAGTGTATTCGTGTGATCTGTACACTGAAGTGTATTCTAGCCTGACATATATATATATATATATATATATATATATATATATATATATATATATATATATATAAAGTGAGGGAGAAAAGTGGTGTTCCAACTTATTTATAATTCAATTTCATCTTATGTTAAAAGAAACTCATAATTACTTAGTTTGACCATTCAAACAACTTTTTGATCAAGGCATATATTCCACAATGTAATTGATCTTTTCCATGAAAATATTTTTATATAAAAAAATATCTCCCCAGCAACAAAAGGCTTAGACCTCTTAGAATAATTCCTTTGGTGTAATTAATATATCAACATACCATCTTCGTACATGATGTCTATCACCAACTTACTATTAAAATAATTTGAAGTTATTAAAACAACACTACACACCTCATTTTTTTTCCTTTTCAAAATATTGTAACCTTAAAAGTCTTAACTTCCAACATTATGAAATGTTGACAAGATCTTCCTTATTATTTTAAAATTCTGTCTCTCCCTTTCTTTAGTAAAGAGAATAAAATAGAAATATTTGGAGTACATAACTCTCCTAATAATATATATGTTAAAAAGCTTAATTATCATTAAGATTTACCAAACCATCAAAAGGTTTTTTAATCATTACTAACTTCTAAAATACATCTTTGTCTACTAAATTCACATTTATACTTAAATAAAATAACACAATGCTTCAATAAAACTTTATTTTTACATGAACACTTTAAACATATTTCAAATTAGATCATCCATTAAACATGATTTGAAACACTATTTATGAACCATATCTCTAAAATAGTTGATCAATAATTTCTACAAATTTATTAATAATCAAAATGTTAATCACAAGGCACCATTTAAAATTTCACCTTATTTGGACAATAGAATCTCAAGATACAAAAGTATTAATGTTTCATCTAAATAATATAAATGACTTGAACAATTAAATTTAGTTCAACTATAGTTCTTGTATAATATTTTTGAAGCAAAAAATAAGCTATGATTGGTCCAAAATTTTATACACTTCAATACCACCATAATAAATCTTCCACCAAATTTCATTGAAAATTAGATTCGTTTATCCATATAACTAAAATATCTCCAAAAATATTATTTTTGGCACATAAGAATTGTATAATTATTCAAATAGTCTCCAAAAATTCTCAAATCTTTACCATAGTTCCAATACATGATTACAAGTTTCGTGGACAACTTTTGTATCATTTCGATACACTAAAATCTCAATGTCATATATTATATTATAAAACCTCAAAATTTGAGTTTATCATACAATGGTTAAAAATCAACGATAGTAGGGTGGGGCGCTCAATAGGATCGATCGATCACATGCTACATAGTGTGGCAATGGTGGCTTCTCATAAGGTGAGGGAAGCACTGAGAAGGGGCTAGGGTAAGGGATGCTTGAGTGTGGTGATGTTGAAACCCTTTCCCTTGCCCTTACCCTTGATTATACAGGCATGTATGACTGGGTTAGGAAATCTAGATAGGTTGGATGTGTCAATCATGATCTTTGAGTTGTATAATTGAGATGGTATTCGAGTGATCACTTCAGAGTGGATTGATCGACCATAGATAATATATGTGAAGGGGGGGACTTTAATTTGGTCGGTTGATCACCTAGTGTGGTCATCCGACCAGAGGGAGTTCAATGTTTAATAATATTTCCAAGATCTCTAAGTTGTTCAAGGTTTTCTCCTACAATAGAGATCATATTCAGTTCTTCAATTTCAATGTCAGGTGCTTCCTTAAAGATATCTAGATGGAAGTTGCACTAGTGGACATGCTCATCATAAAAAATGAGCTGACTAGAATAGATAGGTTGTATGCAATGTGTATTCTGACATCTCCCAGTCTTGCCTAAGCTGAGATATCTTGTCAATAAAATCAAATAAGAAAACTTCTTCTTGGATTCTTGGTTCTTTCATGTTTTCAAAAACACAAAATTCAAGAGTTTCTCTTCCTAGCCATAAGAAAATGGTGTTGACCTTTACATCAATCAAGACAGGGGTGGTTGTAACTAAGAATAGGTAGCCAAAAATGAAAGGGTAGAAGATGTCTTATTTTATTATTATGATCACAAAATCACAAGGAACATACACGTCCTTGTCCATCTTTACTGGAATATCTTGTAATATACCAAAACCAGCATCTTGACTCTATGAAACTCTAATCCCATGATTAGGAGTCTAGAATGTGGTTTCCTTAGATTTGACCAAACAAGAATAAAATATACCTTAAAGCATATAACATAAATAACCTAAGGTTAACTCTAACATATTTAGACTTGAAAATAAGTATATGACATATAATGGTATCACAGAACATGATGTATACCACATATGCTTTCTTTTTAAGTCATATCAACATTATGGCTAAGATATTGTCGGGGAGGAGTGGTTCAGGTGGTTCGGCACGGTGTCCCCTCATGAAGGGACCCAGGTTCGAAACCCAGCGGTTGCCTCCAAAATGGAACATGCTGCGTAGGCCGGCCAACTGTGCACTTTAATCGGTTCTCAGGTTGGCGGGACGCCCGGGGGCCCGAGAGTTTACGCTGTCTGGGGGGGGTCACAAATGTGGCGCTTCTACGGGGGCGGTTCTCTCATACTCCAAAAAAAAATAAGAGATATAATGTGCTTAATACATGTACTAAAATTATTGGTGTTTATGCCCATAAGTATAAATAATTTACCATTATCTAAACCAATATTGAATTCATGGACTTATACACACAGACAGATGTATATATATATATATATATATATATATATATATATATATATTAAATGAGTGCAATATGGATTTTGTGCATAATAATATAAAGTATATCTTTTGTCAACAATGTGAAGATGATGACTCAATATAATAAATGTTAACATTAATGATGAAATACTATAATAAATATAATGGTGTTGGGCCTAAAACCATAATTATAATATAACTCTAAGAATAAAATCTCATATCTTAAATCTAATGGCAAAGTTGTGTTCCTTGGGGGTCCCATTTAGCTTGAATGTCGAGTTTCATATTATTTGAACAATAATAACTATTTTAAATTCATTTATAAAAGAAAATATGAGATAAGGCAAAAAGATTAAATAAATTAATGAATGACTTCAAAAGTGAAAGCAACCCCTAAATTCGGATTCTACATTCCAAAATTAGTCTATGTATGAAATTTCACATTAATTGAGCAATATTACCTATCCTAGTTTATTTAGGAGATAGAAATACAACTTAAAGCCAAAAATATTAAATAAAACACAAACAACACTAGAAGTGTAAACTGTTACCAATAATGGATTCTTAATGTCCTAATTAATATAGGTACCAAATTTGGTGTTATTTGCACTTTGTTTAATACCCCAAACTAGATAGGAAAGAAAATAAACGAATAACTAATGTTAAATATCAGTTACTAAAGTCAGATTTTGATTTCCATAAAGTTTTGGTTTTCTCAGTGTCATGTTGTCTTTTGAAAATTTTGGGTTTCTTCTCAATTTTTGACTTCTATTATGCAGTCTCTATCTTCTCTCCTACCTCCATTCCCATTCTCCTCCATGCGGTTTGGGAAACCATTTTCCTCCCAATTTTTAATTCTCTGATTTCTCTCTCTACTTCCCACCTTTCTTCCAGATTTCTCTCTCTACTCCCCACCTTTCTTCTAGCCCCATTGGAGTTTGTGTGAAAGACTAAAAAGGATTTGCCCAATTCTTCCCACTACCGATCACCATTGCTAGAAAGCCAAAGATACCATACTCTACAATCCTAATCCCTACACCTATTTCATCCCTTGAATCCCTTTGTTAGGATCAATAGAACCTATCAGTAAAGCTATTTTCTCATCTTGCTCTCCATTTCACTTGATCATGAAGCACATTCTTCTTTGACGTCATATCATTTCTGTATCTTCTTCACACTGCCACCATCCAATTATTTTTGCAGTAACCTTCCTCACAACCTGATTATGATGTTAACGTAATCAAATTCCTGTGATTTTGACTTGTTTTCTCTATCTTTGCATTGACTCTCCTTCCATCTTGGAGGAGGTGTGTTCTGTAGTGACTTACCAAGATTTTGTTGGCATCTGGCCTCTTTGACTTCGTCTTGCCGTTGAAATCTTCCCTAGAGCTGTGTGAAGTCAGCTGTTGTGTCAGGTTTGATTTTTGTTTGTTGTGATTATTTCTTGAGATCCTTGCTTCTTCTTGTTCCTAGTTTCATGGAAGAAGGTGCATTGGTTGAAACCTGGTCCTCTTTGTACCCCTATTTGTCTTGTTGTGATTGAAAGATCTTCCCAATGTCGAGGATAATGATTCAGGGTCTTACGGTGCTATGATTCTTGAAAAATAATCCTTGGATCAAAGCCATGACTATGTGTGTCAGGAGGGACATGAATCTGTTTGCCAGGTTGACCTTTTTTCCCTTACCAAGATGTGTTTTTGTCAAGCTTATTTTGGGTTCATTCGTCTCCCCCCCCCCACAATCCTCTCTCTAGTTGCATTGTTCTCTACATTCCTAGTCCACTGGAGACCAGCCACTTGGCCAATCTTGATAGGACCACTTCAATAGAGCTTTGTTTTATGGATAATGCTAATTATGAGGACTTTTAGGATTTGCTGATTGGTCCATACTTCATATATTCATAACTAATACTATGGTTATCAAAAGTTTACATAAAAATATTTTTTGGAATTTAAAAACTATTCTCTATCCATTGGAATCATTTCCATCACCTAAATCCAACACAATAAATATATGGTTTTAAGGATTTTTCTAATTGGCTAGATTTTCTAAAATTCATATATAATAATTTATAAGTCACAAAAAATAAAATATTTTATGAACTCAGTAAGATATAATCAACAAACTGGTATGGCTTTGATAACTTAATTCAACAATAAGAAAAAGATGACTTTTAGGATTTATACAATTAATGTAAACCAAACCCTGATCTTGTATATGCTTTTAATAGGTTGTTTTGGACTGAGATGGAAATAGGGTTTTGACCTTGGACATATGTAGATTCATATGAGGTATATTGCATTCTATATATGTTATATTGAGCAACTGATCTAATTTTCCTCTCTCTTCATGCATGTTACATGCTTTGAATTCCATATTGAACAATTGATTCTATTTCCTCTCTCTTGGACCTCTTTGAGTAATTTTGGTGGTGAATATTCTCTTTCTTGACTTGATGGCCTATCTTGGTCTAATCTTGTATATTTGAATCCTTGATGTTTTTGAATTATCCATATTTCCTGTTGAACTCAAGAACTATACTCTGCATCATGATGAAACCCTAATTGTGAATTTTGAACCATTTTGTTTCTTATTGTGAGATAAAACCCTAATTTTCCCACTTT
Source organism: Alisma plantago-aquatica (assembly GCA_963693085.1). Classification (NCBI taxonomy): domain Eukaryota; kingdom Viridiplantae; phylum Streptophyta; class Magnoliopsida; order Alismatales; family Alismataceae; genus Alisma; species Alisma plantago-aquatica. The sequence goes on along the minus strand of OY856411.1, from coordinate 64,645,502 downwards.
TGTGGTGGATGTTTCATATTGTCCATGTATGTGGTGGAAATCTCTTTAATTCTATATTCGTGACTATAATTTGACTTGCCTCTACATTTTGCATGCTTTGTAATTTAGTAGCTCTAGGGATGTGTAAGTAATGGTTTTATGGGTTTATGTGTCCTTTATTTTTGGGGTGGAGGTCATGTGCCTATTTTATTTTGGAATGGAGGTTATGTGACCCATACATGGGTTTATACCCACATTATATTGGAAGTTTGGTTATGTGCCTTTCTCTATCTGATTTTAAGGTCATGAGCCTTATCCACCTTTGTTTTTTCATATTTCACTAGTGTTATGCTTATCTCACATGCATGTAGGTTGATTATTGATATTGATGGGTTATGTGACCTAAATTATTTATGTGCACTTTTGTGCCACAACTCTTATGTTTCATTAATGGTAAATATTTCTATTGAAAATTATATTATTGCAACTCATATTTTTTATGCCCACAGGGATAGTGCTTTTCCTCTTCTGTGGGAATCCTTATTATATTTGGTGTCCTTTTACCTTATGTTTCTTAGTTCCCTATTACATGCATATACCAACTTTTATGCTGATAATTTCCATCTGTGTCTTTGATTGTGGGGTATGGTTCCAACCCCTAGATAGAGAGAAACGAGGAGAGAACTAAGGCTGACCATGCAAACTTTAAGAGTAGCTGATCTTCTTGGTAGATAGATTCAAGGTGGTTAGATAACCCTTTGTTGATCCTATGCTATAGTTTAGTTTTCATATGTATCACCCAACATGATGAGGATTGGTGATAATACCAAGCATCGTAATAGTTAGATCTTTTGTATTCTGCTGCTACATTTGGTATCTTGAAACATACTTTTGAATAGATTGGATTGTCATCCGCTTGTAAAAATTTGGTAGCGTGTTTGGCATATGGGATGTTTCCTTTTATTTGATTTAATAGGGAGTGAATCGCCTCTCATGTCCCACTCCTTACACATCCTTTATAATACCCATGGTATTTCCATAGAGTAATCTACAGATTAGATAGTCACAGTTGTGGGGAGCATCTCTATAATCCCAATCTTAGACATAAGCTATATGACATGGTGGGAATGCTTGCACCTAAGTTTGCAAGCCCATTCCTACAAGTATTGTCACTCAAGTAACAACTAATTTTGAAAGAACCAAGATCCTTTTGTTTCTTTGGCATTTTGTTTATAATGATGTCAGACGTAATTCTTGCCACATTCATAGTCTCATATTCTTCCATGGTTTCTACTTGGTTAATAGAGTCTTTAAGTACTATAACCAAGTAGGAAATTCAACAAGGGAATCCAAGAAGGCGATATCCACATGAAGCTTCTTCATAGCTTCCTTGAATATCATGAATATGAAATCTAACATTGTATTCTTGAGATGTGGTTGATAGGGAGTTCGTGGTTTGTAGATTGGCATCTAAGATTGTGTTCTTGAAATCCACAACTCTTGCTCTCTCTCAACTATCATAGTATCATCGTCGTCAAAGTTTATAGGCACGACAGATGAGTTCACTAGAGGAGGTGATGATTCATACACATTCCCAAAATGTGTAGAGATGAACTTTAGTTTCTTGGGATGCATGGGATTAGTCTCAAGTTGTCCAATAAAAGAACCTAAAGGTGGGTTGATGGCTTCGATAGCTGGGCCAACTAAGAACCAATTGATTTTTGATAAGCTTGCTGGTTTGCCAACATGTCTACTAACATAGAACCATCTATTCTAGTGTAGAAATAATGTCTTTTGTGGAAGGATGAGTGGGTTACTGCATCTATGACACTTAGTTTGGATTTTGTAACTACTATTCTTGGTAGTTACCATAATTCTAGAATTATCGTGGTAGCTTCCTTGGTTCCTGAAGTTATGTTGGTTGTTGTATTGGAACTCTAGAGAGCCACCACCTTGATTGTTCATTTGAGAAGCCTGTTGATGTGAAGCATTATATGCATAAGATGGAATGCCATACTAGAAATTGAGATGGTTCCTAGTTTGATTCAAGTTGTAGTAGGCTTGAATGGGTATACTTTGGATGGAGTTGAGCTCCTCCATCTACTATCCCTTTTCAGCCTATGTTGGGCCATTTTTCACCATAATATTGTAAATGAGTTGGCATTGTAGAGTATAATGGTCATGTAATTGACAAGCCTCACAAAAGAAATATGTGAAATTCACTTGCTATTAGAAAGGATGTGGCTGGTGTGGTTGTTGTGACTGACCTCTCCTTTCACATGCATTAAAGAAGGATTCAAGATTGTATTGCTTCAAGGAAATCTTCTTGAGAGATTCAACAATGGGTTTAAGCTCATGTCCATGTTCAAACTTGGCTACCTTGACGATGCCACCTTGTCCTTAGTTGGATTGGACTTGTGTTTCAAGGATTCTTTCAGTGACTTCCCAAGAACTATCAAAACTCTAGAACTTGAAGTTACCTCTACATTAGGTGTCAAAGAAGATCTTGATGTTGTCATCAACACCCCTATAGAAAGTATTGATCAACTGGACTTGAGAAATTTTGTGATGTGGTAAATGATAGAGGAGCTCTTTAAATTGGTCTCGTTCTTCTACCAAGGATTTTCCTAGAACCATAGTGAACTATGTGATTTTTCTACTGATCTAATTGGTGAGGGACACATGGTATTACTTTTGAAGAAACTTGGATTGAAGATCTTCCCATGTGGTGATTCGGTCTCCTTCCATGGCATTGTACCAACTGGTGGCTTGATCGGTCAATGAAAATTCAATACACAATTTGATGGTGTTAGAAAAAATACTTGGTATCTTGTGCATGGCACACTAGTCATAGAAATGCTTGAGATGGTCTTGTTAATTATCACCCTTATGGCTGGTGAATGTGTTGCTTTGAAGCATGGTAATCCACCATGTGGGGGATTTTGAATTGTAGGGAGTTGATAGCAAGAGGTACAACCCGATGTTATGCGTCAATGACCTTGGGGATGGAGAATTCCTTAAGTTACCTTTTTTTCTCTTCTTCTTATTATGCAGTTTCTCAGGCTTCCTACTCAACAACCATGGCTCCTCTTATTTCTTCGACTAGGGCCTCTTTCACCCTATTGATCTCTTCTTCATCCATTCTCTTCTGATATGCTCAGTTCAAATGATGAAACATTTTGTTGAGATATAGATCAAAGACAAATGATGTGGAGTCAATGCTTTGTGAGCATCACATACTCCTTTATTACCTAAAAAGATAGTAGATGATTTGAGTAGATGATTTGAGCATAGAGGTATTAGTTATTTAAGTAGATATGTAGGATTATCAATTGAAAGGATCCTAATTATTAAAATCAATGGGGCTCGAAAGCCTTTTCTTTGCCCTCAACAACAATTCCAAAATTTGATGTGAGTTGTATGCACACACAAATTCACTAGGGAATGGAAACCCTAGAGTTGAAACCTTAACAAACAACAATCAACTCACCCACAGGTAAAAGGGTCAATCCTGACATAGATAAGGGTCGAACCCAAGAGACAACATGATTAAGAATCACTTCCAAAACCAATCTTCAAGAATAATATTTAAATTCATTTCTTGAGAGTGATAATGAACCAATGTTGAATTTAAAGGTTGGAAATCAATGGTTTAAACTAGGGATTATTTCAACTCATAAGAAGTATTAGGAAAACTAGGTTTCACCGTCACAGCCTACGTACATATCCCATCATTATAACTCAATAAATTTCACATAGATTAAACTAGGATCAAGTGAATTCATCTCCTTATGGATTGCAAACTCACAAGAACTAGATATCCCAAGTGCTTCTAGTCTTGTTACCCACACTTTATGATTTGGTCATCATATAATATCCCTTCTATGATCACATCCATAATCCTATGCATCCATTCAGTAATAGAACCATAAGTTTTGTGTTCTATAAGCTTAGAATTATGTCAAATGATGCTAATAGAGTAATCAATTCATATAGAAAACAAAACTCAAATTGGAAGCAATCCCATCATATGAGAAACATCAAGTTTGATAATGACAATGTAGTATATGGGCGATGGGCAACGCGAAGGTCTACTTGCTCATGTTTGGAGAAAGAGCACAAGTATGGGCGGTGGGGCTACTCCCCATGCCCCAGCAAGAAGGTCTACCTGCTCATGTTTGGAGAAAGAATGCAAACACAAGGAGAAAGAGAAGAAGTCATGTCACTGAATGGAGAAAAAGGCAGTAGCCATTGGTCTCTAACTATTGGAGTCACCCTTTTTTAGAAAAATCAAAGATCTCAACTAGGATGATCTTATTATTTTCTGTCTCCTTTGGTCTCCCGCCCTAGAAAATTCCCTTTCTTGAGTGAGAATATAGTTGATAATAATAGGTCTAGCCACCAACTTCCATTACATATTTCTGTAGGGTGGGATGTTGTGAAATTACTCTCTATTTTCCTCAATAATTGGGCAACCTTGTAGTCTAGTCAGTTGATAACTTGCATGGCGATATGATTGTTGACCTTCTGTTGACCAATCCCAGGAGGGGGTTGACCGATCTTATTCTTGATGAGGTTTCAAGAGATTCTTGTGATTAGGAAATTCTAAGAGGTAGTCACCCAATCTTCTGAATGGCAAACTTGTTGTATGTCTTTAGATTAAGAACTTATCTCAAAATGGTCGATTGACCAACAAGCTTGGTCGGCAAATCCAATGGTCTATTAAAGATGTTGAAGTTACCAGATCAGTGTGAATAAATTGGGAATTAATTTTGGTGGACTGATCTTGTGAGGAGACCTCCCAATCAACATCATCTTGGTGGATGATTCAAGTTGGTTTGGAAGTGTAATTTGATTACCTATACAATAAGTATATTTAGTGACTACTTCTAATTGATCAAATGATCCTCTCGTTGATCATTTCACTGATGTAGTAAATTTGCAACAAATTATCCACAACCATTGGATAAATTCAGTCTTGAGGGAATTCCAAATACAATCTATCCCATGCACAACCCCACTGGTCGCAAAGGAATGATGGATGTAAGATGAAAACTTGACATGGAGACCCACTTCAATAGAGATCTGGATCGGAGACTGCAACTATCATTCAAGATTTGTGATGAGACCATCGAGTTTATCCTCACACCACTACTTTCTCCATGAGCCTATCTTTCTCTCTTTTGTGTTGTATCTTGAACATGAGTAGGGAGTGGATCACTTATTGGGGTGTGGGGATTAGACCCATATCCCATATTCATTCTGATTGTTATTACACTATCTATATATGGATATTTAGATTGCTTTTGTGTCATTTATTTCTTATTCTTTGACTTGATCACTTAATTTATATATTTGATACAATTATAGACATAGAGATCACAAAATTTAGGATTAAGTTGAATCCGCTGAACCCAAGATGACATCATAGAACAAATTCTCTAGTGTGATTAGTTAATGATTCATGGGTAACTAAACCTTGAGCCCTTGAATAAAATGATCCTTATGCAATTTGTATTTAGAAAGGATGCAAATTTTATGAGGCCCAAATCTAAATAGCTCGAATTGATGTGATCAGATTGATTACATAAGTGGTGATTGTGAAGCCTATTGTCCTAGTAATTTCTCATAGTATAAAAATCAATACTTAATAGTTTAATTTTTATCCTTACTTTTTTAATTTAGTAATTGGCTAATAATCTTCTCTCTATCCTTGTTGATCACTTTTCTTAGTGAGGCTAAAAATATGTATTTTTCTTAAAAACTTTCCTTTAGGTTTGGTCCTAAATCTATCTTCCCATCCACTTGTGAGTGGTGATTAATGGATTCCAGATTATATAAACTTAGAGATTTACTCCTAAATGAATTCCTTGTGCTATTTTTTATGACATCAAAATTTGATGCCGTTGTCGGGGACAACAAGACTTCTTAGATTTTTTTTAATCTATAAAGATGAAGTTGGAATTTTTTATTTCTTAGCTATCTTAGATTTTTTTTTTCTCTTTACATTTTGATAATACCTTGTATTGCATTCTTTTGAAGAAATAAACATATGTATAACTTTATTCATTGGACTATTTTATTTTTCTTGACTGTGATACTTGAATTTTCTATCTTCAGATATTCAAAACATATGGTGTGCCCAATATTGCAAACTGCACAATATCAAACATTGACTCATTCAATTAGAATATATGCATACAAGTACGCTAACTGACGAGCGATACGAGTATGCTAACTGATTCTGAATGTGCCGTACAAGTGTCTATCCAAAGGTGACTCGGTGGGTGCTGGGTTGACCCAAAAGTGACCCATGAATATGTGGAGTTAATTGCAACATGAGCAATTGAGAATCCCTATGACTACGCATGTTGTCGAAGAACCAAGTAGTATTGTCATTAATGGTCGTAGCCAGTCCTCATAGGATAGCTTAATGAGGGTTCAGAATAAGCCCGTGGCATAGTATTGCATGTGGACGAGTCTTGAGGACTTGGGAGTGGAGCTCCTTGCAATATTGCGTTTCTGTAGAACCTTGTTTGCCGGAAGTGGGTGAGGTCGGTGAGGTGGTGGGTTGTACGCCGATGATTCTGCATTGGTGGCGGTCGGCCACAGTCTTCACAATGTCGTGAAGCAGATGTGAAAACTTTATATTAATGGGCTGGATTAAGGCCCAGTCACAACCTCGGCGGCCGAATGACTCTTTAGGCCTTTCACGAAGCCACTATTTTTGTTTTGGGAGAAGCGTTTGCATCTAAGCGACAATGCTAAATCGTATAGGCACCAGTTCACCGCCTCCATTTTTTTTGGGTGGTGCAGGGTCGCTGCAAGCTGACTCTTGCCAGATCGGTTAAATTCTTGCAACATTTTGGAAGAGCAGCGCTCGATTTCTCTTCTGTAGAATACTCATAACTAATACGATTTTCTTCCCCAAAAGCCCTTTAAGGCTTTGAACCCTCACCTTATTTATATTGTACATATCCGACTAACAATTCTGGCAAAGCCCCATCTGTTATTTTCCAGGAGTACTATAGAAATTGAAAATTAGACATTTCTTGTTTAATCAAAATGAAAAATGTTTTGTTATTGTATTTAGTCTCGGTTTAGATGCATGCAAATTAATGTTACAAGTTTGTTATGACAATAACAGGATGAGTACGTCAGTGTAAGCATTAATCTTTATATATTCATGCTTGAGTTTCCAAGTATGTGGCCTTATGGATTCCAACCATGAGAAAGATGTACCATTCAACTCCATATGCTTGAAGGAGGCGTGGAATCACGAAGAAACATATGTCCAAATGAGCCTGGAGGGATACTATATATTATGAGGTTCAATGGGACATGAACGCGTTTTCCCATGAACCTGGACCAGCAGTTCGAACTGCAAATAACGATCAGCGGCCTGGGGATCATGTAGACATCTGCAAAGGCCCGCCCATTCACAGCTTCACTTCGGCATCACCTGGTGTGCGAATCGTCTACAACGGGTACTTGGTCCGACGAAGAAAGCCCAAAGTGCATCAAAACGCGGAGATCCATCAAAACAAGGAGACGGAGCCACGATACCATCAAAAGAGATTCACCATGGCTGTTGGGGTAGAGAACCAGTCTCTATCCAAGCCTTTCCAAGTCGCACCGTCTGTTCGGGAAACCAGGATGTACATATGTCTTTGAGTTTGTATCCCAGAAATACCTTAAGGGACCGTTTGGGTGGTGTATTTCGAGGCGGTATTGTAGTTGGTTTCATGATTTCAATTGCGGTATTTATAACTACATCGTTTGGCTAACTGTACATGATACTATGAAATCAGCCGCCGGAATGCGGTATTCTCACCCGCTCGCTTTCCGCAAACTTCCCAAAACACGCCAAAGTTGGCGAGATTTGCAATCACAAAGGCGAGGGTTCCGCCCCGATCGCCCCCAACTCCCCTCGAACACCCCCCGACTCTCTCATCCCTCTCCTTGATCATCTCCTCCCCATCATCATCGTTGCTGCTCCTTCCTCGTCTCCTTCCAGTCCCTCTCCTCCCTTCCTTGCGCCCCTTCCTCTCTGGACTAGGGTTTTAACCCATCTTCTCGTATCCCCAATATCTCCTTCCTGTCGTCGTTTTCCCATCATCTCCTCCTCCCGCGAAGACTTGTTCCGTCGCTCGTGCTCAAGATCAAAGGCTTCGTGCTTGCCGGTGGTTAGGTGCTCCAGATCAACGCTCCTATTTGACGACGACGCTCACGACTTGCACTGGACGACAGTGACAAATATTCTCCCCCGATTCTGTGTTGAGGAGGTAAATTTTCTACCATGTTCCTTCTCCTTCTACTTGATCTTCTTATTCCTCGTATGCCTAACATCCTCCTCTCTCGGGTTTTTGATTTCACCCCTTTTAGCTTATCTAAGATCTAGATCTTCTATTTGGCAGTGCATCACTCGTTTCTCGCATTCACATCTATCTCCTCCCGTCTATACTGCCTCTCCCCTCACCTCTACCCAGCTTCGATCCATCGCCCACCGTTGTCCACTCCTCACCATGTTCTCTTCGCCACCACTGTTCATAAATTTGAGTGCAGGTCGCAAGGTGGCACTTTCAATGACAAGAGGTTGCGAGGAGAGGTCGGGCGGAGGACGGTCAGGACTCAGGGGGTGTTGATTAATATGCAGGGCTGTGGGACTGACCTAAGCACACAACCATGTGGACCAAGCCAAAAAGGTCGAAGATGAGAGGATCAAACTGAATATATGTATAAGGTGATGGTAGTGTTTTTTACAACAATTGGATTTAGGCAGCTAGAATGGGGGTGGGAGGGTTTACAACGTAATATAGCTAAGGGAGGAAAGGGAAGAAAGGATGTCGTGTCCCTACTGGCTTCGTAACATACCCGCAAGTAGAGAAGAGAGTGGTATCTCGTGCAGTGTCTGTTGCAACCGATGAAATGCAACGACGGACGAGCTAAGAGCTAGCTATTAGTGCTTCTCCAACTACTATAGGAGCACAATAGTAGGAATTATTACACTAGGGAAACCAGAGGCGAGAGGTGGGGTTTTATGGGGACTTGTGGGTTTATTCTGCAGAGACGATAGAGGGGGATGACCACTCCTCACCATGGCCTGGTGGTGCCTAGCTCTTCCCTAACGACGACTGGACACAGGCAACATCACTGTGAAAAGATCAAGAAAATAAATGCTTTATTCTTGCTAATGAATTACTAACACCATGCATTTCCAGGGGGATAGCGAGTCAAGCCATTGGATTTGAAAGGTGATATAATGGGGGAATGTCTCGTTTCCCAAGAGACAGGTTAAATATTTTTAAGCAGTCAAGCAGTCAGTCAGTGGGTTATCATTAGTAGCATCTAGTTACAAAACCACCTTATATTCAATTATTATTCATAACCGCCTCTTTTTACTCTTCAGTCCAATCAACGTAACCAAATTGTTGCTTAGTTTTACCTTTTTCTACTCCAATAATAGGAACATATTTACAGTAAAAAACATGTGTTGCTTTGATGTAGACCTGAAGCAAAGTGAGAAAGCCTCTCCAGTTTCCTAATTTCTTGTTCTTCTTGGTTCCATATGCAGGTTTTTGGAGGTGACTGTAGACAAAGTTCCAATCTATACTCATCCCACATCCCACTTCTACCATGTATATTTTCCTTAGAATCATATACTTTTAAAATCCATGATGTTTACTTTATCTTCTTTATTGCTGATCTATGCTAATTGTTATTTGCCACTTGGTACTTGTAATTGATATTGCAATGAATGTGTAGCTAGAAGTTTCATTTGGGTGATTGGGTTTGGTTGTGAACTGGGTATTGTGAACTGGGTATTTGGGTGATTGGGTTTGTGGAGGATGCATTGAACACGAGCATGGGTGATTGGGTCTATTTATGATAGGTACATGGTAGGGGTGCATTGGGTCTGTTTATACATATTTCTAATCCATGTTTATCGTGTTTACTTTATTTCTCATGTTTATGTATATTGGGTCTATTTATGATTGAGTCTATTTATGATTGGATGGTTGGGCCTATTTATGATAGGTACATGGTAGGGGTGCATTGGGTCTGTTTATATATAGGTACATGATGCTTACTTTATTTCTCATCTTTATGTATATTGCTTTTCTTTTCTAATTGCTATTTGCCACTTGATATGCTTGCATCTATTTAAAATGTCATTCTGATTGTATTTTTTTCATGAACATGTTATTATAGTGTTTGATACTACTTCACATGGAATGAGTGAGTTATTAGAGCATCTCTATAGAAAGAGAATGATGGATGAGGAAGAGGAAAAAGAGAATGAAGAGGAGAGAAATAAAGTCATTGTTGGTATTGTTACCATGAGTGTGACCAGTGTGGTAGCATGGTACCATGATAGTTACATGGTGAGAGATCCTTCTACTAACTGGGATGACGTAAGAAAGTGCTCCATAAATAGATTACATAATGGTACAAATGATGACTATGTTGAACAATTAAGAGTGAGCAAAAGTGGATTCCATAGACTGTGTGAAGTATTGACATGGATTGGGGGTTTAATTCCCACAAAGCATGTTGTAGTTGAAGAAGCTATTGCAATGTTCTTGCACATCCTAGCTCACAGTCTCAAGTACCGAGTAGTAAGGTTTCATTATAGGTCCCAGGAGACGATAAGCAGACAGTTTCAAGTAGTACTTTGTGTCTTTATGAGAGTGAGCAAAGAATATATAAAACTACATAAGTGCACTCTCAACGGGATTGATGTCATGAGATGAAAGTGATTTGAGGTATATATATTTATTAAAGTATTACTTAAATATATATATATATATGTATGTATACACTCGTACTTGTTTTTAATGAGTGGTAACTTTTCTTTTGTTTAACTAGGGCTGTCTTGGTCATCTTGATGGAACACATATTCCACTGAGAGTTCTAGTTGAGAAGCAACCTTCCTATCACAATTGGAAAGGAATCATAACCACCAACATGTTAGGGGTTTGTGATCCCAACATGATGTTCATATATGCACTTTCAGGTTGGGAGGGTTCTTGTAACGACCCCGCTTCTCGGTAACCTCCAATTAAGGGAGACCAAGAAGTCAGAGGAATTATCGCAAAATAGGATCAGTGGTTTTGCAAATAATCAACAATAATTAATAAATTCTACAAAAACTAAGCTTTAAAATAGAATAAAAAATTTCTTTTCTCATACCTTGCAAAATATAGGAGATGAGGGACCTTACCCCATATAACATCTATCTATCTAAAATCCTCCAATCTTTATTAAGCTTTATTCCATCATTGTCACATTAAAGGAATATCCATTTTCTTGATAAACCTAAAATGCTAACAAACAAAATGGTGGTCAGTATAACGAATTATACTGGTATGTGGGGGAACCAATAATTGTGCATTTAATTGTAACACCATATTGCAAGCAATTATTATTTATCAAAACAAACTTTACATTTTGAACATAACTACTCAATCCTGACATACCCTAGCCTCTATGCTGTCCCAGCAGTGGACATGGATACTACCTCTTATCTGGTAGATCTCAACTAACCCCCATGATCCTACCTTACAGGTCGATCAATACATAGGGTCGTGGAGTCGTATGGTCCTACCCAAGGGTAGACCAACACATCGACTCATGATAACCTGGTGATCCTACCTCACAGGTAGACCATGTACAAGGTCATCTATCTCATCATCATCAGAGCTATAGAGGAGGACCAGGATCTGAGCTAGTCATGCACATATAATTATGGTGATAGTCATAGTCACTTTATAGTTGCATGAAATAAAAGTCAATCAAGCAATTATTTCCAAGAAACCGTTAAAACCTCAGGAATCGATGGGAAACTAAAGTGATTTAACCATAAGCATAACCACATCCCTGATTTGAAGCCTCAAACATAAACAAGATATCCAAATCCAACTAGATGTCCAATTAAGCAAGGTAAGCAACCAAATCAAGCAACCCTTGATTGTAAGGACCCTGACCTTCATTTTGGGCTTACCCTATTTGTTTTGCCTAAACCTTGGTCTTGGCTGTTTGTTAATCACCTTTAATGGTGATTAGGGTTTGTTTATGCTTTGTTGAGAGCTGCAGGTGCTACTTGCAATTAACCCAAGTCTAGGGTTTGAGGGCAAGTTTGCCACCTGGTGAGGTGTTCCTCCCTCTCCTTGCTTCCTCTAGTGTTGAAAGGAAGGGTTGGGCTCGTGCTTGAGTTCCTTTGGGCTTGGATGAGCCTTGGTGGGCCTTGTTGTGCCTTGCCTTTGCCCTTTTGGACCTTGTGTCGGGAAAGAGTGCCTTGTGTCGGCCTAGGTGTGTCGGCCATGGCTGTGTCGGCCGGTGGTGTGTCACCCATGGGGGTGTGTCGGGCATGGTGTGGAGGTGTGTCGCCCATGGACCCCTTTGACCTCGTTTGTGTCACCACTAGTGGACACTTGGTGCTTGATGCTTGCATGTGGCAATGGCCTTGGACATGTGTTTAGGGCATGTTAGTGTGGTGGCATTGTCCATGGACAAGTGTCCCTAGGTGGGCGACACCTTGCCTTGTCTTATCTTGGTTTCTCCTCCATCCTTTCCTATATATGTGTTCCCTTTCTCTTGCTATGGATCCCTTTAGTTCCTTAGTTTCCTCTCTCCCTTGGTGCACGACACCCTCTTCCTTTGCAAGCTTGGTGGCCGATCCTTCTTGGAGTCTCCTTCTTCCTCTAGTGGGGGCCGAACCCTAGAGTACCTTGCTCTCTTCTTGTGGTGGTTCTTGGAGCTTGGAGCTTGCTTAAGGCAGGTTACATAACTCCTAACCCTAACTATACTACCTCTTATATGTTCTTTTATGTTTCTTGTGATCATATCGGCTATGCATGTTGTTAGTTGAGTTTCTTGCTTAGTTGTTTCTTGTTGGCCGAGCTATGATCTAGGGTTTTCTTGGTGAGCAACACCCCTTTCTCTCCTAGGTCTAGAGAGTGAGCTTGAGTTCTAGTAATATGGGCAACACTCCTCTCTCGTTTGAGTTGAGAGGTGAGCTTGTGTTCTAGTTGCTTGAGCAACACCCTCCTCTCACCATGGACTTGAAAGGTGAGCTATGTAGTGGTTGTGGACCTTGGTTGTGGTTGTTCCTTGAGTTGCCCGATTGGTGATAAGAGGTGTGCAAGACCCCTCTCTCTTGGTTGTTGAGAGGTGAGCCATCTTCTTGATCCTTTAGGGTTTTGGTGCCCTTGTGCTTGAGGTTGATGATGACCTTGTTGTGGGTTGCTTCTTGACCAATATGGTCTTGGAGTGATGATGCCCGATACCTTTCCTTGGCCTAGAGTCTTGGTCGACACGTTGAGGCTGTGTTGGGCGTCACACCCTGGTCCTTGACCTTTCGTGTGTGTTGGGCGTCACACCATGCTGAATGCACTCCCCGATATACTTAGCCTTGTTTGGTGATAGGCGTTATACCTGGTTCCTGCTCTTGTGTGTGTCAGGCATCACATCTGGTTGAGTACCCTACCCGACACTCCTAGCTCAGGTCGTAGCTCCACATCATCACACCTTGTACGTTATGGGGCGTTGTGATCTGGTCCTGTGTTAGGCGTTATACCTGGGACGATATGATGTTATGTGGTTAGCTTTGTGCCGGGCGTCTTGGCGTGGTTGTGATGCACGTTATGCATAGTGTTGCACGATACATCTTGAGGTAGTAGCTGATACACCTTGCTGGTTTACTTGGCCGTTGTGGGGCTAGAGTGTTGGGAGATATGAGGACCCTTCCCGATATTATCTCTGGTGAGGGTGCCCTACCCATCACATTTCTTGTGAGGATAGTAGACACTTCTAGTAAGTGTCTTGTTCCTTCTCGAAAACCTATATGCTAGCTCTTGTTCATGAATCAAGTTTGGTTTATATTGGTGACCCTTGATATGTTTGATAATAGTGAGGTGTTTGATATAGTAGATCACATCTATGCATCTTGACATGACATTTCATGTGTTTATGATCATCTTGAATTATATGTATAAATGCTAAGAAAATGGTAAGCATATAAGATACTTGTTTAATGATATGACCTATGCTTATGACCACAAGTTGAGGTATGAATGATAAATGTAACCCTATGTTGATAATCTATGATGATTGTGTATACTAACCATGCAGGTGACTCATACAGTTGCATAGCCAGGAATAAGGGCTATGAGGTATATATGTATCTGAGTAACACTGCTTGATGGTTACTCTCAATGATGAGAGGATATATGTGTTTTGGTCTGAGGACCTGAGTTTGGCTAAAGTGCCCAGTTGAGGTGTTATCCTCTGATGATGACCTAGGATTGCTATCCCATGGTGATGACGTAAGCCTTGAGAGGTAGTGACACTATGTGATGAGGGATTGAGATCCCATGGCAATGTGATGATCCTTGTGATGGATCTAGAGGATTGACAAGAGGCCAAGTGGTAACATGTAATGTTGGATCCTTGTGATGGATCAGGATGATGTTGATGACAGTAAAAGCATGATTTTGAGTTTCATGATGTTTATTCTTGTTTTAGTTGCATGTTATACAACTTGACTGAATCTTGCAATCCACTTAAAATACATTAATTAATCACAATGGAACATATCATGTAGTTTGCCCTAGCCATAGATCGATCATCATCAGGAGCTGGTGATGGTGAAATGGGTTCTCCTGCGAGTAAACCCGGAGCACATATTGTTGAATATGCGAGGTTTCTCCTAGCCTAAAATAGAGAGGATTTGAGTGCAGCTGCAGTTGCAGACTCAGGATATGTGTAGATCATGGTGAACAGGCCCATGGTTTAGGATATGTGATATGGGAGCATGAATGCGTTCATGGCTCAGAGCGCGGTGAACAGGCCCGTGGCTCAGATATTCTAGCGTCGAGACCTGTACTGAGGTGGGCTAGGCAGAGGGTAGCCTATGGAGATGACCCTGTGGCTAAGGCCACTTAAGCATGAGACTGTGGTCCTTCTTGTGTTGTACTCGTGCACTGACCACGAGGTGGGAGGTCGTGGAGTCCGGCTTCTCCATTGACCTTGTATGGCACCAGCTTGGGTTTCGCAGCTGAAGGTTGGATTTGAGCGGTACGGCTCACTTCCTCAGGGCATAATAAATTCGTAATCCAGCCGAATAGTATTTACTGCTTAAGGCAAAACACGGAACATTGGTTGAGGCCTTGCTTGCGTAGTTAATCTTGTTATACCTGTAGTTACTTATACGTTCCTTATGTTATGTGGTAGGATCTTATAAATCTTATCTTGTCAATCATGTTCCATAAAGAAATGCTTGGGTACATGCCTTCTGTATAGCCTGGTAAGCTTGATGGCACAAATAGCTTTGCTATATAGACTGTTCTTATTCTACGCTTTACCAATTATCTGTTGTTGTTGCTTTAATCTTTCTTTGGTTTTATAGTTTCGGCGGAGAGTTATGTTTCTCGCTAGGATTGTGTGTCTCACCCCGTTGGTTTACATCTTTTTTAGGTGTTCGAGCTAGACATGGTGGTGGTCGCAGAGCTGCGGTCGAGCAACAAGACGAGCAGTAGAAGGCAAGATATGGACATGCTACTATTTTGGTTGTTTGTAGTAGAGTCTTAGAGTCATCCCTGTACTCTCAGGTCCTTGGAGGCGTTTTGACATTGTTTCACGATGTATAGCTGATGATACGTGTTATATCCTACTCCTGGCCGGATGTGGGCCGTCATGTATGTATAAATAGGTGATGAACTCATGTGATGACAAGACAGCTGATCTCCTAATATGTGGACACATATCAAGACTTGTAAATATTTATATAACATGTTTTCTTGTAGGACGAGGATCTGAATGTAATAGTTTCTCAGTTTATCCGTTTTCTGAAATCATTTTTAATTAACCCGTGTTTTTGGTAATTTGTGGTTTATGGTGTTTTCCGCACGTTTTCGCGTGACACCTCACCGTCTGTGTGATAGCGGGATGTGTCGCCACATTGATCCTAAAAATATGTATAACAACTAATTGTTACCATCACATCCCAAACAACTCTTTATTGACTTGGGATACCTTTGTAAGGTATCTAATCTGAATTAGGGTTCGTTAGGGTTTATTAGATCTAATTCTCCATCTTGATCCTTTTTAGCTCAACAAACCCTAAAATAGCTTTTCTACTCATAAATACCCCTAATTACTCAAATTATTCATATTAAGGGTCTTTTATACGCAGTTTGGCTTTAGACAACATATCTCTATCTTATTCATGGATTTGCACAATTAAAACCATTAAAAGTCATAATTATCAAAATTAGGGTTTCTAGGCCCATTAATGAATATTCATGTACATGGAACCCTAAATTAGGTCAATTATGCATAAAGATCAACTTTTAAGATCTAAATCTCACTTTTACTAACAACATGTTAATATTTTCTCAAAATATTCAAAGAACGTCATTATATCCAACTATCATCAAATCTAAGGGTTTTTCATTAGTTAAACCATTAAAGATGATAACTTTATACACTTTTCAAAATGCAAACATATTTAGGCCTCAATTATATTTTTATTGGATTCTACACATTTTTATGCTCACAATTCATATATAACATGGCTTTATCGGAGTTACCGGTCAATTTCTATAATATTTACAAAATTAATTACCTCCGGGCCAATGCGCTACTGCCACGTCATCAAATCGGGGTCTTTCTTCTTTTCCACATGAACCAGGCTAGCCAATGGGCTTCGGCCATGTCTGTGCCTTTGTTACAACTACAATTTGTGGGTTCTTTTGGTGAGAAATGTAATTTCTCCTATTAAAGATATTTGAACAAATAATGATACAATTTGTTTTGAATAAAAGGATTTCATTTACAATAGCCTTGTTGGTTATTTTGTAGGCTTTATTGGCTATTGGTCCCAATAACAAGGAAAAGACAAAGGAAACTCCATTATTAAATGAGTAAATGAGAAAATGGAGAAAAGAAAGATGTAGAAACCTCTAGAAGGCAAAGTAATGTTATCAAAAGTTGGATTTCGTGCCTCTTGGGTTCCAAGGAGTCCAAAGTTGCAAAGATAATGCAACAAAAAAGAAAAGATCAATTAAATATTTCTTTTTTAAGAAAGAAATTGAAAACAATGATAAAATATGGGACATAAGTGGAAAGAGGTATGATTGAGTTATCTTTGGTGGATTTTCGTATCCATAAGGTTTGTAATGTTAAAAGGAATTCCAATAAGGAAAATAAAAAGAGAGATAAAGAGAAATCCTCGAAAAGAGATATTTTACTAAAGAAATGAATAAGATAATGAGAAATAATGGATATAGATGCATGTAGAAGGATAATGAGTATCCACTAAAAAGGATTTCGAGATATTAGAGTTTCTTGGGTTCTAAGGAGCCCAAATGGAGAAAAAGAAAGAGAAAATACGAATAATGCAAAATAAGAGGATAATGTGATACATAATTGATGAAGTTTGTGGTATTGTTAAAAAGGAGGTATTTTCTACTAAAAGAAAATATAAATTCGTGCCAATGGATTAAAAGTCAAGCATAAAGAGAATAAGAGAGAGAAATTTTGAATTCCTAAATATCCAATGAATATAGTTTATCAAGGGGATAATTAGGAGAGAGAAGTTTGCTTCCTAACGAAGGAACTTGGGTTCCTATTGGGAAAATGACTTGTTAACTCGTGGATAGCCATCCTAGGGCTTCGTTACCCTCCCTTATATAAGGGAAGAGACCATGGCCAAGTCCAAGGAGATCCCACACGTCTCTCTCTCTCTCTCTTCTCCTCCTCCTCCTCCTTCTTCTTCTTCTTTTCATTCAAAACCCTAACCATGGGGGATAATGCGACCCCGGGGTGATGTGGAGCCTTGAACGGGAGTATGATGGGGGCATGATGCTCCCATGTCACAGGAGAGAATCTCAGCCACCATCTCTTAGCCCTAGGACATGCGCAACGCTGACAGGAGGGTTGCAAGCCGACCGCGGTTGCAGACCAAGAAGCCTCGATTCGGCCACCCTAGCTGCGACCCAAGGGCACCTCCCTATGTGTAGAGGTATGACGGAGGCTGGGGAACCACCCCTAGTAGTCGTCGAGGTTTGGGAAGTAGCGGCTGGGCCGCGTTCAACCCCTGACCTAGCGGCAGTGGAAGGCATCCACAAGGAAGAAGTAAACTAGGGCGTTGGACCGATATGCCCCTCTGTGGGCTGAAGAAACAATCATTTAAATGAGGGAAAAATCCTAATTCAGTTATATTTTTAAAAACAAGCTACGTTGCATGCAAGGGATGATGTGACGCTCAATGATTGGTCCAAGTAAGTTAATATATCAAAATTTGTATCTTTCTATTGGTAGTGCGGATGGATGCATATAAAATATGAATCTTGCTCAGAAAAATGTGAGGAATCCACTAAAAATAGATTTAGAAGCTAATTACTCTTGCAATTCGAAAAGTAGTGGAAGTTATCAACTTTAATGTATTAATGATTATGAAACCCTAATTTGAGATGATTAATGTATTGAGAAGGGTTTTATGGATGATTAAAGTTGATATTAACCTGTTAATCATAAAAAGATACATTAAGATCGAAAAGGATGAATTTTGAATGTAAATGGTTTAATATAGAGTTCCATGTACATGAACGAGCTTTAATGGGCCTTGAAACCCTAATATTAGTAATTGTCACTCTTAATGGCTTTAATTGTTCAAATTCATGAATAATGCTAAGATATGATGGTTCTAAGCTATTTCGAGTATAAAAGTTCCTAATTGTGTATAAATACCCTTAATATGGTAATTAGGTTTTCTAATGGACAAAATGTGGAATTAGTGATAAATGGAGTTCATAGGTGAATTAGACCACAATGAACTATGAGTTGTTAATATGGAAGGAACCAAAGAGGATAATTGGGCCTAATGATCGTGTCATGAATTAAAAGGATAAAAATGGTAGTTTTAATGTAAAAGTGGCATAATGGACTTAAATGATGTTTAATTGTGCCTTTAATTCAAAATTAAGGTTATATGTTGTTAAAAGGTAACCTTAATATATTTCATGAAGAGTAGATGAGATAATTCGGGTTTAAAATAGTAAAATGAAGTGAAACCCTAATTGCAATGGAAACCCTAAAAGTGGACTAGAAACCCTAGGAAGCGAGCTAGGTTTAATAGACCTTTGTGGCCTAATCAATGATAGGAAAATTGGATGTATATTTTAGGATCATCTTGTGTGCTTTCTTGTTTACTGGATTTCTTGCTTAGTTGGATTATTTCTACTCTCAAGTTAGCCTGATAGGTATGTGGTTAATTACGATTAATCGTAGTAGTTTCCCGAAGAGTTTCCCAGATGATTTATCGCATTGAATGCAACTTATCAGTTTGGATGTTCATATTTGCAAATCATAAAGTCACAATGATTATCGCAATAATAATAGAAGTGTGTATTCTCACACCTACATGCCACCCTAATGGATGATGCCAAAAGGTCAAGTCCAGGAGGGAAGACCAATGGGCACCATGAGTGGTGACCCCAGACACCAAGCTCGAGATTGAGAAGGTGGTCTTTATAGAATGACTAATGGGCACTATTAGAGGTGACCCCGGACACCAAGCTTGGGATTGAGAAGGTGGTCTTCAGTCATTGGCAAAAGAGAAACCCTAAAGTGGGTATGCCAAGGTTAGGGAAAAAGCAGTGGAGAATGTCACACTGAAAGCGTAATTTGGCTTGTTAATTAACTTGATTGTGATATTTAGATTGTAACATCCCTGACCTGGGTTATGAATTAAACCTAGGTGTTTTTCCTAAATATGTAATTAAATACTTGTGATTATCTTTTGGCATGTAATTAAGTTCCTAAGGAACATACATTTTCATTTCTGTCCTTTTTAAACAATGATTGTAGTATTATTTGGTAATACAGGGACCTAAATGCAAATCACCCAATTAGAGGGGTTAACTTGCAAATTATACAGGTTAAGATATTCCTCTAATAATGAGACATCATATGAATGAGTATGATGAGGTATGATGGATTTCCCAAGTTTGGGCACCAAGGTGCATCTTGTGGAGCAATCCTTGTGCTTAAACCCTAATTTTGGTGTAAAGTGCAATTTACCCAAAATATGGGGTGCAACTTGTAATATACACTTTCTAGAATAACTTTTATGACTTTTGGTATCATTTAGAATAGAAATGATGAAGGGGGCACTTCAATTAAATAATCATATAATAAGAAACACCTTTGTAATTAAACCACTAAAGTTGTAAGTGAAGGAGACCTTATATGTATATGTGCACCATAGTGACAAGTTGACCTTCTTTGCCTTTAGTCCTTGGTCTTAGAAGAAGTTTTACCTTAGATATAAAGAGGAGGGACGTGCCTAAAATAAAGGGAGGACCTAGTTGTGAAAAGGAGGAGTAAGTTGTCCTTATGATGAAAATAACCTCAAAGTATATATGACCCTTTCCTTTGCAACCAAAGGCAACGTTTCCTTTCTTCCCTTCTTATTCCCTTGCTTAGACCGACTTAGGACAGAGATCAGGAGTAGAGGAAGACGACCAAGTTCATCTAGGTAAGTTTTTATCATCATCTTGCTCGAATTCATGGAGGGAATCAGGTTACAAGGTTGATTTTATGGTTTTCTCACTTAGCTTTCTCTTCCTAGCCGATCCTTCCCAACTTTTCCTTGAAGAAACGACCTTGGATGGCCTGTGGAGCTCAAGCCACCATTAAATCTTCGAAGCTTGGAAGCTTGGAGTTCTAGGAACAACGTTTGAGGTGGGTTTTATAACTCTAAACCTTGCTTTGTTATGCATACTTTTATTCTTGCAAATAATAGTTAGTTCTTCTTCTTCCCCATCTTTCTTTGCACTCTTGCAAGCTTTTTTGTGAGAATAGACCTTGGTTTCAAGGTTGAAGACGAAGGGAGTTAATACCTATGTTGGTCCTTATCCAAATTTATTAAACGATCTTGGACCAATAGGTCTAAACGGTTTGCAACCGTTTGAAATCAAAAGGGTCTCAACCCGTTTGATCTCAAACAATCTTGCAAGATCGTTTAGTTTTAAACGATCTCCAAGACCGTTTGATAGGGTTGACCAAGGGAAGACCATTTAAGGAACTGTTGTAAAAATATTGAATTTAATTCCTACAAAGAATCATAACTCAATTCCAAACCAATCACAAGTTGAAGGCACTTCAACTCCTTAAACCCTAATCGGGTTGATTTGAGTTTTTCAATGATAGATTTTGGTGAACTTTGGGTTGAAGGACCCAAACGGTCTCAAGACCGTTTGGGGGTTCACTCAAACGGTCTTAAGACAGTTTGGTGACAACCCAAGACCGTTTGGAGGTCTAGGGTTAAGGGAATTTAATGGTTTGAGGGTCCAATTTCAATAGGTTGATGAATTGATAAAAATGTTGATTTTGGACCTAGTTAGGGTTCAATCCTTATCAAATTGATTTAGTTTTTGATAAAACTTTGGGCAAACGGTCTCAAGATCGTTTGGAGGATATCCAAATGATCCCAAGACCGTTTGGGCCAATTTTGGGCCCAATTGGAGCTCAATTGATGGGTTCAACTACAATTTGATACACATTGTTGAAAATTGATGATTAGTCGATTGAAAACCCTAATTGAGTGGGATTTAACCCCAATTAGCTTTCAATTGAGGATCAATTTGATGTCCAATTGATTAAGGCTAATCATAATTGATTCAATTTGTAAATGGTTAACAAGGATATGGCCAATTGAAGGCTTCAACATAGGAAATCCTATTCAATCATAACCTTTGTTTCACCTTTTATGTCCATGCGGTTTGAACCCATTTGGATCCAAACGACCTCAAGGTCGTTTAAGATCAAACGGGTCCACACTCGTTTAAGATCAAGTGGGTCCACACTCGTTTAAGCTCAAACGGGTTCACACTCGTTTAAGCTCAAACGGGTTCACACTCTTTAAGATCAAACGGGTTCACACTCGTTTAAGCTCAAACGGGTCCACACTCGTTTAAGCTCAAGTGGGTCCACACTCGTTTAAGCTCAAATGGGTTCACACTCGTTCAAGATCAAGTAGGTCCACTCTCGTTTAAGATTAAATGGGTTCAATTAAAGGATACCTTGTTTTATCAAAACCCTAATGACATGATAGTGGTGATTTGGTTTATGTTAATCAATGAGGACTTAACCCAACCCTATCTAGAGTGATGTAATCACCACATGTTAGTAAGGGGAGAGAGAAAGTACCATTTATGGTTTAAATTCAAATAAGTTACCATCAATGTACATGAATATGCAGGATTAGGGTATGATCCACTTATGAGAGATCATGAAAACCCTAATTAAGATAATTGATGAGTCTTAACCTAATTTGAAGGCATCAATGATGATGTTTCTCATTCATGATGATGCTATGAGCTCAATTCACTATGAAGTGAATAGTAAACCCTAATTCTAGGGTAATCATGAGCAATGTGAATAGTAAACCCTAGTTCAGGGTAATATGTTGGAAATGAACAATAAACCCTAAAATCATGTTATTCCTTTAAGCATGAATTTGTATGATCAAAATATGAGATGAGGAATCATTATTCCTAATCATAATGAAAGGGTTGAATAACCCTAAATGATGTAAACAAGGGAATCTTAGCCTTTGTAAGGACATAAAAGTATAACCTTCGAATTGAAGGGTTAATTCTGTCTTATTGACTACTGATCTGACTATGAATTGTTGATTATTATCAATTGAATTAATCATGCAGGTTCTTATAAGAGTATAATCATATCCAGGTAAGGATCATGACATCATATTCATTGAAAGCATGTTATTAGATTTATGAATAGTGATATGCTATGATTGCCTAAGTTTAAGTGGCATCATATGAGATGATAGGCTGAATGAGCCATGAGTACCATCAAGATCATGCTAATTAGATGACTTGTGATGAGCTGATTAAGAAATGATAACTGATGTGAGTTAGACCTGATACATTTAGTATTCTACTTTCATAACTGCTATGCTACCGGTTAATGATTGAGAACATGTATGATGTTAAAAGAATACTGAAATGTACCTAACTAATCAAGTATAATCATACCATGTAGAGCCCTGACCATAGATCCATCATTGTCAGAGGCTAAATGATGGTGAAACAGGTTTTCCTAAGGGAACTCCTGGATCACATACTTTTGAGTATGTGGGGAAATATGGATGTGAATACCCTTACATCCTAGTGTAGGAATTGATGTAGATGTACCTTAATCTATCAATCCTTCACTATGTGTTTATGCCAATGTAATGTAACACTATTCTCCCGAGGAAATCTTTTATTTTCGCATCGATGAGAGATAAACAAGAAATCTTTCGATGGCGAAGAGAGTACAGAATGCCACTGTGACTCTAATAGCGAAGTACCAGAATACCCTGGTAAGCTATAGTAGCAGAGACACTAGATGTCCTGCATGTTTATCCTCACTCTGACTGAGGAAGATGTGGTCATAAGAATCCATCTCTTTTGATGACCTAGGTATGATACCGATGTGACTTAACAGTGATTGGTTGGAGTATGAGAGGTATACCTCAACTCCGTAGGGCATAATAATGTTTGTAAAACATAATCAACCGCGTAGCATATCTGCTTAGGTTGAACTACGAGATACATTGGTTGAAGTTACATTACTTAGTATACTTGTTCTTCATATTCCTTAAATGTTGTTGTTCTACTTGATAACAATCTGCTGATGATTACCTTAAAGCTTTTATTGCTTATGTTATTCTTTGATTGTTATAATAAAGCTTCTGGCGGAGAGTTATAACTCTCGCTGGGACAATTATTTAAAATTGTCTCACCCCGTAGATTTCAACTTTTTAGGTGGTCTTCGAGGACGAAGGAACCAGTCTACATGTGATCAGTATCAGCAGTAAGAGCACCAGGGGCAGTAGTGAATTTCAGGTGGAGATACTGACTGCTAAGTCATGTAGTTAGATAGTCTTATGTTGTCTCTGTACTCTCAGGTCCTTGGAGTCTTTTGGTCTGAGATTTTGGGTTTTGAATCTTGAGATTTTGTATCCGGTTATGTATAATCACTCAAGAAGTGATTTAACAGAGATGTAACTTTTTTAATCTGTTTCTATAAAGGAAATTTTATGATTTCAAGATCTTGTCTCAAAAAGTTTTAATTTCCGATGATTTTTCGTATTCTGCTGTTAATCGAATGCTTCCACTGGATTTATATTGTGGTTTATGGATCGGGTCGTCTCAGTTTAGTGGTATCAGAGCTCTAGGTTCGCTGAGTCTGCAGAGACATAGGACTTAGGATGTCGAGTCTATCCTTAGTATTTCTTTCGCATCTAATAGAGTCTTCTGCTCCCCAGGAGAAGAAGATAATTAAGAATGTCTGAACTACACGAGGAGTACGTGGCCGAAAGTAGTATCGCTGCACCCCAAGGAGGTGCAAGGAACCCGGAGATAGAACAACCTGTACCTGAGCCACCCAGAGAACCACCTCAGTTTGACCCAGCTGACATGGGAAACCCAGCTGTTCAAACCATGTTCAGACCGTTTATGACTGCCATGACACATATCACCGACAGGATGTGTGGCAACACATCCCATTATCACACGGATAATGAGGTGTTACGCGAAAACGTGCGGAAATCACCATAACCACAGCTTATCAAAAACACGGGTTAATTAAAACCGATTGTGGAAAACTGATAAACTAGGAGACATATTACAATCCAGTCCATATCCTGCAATGAAACATATTATATACACATCCATCCAAGCCTGGATACATGTCCACAGCTTAGAGCAACACCTGTTCTGTCGTAACCTGAGTTCATCACTTGTTATATACATAATGGCCCACATCCAGCCAGCAGCAGGATATACAAATGACATCGGGCGTGTATCGTAAAACATCGTCAAAACACCGCCAAGGACCTGAGAGTACAGGGATAACTCTAGACTCTACACCAAAACATCAAAACAGCAGCATCTCCAAAGCTTGCCTTCTACAGATCTTCTTGATGTCCGGCCGCAACCCCGCGACCACCACCACGACCAGCTCGACCACCTAAAAAGGGGTAAAAACTAGCGGAGTGAGACAATTGAACATTGTCCCAGCGGGAGGCATAACTCCGCGCCAAAACTACAAAACCTCAGCTAAGCATTTATATGAGCTGATATATAGATAAAGATAATAACAGAAATAGATTATGAAAAGCAAGGCCATCTATACCATACAATTTATCAACTGTACCAAAAGGGCATATAACCTGCATGCCTCTTAATGGAACATGATTGTCAAGATGAAATGTATATATAAAACTCACCACATAGGAGTAATGCACAAACAACTGTAGATAATTAAATTTATCTACACAAACAAGGCCTCAACCAATATTTCATGTTTGTCTTAAGCAATACATACTAAACGGCTGTATTACGTTTTATTATGCCCCGAGGAAATGAACCGTACCGTTCAAATCCAACTTTCGGCTGCGAAGCCCATAGCCGGTGCCATACAAGGTCAGTGGAAGAGCCGCACTCCACAACCTTCTCCGCCTCATGGTCAGTACATGAGTATAACATAAGCAGGACCGCAGTCTCATGCTGAAGTGGTCATAGCCACAAGGTCAGCTCCTCAGGCTACCCTCTGCCTAGCCCGCCTCGGTACAGGTCACGACGCTAGTAAAACTGAGCCACGTGTCTAAACACCATGCTCGGAGCCATGAACGCATTCATGCTCAACATATCACATATCTGGAGTCATGGGCCATGTTCACCATGCTCGTCACACATCCGAGTCTGCAACCGCAGCTGCACTCATTTCACCTCTCTATTTTAGGCTAGGAGAAACCTCGCATATTCAAAAATATGCGCTCCGGGTTGACTCGCATGAGAACCCATTTCATCATCACCCTACCCTGACTGGTGATGAATCTATGGCCAGGGCAACTACGTGATAGGTTCCACTGTGATTAATTAGTATCTTTTAGATGGATTGCAAGATTCAACCAAGTTGCAAGATATAACAGAAAGTAAACAGTATAGACTCAACATTACACTGATCCATCACGAGGACCTCACCTCACATGTTATCACTTGGCCTCTAGCCAACCGTCTAGATCTATCTCAAAGATCATCACATATCATGGGATATCAATCCCTCATCACATAGTGCCATAGCCTCTCAAGGCTTTCAACATCATTATGGAACATCATTCATAATACACCTGTCATCACAATATTCATTTACCCAATTCTCATAGCCCCTCATTGGCTAAGCATTACCTGCATGGTTAGCATCATTCAATAACTATATGAATAATCAAGAGACTCATATTATTACCATAAGGTGACAATTAGAGTTAAATATATCATTAATATAAGGAATATGCCCACCATTATGAGATATCATCCAAGGTTGCTATAAGTGCCACTTATACATTACCTGATGATCGTGTGCTCAAGACACACTACTATGAAACCATTCATGTACTTTACCATGCTTTGACATCATGTTAACACAAGGGACATATAACACAAGCATCATCATAGCCATTATCGTTATCATTAAGTGAGCAAGGTGCTACTAATGCTATCAAGGGTAATTGCTAAACGAGCTACTTCCATGATACCAAGGTCCCTCATAAGAGATACTAAAGCCCTCACTAAAAGAACCTACTTGGGTAGAGTTCACCCTCACCCAAACCAAGGCGTGCAGCTCACTGCTGAGCGTGCAGAACATAAAGGGCGTGCAGCTCAGGCGCGTAGGTGTATCAAGCGAGCAGACTGGCCGTGTCGCGTGAGCAAGGCCTGTCGGGTGAGCCAAGGTTGTGTCAGGCGAGCCAAGGGTACCGGGCGACACAGGGGCGTGTAAGGTAGTATCGGACTACGCGGGCAAGTGCCGGGCGAGCAAAGTCTGTCGGGCGAGCCAAAGAAGATCTGGGTGATCAAGGTAGTATCGGGTGACACAAACTAGGCTGGGCGAGCAGAGTAAAACCACACGAGTAGGGTGTGTCAGGGGGAAAACCAGGTGAGAAGCACACTGGGCTATCGGGCAAGCTAAGTTACTGGGCGAGCCAAAGGAATATCGGGCGAGCAAAGCCTGTCGGGCGACACGCATGCAGGTGAGCAAGGGAAAGCCGAGCGAGCAGAGCTAGAGTTATATCGGGCGAGCAGGGTTACTGGGTGAGCGAGACGACTGAGCGAGCAGAGCCAGAGTGCTCACCCGCTCAAGGCACAAAAGAGAAGCCTACTCACTCAAACCGGCAAGGCCAAACCAGAGCAAGGGCTGTCGGGCAGCACCTTCCCAAACACATCTCGACCAAGGTGTATCTCATCAAAACCACCTAATGAGCTCACCATCTTGCCCAAGGTGAGATGAGGGTATTGCTCAAGCCACTAGGTCACAAACTCACCTCAATCGGGTAGGAAGGAGGGGTATTGCTCATGACACTAGAACCCAAGCTCACTCATCTAGACCAAGGGGAGAAAGGAGTGTTGCTCTCCTAAACCCTAGAACACAAGGATTGGCCAACATGCAAGATAGCTAAGAACAACCTCAAACGTGTAAGGACAAGATTAAAGCAACTATTATGAAAGGGGAGTAGAGTAGTTAGGGTTATAGTCATGCAACCCACCTTAAACTCCAAGGAAGAAGATGCACTTGAGCTCCAAGAGTATCTCGACCACCAAGGCTCCTCCAAGGGTGTGTATCGGCCACCACCTTCCTCTTCCAAGGGTGTATCATGCACAAGAAGGAGAGAAACTAAAAGGGACCTTAAGCTAAGGAAGGGATCACCTATATAGATGAAAAATGAGGAGAAACCAAGGTTGTCTCATGCTAGGTGTCGCCCACTCAAGGGACACTTGTCCACCAACTCAAGCCACCTCTCATGCAAGCCATAAGACACTTGTCCAAGATGTGCACCATGTGTTCTTCAACATGACCAAGGTTGGACCAAGCTTCATGGGCGACACACCAAGCTCACTCTAGGGCGACACATCTCCTCTCTAGGCCGACACAAAATCTACTTGGCCGACACAAGGCCCAAGCAAGCCCAAACAAGGAACTCCAAGGCCCAAACGAACTCAACAAAGGCCCAAAGAACTTCAAGCAACAAGCCCAAGCCTTCCTCTCAACCCTAGAGGAAGCAAAGAGAGAGAAGAACACCTCTCAAGGTGGCAAACTTGCACACAAAACCCTAAACTTGGTTTATTTACAAGTAGCACCTCCAACTCTCAACAAAGCACAACCAAACCCTAATCACCACTAAAGGCGATTAGTAAACATCAAACCATCAAGGTTAGGTAAAGCAAACAGGGTAAGCCCTAAACACAGGTCAGGGTCCTTACAATCTAACCCCCTTTAAGGGATTTCGTCCCCAAAATCCGAAGAGAAAAGCGAGGGATACTTCCTCCTTATCTCTTCCTCAAGCTCCCACGTGGCTTCCTCGATGCCACGATGCTGCCAAAGAACCTTCACAAGAACCAGGTCCTTCCTTTTCAGCTTCTTGATCCTTCTGTCGAGAATCGCCACAGGACCTTCCTCATAGGTTACATATGCATCAAGCTCAACCTCAACTGGCTGTATCACTGTACCTGAATCTGGATGACTTTTCTTTAGCATACTGACATGAAACACTGGATGCAACCTGTGCAACTCGGGAGGCAACTCTATCTCGTAAGCTACCTTCCCAACACGAGCTGTAACTGGGTAAGGCCCCATATACCTAGGTGCCAACTTACCCTTCTGTCCAAACCTCAGCACACCTTTCCAAGGCGAGACCTTAAGATACACTTTGTCTCCTACTTGGAACTCCAACGGTCGTCGGCGATTGTCTGCATAAGACTTCTGTCTATCCTGTGCCACTTTCAACTGTTGTTGTATCATCTTGATCTTTTCTGTCATCTGTTGTACTAGCTCAGGACCCAAAAGCTGATATTCACCAGACTCGTACCAACACAAAGGAGATCTGCACTTCCTTCCATACAGAGCTTCATAAGGAGCCATGTCAATGCTTCGTTGGTAACTGTTGTTATAGGCAAACTCTATCAAACTCAGATGTACATCCCAGCTGCCTAGGAATTGTAAAACACAAGCTCGAAGGAGGTCTTCCACAATCTGAATAGTCCTTTCAGACTGTCCATCGGTCTGCGGGTGAAAGGCTGTACTGAACCTCAACTGCGTTCCCATCGCTTTGTGCAACTGTTCCCAAAAATGACTCGTAAACTGAGGACCTATGTCAGAAACGATCATTGTTTGCACACCATGCAAACGAACTATCTCATCCACATATACCCGAGCGAGCTTCTCGGCCGTGTATGTCGTCTTCACGGGCAAGAAATGGGCAGACTTCGTCAATCTGTCCACTACCACCCAAATGGAATCATGACTTCTAGTTGTCTTGGGCAGACCAACTACGAAATCCATGGTTATATGATCCCATTTCCACTGCGGTATCGGCAAAGGTTGCAACGTACCTACCGGCTTTTGATGCTCAGCCTTGACTTGCTGACATACTGCACACCTAGCCACAAACTCGGCTACATCTTTCTTCAAACCGGGCCACCAATATAAGTCCTTTAGACTATGATACATCCTGGTGACACCTGGATGCATGGCATACATCGACGTGTGTGCTTCTTCAAGCACCGACTTCCTCATATCATCAGCATCTGGAACCACCATCCTATCACGATAGCAAACTAGTCCATCCTTGGACTCATGAAACCCATCACGCTTGTCGCTGCCGATCTCTGATTTGATCAACTGTACCATATCGTCTGTCTGCTGTGCACCCTTGATTTGCTGCCTCAACGTAGGCTTGACTTTCATCTGTGCGAAAAGACCAGCTAAAAAGGAAACCTCCATCTGCACGTTCATCTGTCGTAGAGAAACAAACATATCTCCCCTATGGCAAACCAGGGAACTCAACTGTGCCTTCTTGGAGGGAAAAGAAGACTTTCTGCTAAGCGCATCAGCTACCACATTCGCTTTACCATGATGATACTCAATAGTGCAGTCGTAGTCGTTGATCAACTCCATCCATCGCCGCTGTCGCATGTTCAGCTCATGCTGCGTGAAGATATACTTCAGATTCTTATGATCCGTAAAGATCTGACACACTTCCCCATATAGATAGTGTCTCCAAATTTTTAACGCATGAACCACTGCTGCCAGCTCCAAATCATGAGTCGGATAGTTCTCCTCATGCTTCTTGAGCTGTCACGAGGCAAAAGATACCACATGATCTTCCTGCATCAACACGCAACCTAAACCCTTCTTGGAAGCATCACAGAAAACAACATAGCCTTTCCCAGGCTCTGGCAAGATCAACACTGGAGCACTAGTCAGCTTCTCCTTCAAACTCTGGAAAGCTTGCTGACATCGATCATCCCATACAAAAGGTACATCCTTCCTGGTCAACTTCGTCATCGGTAGAGCTATCGAACTGAAGTCTTTGATAAACCTCCGGTAGTATCCTGCTAAACCAAGGAAACTACGAACTTTTGTCGCCGTCTTCGGTTGTTCCCAATCTGCAACATACTCTACTTTCTTTGGATCTACCTTGACTCCTTCTGTAGATATCACGTGACCCAAGAAAGTCACTTCATCCAGCCAGAACTCACATTTATTGAACTTGGCATACAACTGATGTTGGCGAAGGAGAGTCAACGCTTGACGAAGATGTTGCTCGTGCTCAAGTTTGTCCTGACTATAGATCAAGATATCATCTATAAAGACTACAACAAACTGATCTAAGAACGGACGAAACACTCTGTTCATTAGATCCATGAAAGCTGCAGGTGCATTGGTTAAACCAAACGGCATAACCACAAACTCATAATGTCCATACCTTGTCCTGAAAGCTGACTTTGGTATGTCATCCGCCTTTACCCTCAATTGATGATATCCGGACCGTAGATCGATCTTTGAGAACACTGTAGCACCACGTAACTGATCGAACAGATCATCTATCCTTGGCAATGGGTACTTGTTCTTGATCGTGACTTTGTTCAACTGTCGGTAGTCTATACACAACCCCATCGAACCATCCTTCTTCTTAACAAACAGCACTGGAGCACCCCAAGATGACGTACTTGGTCGGATAAAACCCTTATCCAGCAACTGTTTCTTCAACTCTGCCATCTCTACTAGAGCCATCCTATACGGTGTCTGTGCAATCGGCTGCGTTCCTGGAACCAGATTGATCTCAAAATCGATCTCTCGGGGTGGAGGAACACCTGGAAATTCCTCAGGAAACACATCTGCAAACTCTCGGACTACCGACACCTCTTCAAGGTTAAGGCCTTTCGCCTTGGTATCCACAACGGTATCCACCACGTGAGCTAGGAACGCCTCACATCCTTGTCGTAACAACCTATCTGCCACCATAGCTGACACTAGACACGTCGGAAGAATCTTCCTATCTCCCTGGAAGATCTACTTCTCTCCAGCAACATCAAACACTGCCTGCTTGGAACCACAATCCAAGATGACCTTATACTTTTCTAAGGTATCCATCCCGAGGATAACATCGAAACCATGCATATCAAGTGGTATAAGATCCACTTGAATGCAATGTCCCGAGAAAGACAAGACACAAGATGGACACTCTTCTTGAAGCAAAGAAGAACCATCAAGAGGGGTTTCTAACAACAAACTATCCTTCTTACAGCTAACAGGTAAACGACAGTTCTCAAGCATACTATAGGCGATAAAAGAGTGTGTAGCACCCGGGTCGACCAGAACAGATATCATGCAAGAAGAAGACATATCAGAATGAACAAAGAGGTTGTAATATGGCATTCCCTATGTAACATACTAGATCTTAGACCCTACCCTGGAAGTTGACATTTTGGACTTAGCCCAACAAGGTTGAAGGTTAGACCTAAATAGATTTTTAGTATAACCCCAATGAGCTAATGCATGTATATATAACCTTAATGTAACCCAATTTTCTAACATTAATCTTAGGTTTATAATGGATACATAAAATATGCCACATAACTCATTTTGGTGGTAATATGAAGATAAGAAACTTAATTGGATGAATAATTTAGATAATGGGATGTTAATGGGCCATATGAAATATCTCATAAAAAGAAGCCTCAAAAGTGTAAACAAACTTCAAACTTGAAATCTACATATCAAATTTATCCTAGTCAAATTTCATCTAATTTGGACAACCATGAAATATTAGGACAAGTTTAGGAGAGAGAAAATGAGTAAAAGGCATAAGTAATGAATAATGTGAATATATAACTTTAAAATATGGAAATATTGACCAATTAATATTCAAAACATTAAAGATAACTTGTGGATGAAGTTTGGTCCAATTTGGATGTTGTTTGTGCAAGTTCTGTAATTTTAGGTACATTCTGGACTTTTCTACAATTTACCCAATTGGGAGGTTTTATTTGTAAATTATCACATGCATTATAATCCTTATATATTCCCTTACCATTCTCGAGTTTTTTAACTATAGGGAACCTAGTTGCACCTTGGTTTGAAGGTGTTTCTTTCCAAGGGCATTTTAGGGATTACTCTCTTTATAAATGAGCTTATATTTAGAAGCTATCAACCAATGGGGTTATTTCTTTGATTGGAGGTCAGTTGGGATGCCCTATAAGTTTCCATAAACCAAAATGTGATATTCAAGAAGCCTCTATGAGCTGTCCTCTTGCATGGCCATGATATCCCTAGGCTAAGGACACATGGAAAGCTCCATGGACACCTCGTGCTTGACTTCTTCCTTATCCATAAAGGTTTGCATGTCCATAGGAACCCTTAGCATTGGACATATGGAAAGTAAATTGACACCTCGTTCTTGACTTATTACTTATCCATAAAGGCTTAACATTTCCATGGACACCCTTATACATGACACATGAAAGTCTCATAGACACCTCATACTTGACCTCTTTCTTTATATAGCCATATCTACCCCTTCCCAACTCCCAATTTGAAAACTCTTGCTTTCCTTTGTTTCCTCTATCTTAGAGCATCATTCCTACTCTATTTTGTCATGAAGGTTCTGTCCCAAGGTAAAAGGAGGAGCCTACCTTGGTGAAGAAGGCTCATAGGGTTCCATATTTCTCTATTTTGGATTTCTTAAGCTCCTCCTTGATTATTTTGACCAAAAATAGTAAGTTTTCTCCTTTCCTTCCCTATTTTCATGTTGTTAGTCTTCCTTCCACCTTCCTCCAGGTTGTAACCCTGGTCTTCCATTGTGAAAACCCACCTAGAGCCCTTAAACTCCCATCTCCATGTTCTTTTATTATGATTTTTCACCTCTAAAGTGGTGAAGATGCTTCTTGCTCGAGATAGGAGCTTTGTTGGAGAAACCAACCTCTCTTAGCTTGGGGACCTTACTTATTGGACCTTCCCACCTGCCCTAGTGGTTCTTTGGAGGCCTAGGCTTGCCTTGGACTATTTATACTCTGAAGTTGAGGTATGATTGCATCCCACATTATTTCTATATTGAGCAATTTCGAATTCTTCACTGTAAATGTATGATGCATCCCCTATTCTTCTATGTTGAGAAATTAACCAATGCTTATTCATTCTTTTTGTCCTATGGACATTATCCTCTATACAATGTCTTTTCTTTTGAAAATCATGGTTCATGTGAACTACCTTATTTGATATTGATCATGTGATCATGGATATTCTTTTGAACTCTTATCTTAGGATTTGTTCATGATGGAACTCTAAAAGATGACATGTGATGTCTTTTGCCCACTTATGAGGTGGATGCATATTTTGGTCACTTATTTGGTGACAAGCTTATAGATTCTGACTATATTTTCTATTTGCCTCTATATTTAACATGCTATGTGATTCAGTAGCACTAGAGTAGTGTAATTGCATTGGTTTTTATGGCAGATGTGTTATTTCCTGCCGAGCAGATGTGATATTTCCTGCTCTTTTGGGATGGAAAGGAACCTCATACCCAGGGGAAGATGTGTGATTCTTGGCCCATGTTTTATATATTTGGGAGATTGGATGTATTCCTTTCTCTATCAGGTTTCAAGTTTATGAGACATGGCTGCCTTTGTGTTTATATTGTTCTAGGGCTATGCTTATCTCACATGCATGTATGTTAATGATGATTGTAGCGGTGTGTTCCCTACTTTCTTTACATGTGCTAGTATGGCACAACTTTATTGTTTTAATTATGGCAAGTATCTCCTTTATTATTGAAAACCATTTCTCTTGATACCCACTTGGGTTGTCCTTATCTTTTTCATGGGAACCCTTTACACTTTGATGTCCTTTATTCCATATATTGCTCAACTTCCTATTTAGTATGCACATACCAGCCTTTGCTGATGTAATCTATTTTTTCTTCCTGTTGGGGTATGCTTCCAACCCTAGGTGAAGGACTTGGATGATAAGGGATGAAGTTTTGGACTAGCTTAAGGAGTTAAAGCTTGGAGACAAAGTTGTTATGGTTTAGATTTCCCTCTACTTAGATCTTTATGTTGTACCATACATGTAAACCCTTACAGGATATTATGATGTACTTTTATAATAACCTTGGAATATATTCAACATTTTTATTCCACTGCTGTACTTTGGTTGTTTTGAACGCCATTTATTGAACTTTGAAAATGTTACACCTATTCCAACATACCTTTGAGTGTGTTTGGAATGGATGTTTTATTCTTCAAATTTAGTTTTTTTGGTAAGGGGGTGATCTCGCCACTCCTTACAACATGGTATCAGAGCCCATAGTAGTCGGAATCTGAATATTTCAATTTTTTCTCCGTAGTTAGAATACTTGCCTTATCTTTAAGTGGCATGTTTTCCCTAGAGTTTATCAATAGATGATGAAGGGTTGATTTAGGATTCTATAGTTTCACATTAGAATAATGATGAATAGATCCCTAAAATACTTACAACTAAAAGATGCATAAGTAATTATAGTAACTTGAGGTTATTTAGCTTGGCCTCTAGGTAGCTACAAGGACATGAAGTTAAAAGCAAAGGTGTCTAGAAAGGATAAGAGTTCGGGGACTAGCAAGATTTTCCTCCACACCACTAGCTTGGTTTATGAGGAATCCCGAATCCATATGATACTAGCCTAGCCTGAGCTGATATGAATTGTTCAAAACAACATGCTTTTAGGTAATAGCAACCTTAGACATCTATATGATTTATCTTTAGGGACTCTAATATGTTGAACTAGTCTCCCAGGTGTAAGAATTGTTTGAGGAGGGATAAAAGAAAGTTAACCCATAATTCATATTTAGTCTTTACAAGTTATGTTTCTTTTTTTGCATGATGCTAATGTAGTTGGATGTAAGGAAATGTAGTTGAGCCTTTTGTACCTAAAGAATAGTTTTGACTTAATAATATGAATCCTTTAAGGGGTGGTGAATAAGTTGTTTTCTTATATGTGTATGTTTTGATTTTGAGGACGAAATCCCTTTAAGGGGTGGTGTGCTGTAACATATTAGATCTCGGACCCTACCCTGGAAGTTGACATTTTGGACTTAGCCAAACAAGGTTGAAGGTTAGACCTAAATAGATGTTTAGTATAACCCCAATGAGGTAATGCAAGTATATATCACCTTGATGTAACCTAATGTTATGACATTAATCTTAGGTTTATAATGGATACATAAAATATGCTACATAACTCATTTTGGTGGTAATATAAAGATAAGAAACTTAATAATTTATATAATGGGACATTAATGAGCCATATTACATATCTCATAAAAATAAGTCTCAAAAGTAGAAACAAAATTCAAACTCAAAATCAACATATCAAAATTGTCCTCTAGTTAAATTTCATCTAATTTGGACAACCTTGAAATATTAGGATAAGTTTAGGAGAGAGAAAATGAGTAAAGGCATAAGTAATGAATAATATGATTATATAACTTCAAAATATGTAAATAATGACAAATTAATATTAAACACATCAAAGATAACTTGTGGATGAAGTTTGGTCCAATTTGGATGTTATTTGTGCAAGTTATGCAATTTTAAGTACATTCTAGACTTTTCTACAGTTTACCCAATTGGGAGGTTTTATTTGCAAATTTTCACATGAATTATAATCCTTATATATTTCCTTACCATTATTGAGTTTTTTAACCATAGGGCGCCTAGTTGCACCTTGGTTTGAAGGTGTTTCTTTCCAAGGGTAGGGATTACTCTCTTTATAAATGAGCTTATCTTTAGAAGCTATCAACCAATGGGATTATTTCTTTGATTGGAGGTCAGTT
The DNA here is from genome assembly GCA_963693085.1 of Alisma plantago-aquatica. Taxonomy (NCBI): domain Eukaryota; kingdom Viridiplantae; phylum Streptophyta; class Magnoliopsida; order Alismatales; family Alismataceae; genus Alisma; species Alisma plantago-aquatica. The sequence goes on along the minus strand of OY856411.1, from coordinate 64,609,299 downwards.
GGGATGGCCTATAAGTTTTCATAAACCAAAATTTGATATTCAAGAAGCCTCTATGAGCTTTCCTCTTGCATGTCCATGAAATCCCTAGGCTAAGGACACATGGAAAGCTCCATGGACACCTCATGCTTGACTTCTTCCTTATCCATAAAGGTTTGCATGTCCATAGACACCCTTAGCATTGGACACATGGAAAGTAACTTGACACCTCGTACTTGACTTATTCATTATCTATAAAGTCTTACATGTCCATGGAAATCCTTATACATGATAATGAAAGTCTCATAGACACCTCATACTTGACCTCTTTCTTTATATAACCATATCTACCCCTTCCCAACTCCCAATTTAAAAACTCTTGCTATCCTTTATTTACTCTATCTTAGAACATCATTCCTACTCTATTTTGTCATGAAGATTCTATCCCAAGGTAAAAGGAGGTGCCTACCTTGGTGAAGAAGGCTCCTAGGTTTCTAGATATCTCTATTTTGGATTTCTTAAGCTCCTCCTTGGTTATTTCGACCAAAACTAGTAAGTTTTCTCTTTTCCTTCCCTATTTTCATGTTGTTAGTCTTCCTTCCACCTTCCTCAAGATTGTAACCATGGTCTTCCATGGTGAAACCCCACTTAGAGCCCTTAAACTCCCCATCTCCATGTTCTTTTGTTAGGGGTTTTCAGCTTTAAAGTGGTGAAGGTGCTTCTTGCTCGAGATAGGAGCTTTGTTGGAGAAACCAACCTCTCTAAGCTTGGGAACCTTACTTATTGGACCTGTCCACCTTCCCTAGAGGTTGTTTGGAGGCATAGGCTTGACTTGGACTATTTAGAATCCGAAGTTGAGGTATGATTGCATCCCACATTATTTCTATATTGAGCAATTTCAATTTCTTCACTCTAAATGTATGATGTATCTCCTATTCTTCTATGTTGAGCAATTCACTTATGCTTATTCATTCTCTTTATCCTATGGACATTAGCCTATACACAATGTCTTTTCTTTTGAAAATCATGGTTCATGTAAACTACCTTATTTGATATTGATCATGTGATCATGGATATTCTTTTGAACTCTTAGCTTATTCTTTGTTCATGATGAAACTCTAAAAGATGACATGTGATGTCTTTTTCCCACTTATGAGGTGGATGTATATGTTGGTCACTTATATGGTGACAAGCTTATAGATTCTGACTATACTTTCTACTTGCCTCTACATTTAACATGTTATGTGATTCAGTAGCACTAGAGTAGTGTAATTGCATTGGTTTTTATGGAAGATGTGTTATTTGCTGTCGAGCAGATGTGATATCTCCTGCTCTTTTGGGATGGAAAGGAACCTCATACCCATGGAAAGATGTGTGATTTGGCCCATATTTTATATATTTGGGAGATTGGAAGTATTTCTTTCTCTATCAGGTTTCAAGTTTATGAGACTTGACCACCTTTGTGTTTATATTGTTCTAGGGCTATGCTTATCTCACATGCATGCAAGTTGATGATGATTGTAGGGGTGTGTGCCCTACTTTCTTTACATGTGCTAGTATGGCACAACTTTATTGTTTTAATTACGACAAGTATCTCTTTTATTATTGTAAATCATTTCTCTTGATACCCACTTGGGTTGTCCTTATCTTTTTCATGGGAAGCCTTTACACTTTGATGTCCTTTATTCCATATATTGCTCGATTTCCTATTTAGTATGCACATACCAGCCTTTGCTAATGTCATCTATTTTCTCTTCTTGTTGGGGTATGCTTCCAACCCTAGGTGAAGTACTTGGATGATAAGGCATGAAGTTTTGGACTAGCTTAATTAGTTAAAGCTTGGAGACAAAGTTGTTATGGTTTAGATTTCCCTCTACTTAGATCCTTATGTTGTATCATTCATGTAAACCCTTACGGGATATTATGATGTACTTTTATAATAACCTTGTGATAAATTGAATATAGTCAATATTTTTATTCCACTGCTATACTTTAGTTGTTTTGAATGCCATTTGTTGAAGTTTGAAAATGTTACACCTATTCCAGCATACCTTTGAGTGTGTTTGGAATGGATGTTTTATTCTTCAAATTCAAAATTTTTTAGTAAGGGGGTGATCTTGCCACTCCTTACAACCTGACAACCTCCTTTCATATCATATATATAGATAAGTGATAGAGGATAGGATGTCCTAAATCGTATTTGGATAGGCTTTGAACTTCCTCATAGAATAAGGAAATCCACCACCAACTATGTCTCAAGGAACATATTTTTCAAAAAATATTAGAGAGGGAGTTATAGAAGGTGCATATCACTTGTGGAAACCAAATTCCAAGGTCTTACATACACAAATTAATATTGGGTAAATTAATTTTCAATATCCTAAATTCCTAGTTGCAATTTAAGTAAAGTCCACAACAACCTTTCACCAAGATATCTCCTTGATCTGACCATGTAGGCCCCATAAACCATTGGATTTCAAAATCCATAAGTAATGAAAGGTTAATGTAACACATGATTTCTATCCAAGTAGTAGGTCTAGTAAAACTTGTCTCCACAATGTCCACTTGAGAACTCGAACATTGCCCCAAAATGTTAGTCACATCCTCTATCTGTCTAGTTTCTTATAGGGTTTTTGAAACCTTATAGAAAACAAGGAGGTTATAATATGGCATGCCCTAACAACCTCCTACCCAATCATAAGTGAGAGAGGATAGGGTTTTCCAAACTATATTTGGTTAGGGTTTGGACTTCCTCATTGTATAGGAAATGCATCACCAATTAGTTATCAAGAAATAGAGTGTTCTGTGATACTGGGTAAAAATATTCAAGTCCCTAGATTTATAGTTAAAATTGCAAAAAAGTTCACGTCAACCTTTCACCAAGATACCTTTGTGATATGACCATGTAGGCCCTGCAATCTGTTGGAAACAATTTTAATAATCTATGTCACAATAAACAAGTAGTGAAAGATGTATGCGAACACATGATTTCTATCAAGTAGTAGGATTATTCATGCAAGACAAAACCATAAATGACCAATATTACCACATTGTATAATCCCTTTGTAATTTATATCGAAACTAGACTTGAGGCATGCATATTATATTCATCACCAATCCATGTTCCTTGATCTATAAACAAACTAGCAAGATAAATATGAACTTGGTAACACATAATGACTCACATGAGTATGGATATATTTCTTTAGTCTCAGTTATCAAGCTGCCTAGGATACCACATCTATAAAATAGTATAGACTAATTTCTTCTACATCACTAATAATAATAGATTGGCTTTCATCACATTAAAGCACTTCCTCTGTTGAAATCATATTCAAGATCACCTTGATTTGTGTCAAATTATTGACAATCACCATATCAGCATTGTAGTGACTTCAAACCAAACACCAATTTTGTTAGACTATCCTATAATCATTATTGAATTACTTACAAGGTATATCTATCTAGTATACTTGTTCTCTAATGACTACACATGTGTCTGACTTAATATCCAATACATACGACCCATGATAATTTACATAAATTACTACACATACTAGTCTCATGTGCATTATTGATATCCAATTCACAAAAATACTTGACTATCAGAGCTTCTAGAATATTTATCTTACAATCAAATTAGAATATCATGTTCAAGAGACATACTCATTGCCCCAGGCATTTGACCAACCATTATACATACATTAACTATGAAAATTAACATTGTAGTAAAAATATGCACAAATTAATGAACTTTTCTTTAATAGTCAAGTCAAATGTACAAGATATACTTATTATCCATGATCAACTGACTATATTATATGACATATACACATACATATCATACATTCACTAAAAATAATCACTCACATATCTAGTATCGAGTGATCTAAAATGTATACTTGTGACATTCCACCTTCAAAGGGAAAAAATATTGATCTCCATCAGATGTGGAATTAGAGATGAATATGATTTAGAATTCAATGTGAATGGGTTCCTTGTATTGAACAACATCCCATTGTTTCCAAAAGGTAGATCTACCACATATCATATACTAGGAGTGACTTAAATTTCCATGATGAACTTTGGATCCATACAACTTACTTTGTGGCATCTAATTCAAAAACATATTCTACTTCTATGGAATAACTAGCCATTGTCCATTTGTGGGAACTCTTCCAATTGATATCTCCTCCAATTATCAAAAGAGCTAGATTGAAGTAAATAGCAATCCTTGTTTGTTTGTAAGCTTGTAATATTGTAAGGCTACAAACCATTTTTTCATCTCTCAACATTTTAAGAATGTACCCCTAGTTCTTCTAAAGTACATTTTATGTTCTTGATAGTAGTCTAATCACTTTTGACCAAATATACCTAATATTTTCTATTCATGGTAAAGGCATATGAAATATATAAATTTGTACATAATATTCAATACATGATAGATCCTATGTTCAAGTAATATGGAGTCTTACTCATGTTATCCCCTTCTTTCAAATATTTTGGATAAGTGACCTTCAAAATATATATCCTATAAGACATGGGTGTTCCCTTCTTTAGACTCTTACAAGATAAACCAATTCAACACCTATCCAATATATGTACTTTGACTTAGACTTAGAAGTATTCTAGATCTATTTTAGTTAATCTTTATACCTAGCATACTATTGAAGGTGGAAAGGTAAACACATCATTATGGTTAAGAACCTTGTGATTAGCCCCGATTGGGCGTTGCCCAGACGACTTTGGAAAACCTAAAACTTTAGTGCATTTAAACTGTAAGTATACATATATTTAATTTTTTAAGAACTTTTATCCCTTCATATCGATATTTGTTTCAGAATTATATGTGTAATTAAGTGCTAAACTTGTTGTTAATTTGATACACACATATTTATTTTGGTAAGAGAGCATGAAAAATTATAGTTGTAAAGAAATTTAGAAAGAATTGCAGAACAAGAAGAGGTTAAGTATAAATATTGTAAGAGATTGGGGATTAATACATAAATAGTGAATAATCAATTTGTTAGTATTGAGTATCTTCAATAATACAACCACTTAAAAATTATATTTAAATTTGTTAACTAATAGATATAAGTATAACAAAAATGACATTTGGCATATAACAATTATAATATTGTATGTTTAAAACACCAGGTCATGGAAAAAAACCATTGAAAGTCATTAATATGAAAAAAAAAATTCAAAAACAACATAAGGTGGAAAATACATTAAGGGATAATTGTGTTATATATAGTAGTTAGGAATCCATTGGCTGTAAAATTGTTCTGCTCTCTCTAGCCTTAACAAGGCTAGGTTGCCTCTTCAACAACGACTGATTGGGGGGATGGGGTTTCTAGCGGATGCAAAGTGGCGCCCCACTCCCCCTCACCCATTTCTCACTCAATGTTGATAGGGTTTCTTCTCCACGAGGTGTGGCCATTTTTCTTCTCTGACTTCTGGGTGTCAGTGGTGAAGGTGTTTGTTCTAGACATTTAGGTCTAGGTCTTGGGTGTCTCAGAGGCTTTTCGACTCTTAGGACATGCTCTGGTTTCCTAAGCTTTCTTGGTGGCCGGTGTGTGGTGCCTTTAGAGTCAGCGATCTTCTTCCATCCTATTAATTCCTTTGGAGTGTCCCTTTCTCCTTTACTCATTTTTCTATATTAGACTTTTTTCTATTTTATTTCATCTCTATCGTCGTTAATCAGCGCTTCTTTCTAGCCTCATAGTATGTTACTTTTTCCCAGTTTATTTTGTTGAGTAGTTGTATGGAAATAAGTGTAGAGACAATATCCTTTCAAAACACCAGTTTGGAAAGCTAGTTGTTTGGAAAACAAGTGCAGTTAGTCTACCAAAAATACATGCTAGAGTTGAAGGCATCCCTCATGGAAAGCTGCATTTGCTAGAAAAATAGATGAGGGTTTGTGCATCACTGTTCTTATCATATTTTGATATCAACTTTTGTGGTGAGTTGTATCTAATCTTGACCATTGTGTGGTATGTTAGTTTGTCTTCTTCTTCATGTAGATGATGTATTGCTCCTCCACATGAAATTTGTATGTTTATAAAAAAAAGTGGAAAATTAGTTGAAGAGAAGGGAAAAGAACACCCCGCGGGGTTCCTTTTCACCTACACAAGAACTTTAAAAACTGAGATAACTAGAATACAAGTTGATTCACCTAAATATTTAATTGGGGAAATATTTCCCATCCATATGTATACCTTTTACAAAGCTGGAACATCATTTCAAATGAAAAATATATCATACACATACAATATGATGAATACAACAAAGCTCCCACTAACCTTTTTGTAAACACAAAGTTTGACTTCATTCTTGATGAAGATTCTCTTTGAGATATTCATCAAAATAAAGAATATAACTTGTGGATGCTTGCCTTACACAATATATTGACACCTGTAGTTTATCGACCTTTTCAACATCACTTAGATATTAAAACCCTCATGTTTTATCATATATACATATTTAAGATGATTCCCATTATGGAATGTGATTTTTACAACCATTTTCCAAATCTCACATACATGATAGGTTGCAAGGGCAAGCATGATCCTATAGGTCTTGACCATAATGGAGGATAGGAATATTTGAACTTGTTTGAAACCTTATACAAGAAAATACCCTTTGTAGGTATGGACATTTTGTCCATGTCCACATTCTTCCTAAAGACCCATTTTTACTCATGGGTTTTCCCTTTTTGAGTGTTACCACCAAGATCCATACCTTTTCAACAACCATTTACAAAATTTTGATCCCCTTATAGCTTCCTTTTAGGTGGTTGGATCATCCCTATCCATGACTAAAAACTCACAATGTTAAATTATAATAAATCCAAGGATCTTTGGATCACAACTACTCCTACTAGATCTATAAAGTTCATGTGTTTCTTAAGGGATCCATTATTACACAAAAACTTGTAGTGTCTCCTCATTTTCCTCATTAACTTCATTGTTAGTTCATGTATGTCGAACCTCTTTGAGTTTCCTCCCACTTATATTTTTAGAAAAAAAATATTTCTCTGAGAAGGTATTAGGTTAAGAAAAAAACACTTTTTTATGGGATTGAACAAAGACAAAATATCCTTTGGTTTAATTGGATTACCCCAAAAAATAATACTGATTATAGTTAGACCCCAAAGTTTTAGGAAATGATCACTTCAGATCCCTATTTTTTTATAAAAGATACATCAGCATGCTTCCAAATACATATCTCATGTGATGTCTTTGGAACCAATTTAGATGGAAGTAGTTATTTGTAAAGACTATGCTATATAGAGATTGTCTCAAATAGAGTGGAGTAGTCTAACTTTGAACACAATTGATCACACCATGCCCAAAACTACAAATCCTTCTCTTTAAGATGCCATTTTGTTGTGGGTTCTAGGTGGAGTCATTTTTGATGCAATACCACACTCCTTAAGAAGTCCTAAAAATGTTGGCTCAAATATTTCTCCACCTCAATTTGAAAAAAGTATCTTAATGTACTAGGTTGTCTCTCATTTTATTGTTGATTTTTTGATATTTTCAAGGTACTTTAATTTTGTCTCTTAAAATGCACATACCCATACCTACCGAGATCATCAACACATGTAATTTAAGTATTGGTACCCACCTCTATAAATTGAACTATAAGGACCACATATATTAGCGTGTACGAGCTCTAGAAGTTTAGTCTATCTTTCATTGAGGTTAGTAAAAGGTACATTTGTCATCTTGTCTAATAAGGATGACTCATATCTCTTTAAAGATTCAAAATTGAACAAACATAAGTATCATCCTAATGAGTTTATAAATTCTCCCCTCCTTTATATGGCACAAATGACAACACCTTTGGCACTCCATGTTTGAGTCATGTATTTAAGAACTTCCATAAATATTTTTATAAAAATGTGTCTCAAAATGCAAGAAATAATGACAGTAAGACATCATACAATTACATAGAAGATAACATCCAAAAATATAGACAAAATGCAATTTTTACAATGAAGGAAAACAATTATCATCTAAACAAGACACATAAATATTACTTCTACTTACGACAAGTATGTGATAGAAATTATTCAGTTGTTCTACAAGCCCTAAGAGAAGAGATAAACTGTATCTTCCTATACTCTCAGAAAAAACCTTTTCCCCATTTTTGACTTATGGCCCCATAAATACCTTTGTGAGGGTCTACTTCATTTAAAATCTTGCACATTTATCATAAGTAAATCCAAATATGATATCTAATAGCTATGATGAAGAAGTAGATAAATGTTTCCCAATAAATAAGCATCTTAGGTGGATATTTATACCCCCTTTGATTCTTAAGTTCCTCCTTGAAGAGGAATAAAATTGATTCAAATTTCCAGGCTTGTGACAATGGTGACAATTTCCATATTTGTCCATACCTCCCTTCTCATTTCAATGGAATAATCTGACTTGCACTTAGAAACTTTCTTAGAATGTGTATTACCTTGGTTATTAATTTGACGATATTTACCATATGAACAATGTGAGTCTTGGCGTTCTTCATGTTCATATTAGAAATTTGTAACATAATAGTAGTTTGTGAAATGGTTTGACCATTCTATTCATGTTGTAGTTCATAATGAATTGGTTTTTCGATGCAGGTAATGGTTGCAGAATCAAACCAATGGAAAACTTTTGGATCGTGGAGAAACCCATTCTCTCTAGGTTCTCTACATACCAAAATCATCTAGATAAAGTGAGGGCTAACTAGATCTCCCTATTCTAGCTTGATCTTAAACTTAAAACTTTGACATATCATACCTCTCTTATCTAGCTCAATCATTTTTTTTGAAATGATGCCTATCCTTTGTAATAATTGTTAAGACATACAACATGATAATTTGGAATGAAAGGGAAATTACACAATTAGGTCCAAACCCGATCAAAACCTAAGCCCATTTTTTCCAGTTTATGAGCTGCCTCATTACCCTCTTTGAAAGTGTGTGAACACACATCAGTGTCTAAAGCTCATGAAAGGAAAAATATATCCCTAAAGATTAGATCCGTAGGAATTTCTCCCTACACATTCTTTAAATTCTACTATATATATTAGCTGCATCCATTTCAATTTGGCATGTTTGAAGTCATTATCCAATGCAATTTGCAAGCCAAAAAGTATCCAAAGAGCCTCAACAGTATAAGCCGACCAGAGTCCGTTGGTTGTTTTTGCTTCCATCATATGTACCTCACCCAAATGGTCCCTGAAAGCAACAACCACAGTGATCCTATTATCAGTCAAAAAAGTACCATCGGTGTTTATCTTGACGAGCCCCCTATTACGAGGTACCCACCTGGTACCCTCCTACACATGTGAGGTTTTATTCACTGATTTCTCATTACCTCTTCCTTGGAGGAAGCTATGTGACCAGTGCATCAAACCATGTAAGGTTATGAGTGACTGGACAAAACCTTGATTGAAGATGGCTTCATTTCTGCATATCCACACTACAAGGCAGTTAGTTGCAAAACTTAGAAATGATGTGATATCGCTCTTTGTGAGGAACCAATTAGTAAGTGCTGCAAAGCTAGTAAGGGGAGCATCCTCCAGGGTGGATGTCATTGGGAGCTTGGACTAGATGGTAGCAACATGTGTGCAACTCATCAAAGCATGGATAGTTGATTCAGTTTCAGACTTGCAAATATCACAGAGTTTGTTATCACAAGTGTGTATGGCTTTCAAATTCTGTTCGGTGGGGAGGTGATTAATGCAACAACACCACATGAAGTGTTTCAACTTTGGAGGGATATTTGCATTCCAGACTTTGTTCCAGAGGTCTTGCCGATGCATACCATTTGTAGCATTCCATTGGCTGCTCTAACCCTTCAGGCCCGGCCAATAAGCAGAACGTACAATAGACATACCATTTGAGGATGGATACTAGTACCTAGCTGTTGGGCCATGGAGACTTATAGGGAGTTTCAGAATTTCCTTAGCTTGCTCCCTACTAAATAAAGCATATAGTTTGTTAGAGTCCCAATCAGCTCTACTGTCTTTTATTATCTCTCCAACAAGACAAGTATAGTACAGTTAACATTTTGATTTAAGTGGCATGTACCCAGATTTTCTCATTTGTCTAGCTCAATCATTTCAAAAGCCTCAAATTTTCTCATTTTAACTTTGTAAGTTAGGTACCACAAACTCTAGCATGATGTATGCCACATCATTGGAGTTACACATATACATACTAAATGCAACCCATTTAGCCTTTGGTGCAGTGGGAGCAAACTCATCTAGAGAATCTATGTTCTAGTACAGTCGAGCTTGCACTCAGCTTGAGTACAATTCTTATGTTTTTGTACCACTTTACAAAGTTCACCCCTTGAGTGTGTACTTGCCAACCGATCAAAATGAAATGTTGCTTGAGTTTTTATGTTACAAAAAATAAATATGAATCAAAAGTTTTGATTTAAAAGTACATTTTTTTGTTAATTAGGGCATTAAATAAAAAATTAGTATATTTATTTTATTCAAATTAATATACATCACTATTAACTTGGGAAGTTAGAATGAATACATTCCTACTGGTCCAAAGTCCATATTTGATTAAATCACGAGCGATATTTGACTGATTGCCCACAACTCAATATTTTAGGTAGGTAATTTTTTCAGCTTGCACCATATGAAACCTTTTATAGACATGGAACAACTCTTGCTAAATTCAACCATATGGAACAAACATCTAAGTGGATCTAGGTGATTATCCTATTAGTATCAGAAGATAAATTTGTATTCAAGAAGACATTCAATAATCACAATAGTGAAACAAAATCCAAAATAATATTAAATTGAACTAGGTTGAACTAGACAATTTCATTATCCCAGGAAATAACACAAAATGTCTAACAAGTTACCACAAACACAATTTCCCTTACTATTACACTACATCCCTAATTTGATAGGACCACATATTCAACTCACAGCTCACCCTCACACCTCACCAAGATGCACAATGCCCCTCAATTTGGAGAGCACACATGATTTGTTTAGTCTTTGATGCGTACTCATACTGGAATGCATCTTAAAATCAATATTTTGACAAGGAATACATTATAGTATGCATATACTATTACTATATGTGTACATATGCCACATATTGGGTTCCTATAACATTGAATAAGATAATAAAACACTAGAATGCGATTCCCTAAAATAACGAGATGCCACCATGAAAAATCCACTTAATGTTGATTATTGTTACATGATTCCTCCCCTCCATATCCTCCACTTAATGTAGATCATTCTTAACAGCCAAATACTTTTCGACGCTCTATATTGAATTTTAGGCTGACCGTTGGATGTAAAAAGTGTATTGTACATATGGACATGTAAACAATGTCCAATTGCAATGATTTTTTTGTGAGAAGGTAAATAAAATGATGCTTTTTCCATCTATACAGTTAAAAATAGTTACAAATTTGTAGTCATTCAAATGCCTCTCATGCTCTCACCATAGAATGTTTTCACTAGATCACTACCACACACACACACACACACACATATATATATATATATATATATATATATATATATATATATATATATATATATATATATATATATATATATATATATATGCAGTTAGGCTAGAATACACTTGAGTGTACATATTGCACAAATACACTTAAGTGTGTTTTCATATCAAGACTATTTTTTGCAAAATGTAAATCATTGATCTTTACCTTCATACTATAGCTAGGCTACATACAAATTTTGAGCCCATTTGGATGAGTGTAAGTCACTCATCCAAGGGAAACAAAATCGAAGTGCAAAACTAATTTGAAACTAACTTAGTTACATGTGGATCTATTTTGTAATAGAAAGGTACCTATATGCAATGAGATGACCAAATTTGTAATACAAACACTCATTTTGTATTACACATTTGATTATAGTAAAAATGATATTTATGACAACAATTTATGTTGTACTACAAAACGAGTGTTTGTATTACAAATTTGGCCATCTCATTACAAACAATGTATGTCTCATTACAAATAGGTACCTTCCTCTTACAAAAATAGATCTATGGGTAACTAAAGTTAGTTACCCATGCAGGTAGAGAATGAATGGCCTATATATAAATATATGTGTATATATACATATATTTACATGTATATATACACATATATGTATACATAGGTACATATATATATGTATATGTATATGTATGTATGTATATATATATGTATATATATGTACATATTTAGATATATATATATATATATATATATACTACTATAAAAAGAGCGAGTTTTGCAGGTAGTTCAAATACATCCGCCCAAAGTTATATTGACCAATGACATACCACGGTTTTGCCAACGTGGCAAAAGTTTGCACTCTCCTTCACCGTTTTTTCAACTTTTTTTACTTCAAAACTCTCTCACGCTTGAATTTGAATTTCACACACCCTTCTCTCTCTCACCCATAACCATCAGTCAAACTCATTCCACCAACCTCCGCCTCCATGTGCGGTTTTCATCCCTACGTGATATTATCCAGTCCGAGAATGAGGGTGTGGCAATGATCACCCACACATTCAGCAACTATCTCTCTTCTGTTATAAATCACACATCCCTATGACAACGCCGCCAACCGCTTGCAACAAACCGCGTCGCTCCTTACGACTTCCAATTTGATGTAGGTTTACATCAATATGTGCGTTAATCAAGTAATCCCTACCGAGTAGCCGCCATCAACATCAAGGCACAGTAGGACTCTAACCGGAGATGATGACTTCTTCGCGCGTGCTCGCCTGCACCATCACATGTTCCACCTTGCACCAGTGTCGGACCTCCGCAGGAGCAACAGTACTGGAACCGAGGCAGTGGATGACATCCAACACCGATTTCCTGGTGTCGTGTCTACCCGACTTCCGCTACTGCGGTGGCGCGCTCCTCCGCCTGGCAGTTGAACATGATCCATTTCACAACATCCCTCTGTTGTTCCACCGTGACTGTGGTTAGAGCTGAGGATAATACGCCGCTAGCTACTTTGGGAGTTTTCTATGTCTTCTTCGCTGACCATCGTCACTACCAGGGACATGTCCATGCAGGTTTCCTTTGACGCAGCCGTTGACCCGTACGGTCCTTGTTCAGACGATGACGATGCTGATAGGAAACGATGCCCAGTTGGCTCTGGCGCCATTGCTACTTTTGATGTTTTGTAGCTACTGGCCCATTGTGCTTCAGGGAAATTTCAGCGTGATGCTGCTTTTCATTCTTTACGGAACTAGCTAACGATGGGACCATGAAAGAGCGAAGCATGAAGTAAAGGACGCCGCAGCCGCCACAGTAGGAAGGGTGCTTCTTTGATTTTTTTTCTTATCTGAAGATGGGTTTCGACCATCTTTCCCGATCCTAGAAGCAACCAGACTCTTCAGACGCTTGAGAATAGTTGCCAATTCAATTCTTGACCTCCTCTCTCAGGCTCTCCCCACATTCGAGACTGCAAGATATCGCGGGCAAAGAAAAAGGTATGTGGGAAGGGCAAAGAAAAAGGTCTGTGGGAATTATATACAGGAAGAGCAAAGGGGGGACGGATCTGGGTAGCTAGATGCTTGATTCTGCTGACTATCTTCTTATTATAATCATGGAGATCGCCGAATAGAGTTAGATTTAAGGGTGCGTGGAGAGTGTCCGGTGTGGGTGGTACGGCAAATTTGCAATTTACGTATATAATATATACGAGCGTGTGAGCTAAATAAAGGTATGCCCCACTACCAAGATTTTATCAAATATATTCTCTTAATTTTGCAATTGTGTTAGGCCAGCCGACTCGAAGCAGGTGTTGCGTCTTCAACATGATTAAGGGTCCGCCACCGTTCCTAACAATATTGATGTTCAATCATGTACATGTTATAATTTATGGAGTTTGATTCATAATTTTTTTCAACTCCGTCGTCTTTTGTTGCTACACCTCGAGTTCATTGCCTTTTATTTATTGGGCATACTTATATAAAAAATCCTTTTTGAATTATCATCAATTCATTATCGTTGGATGGACAGATGATAGGAATTAAGCGGTACACCACAGGAGCTATGTCTTTCGATTATACAATTTAGTTGGATGGATTGGTAATCTGGTAATTTCAAAAGACACAAAAGTCACTAAAAATCATACCGTTTCTTATATCTGTTTAAGAGATACCAAAGTCAACCATCTCATTGAAAGCCGAAACATTGTAGTTGTTATTTATTCAGTCTTATGCGGCTCAAAACGTTTAGGTTGTAGTTTCCATTTATTTATTCTTATCATCAACTATATAATAACCTTTTATTTATGTGATTGATCCCTGCATGTCGCAAATCAAATTTTGAATAACATATCTCACTGCTTTTAAGTCTTTTTAGGAACGCTTTATAGAAGCAAACCATGAGAATTTATTGGTACCAATAGTCAAAACCTTTCACCTTTCCTACCTGTCGGCGGTAGGCAAAAAGAGAACACTCAATTCGACAACCAAATGGTCCACAAGTGCATGGAGGAAAAAAGCAAATATCATTCACGGCCTTCCAACTATGCCGCTTCCAGAAGGCGGCCAAGTTTATGAGATCAACCATTCCTTTATATAACATGACAATAAACCTTGTCAATGATTGAGTGTTTTGTGCGCTATAAAAGTGATGAATGTATAATCTATATTACTATATAAAGAGCGAGTTTGATGCTGCGCTCTCCTTGATTCACTCTCTTTTCTCATTTTTTTCAAGAAATTTTGCTCCTACAAATATTTATTCTCACACTCTCATATTAACTTTTATTATCTTTAATTCTGTATTTCTCTCTTCATCCCACGAAAACGATTCTTTGATTATCTCCTTTCAAACAACCAACACAAATATCTTTTACCGTATGGACCCTTTCACGGAGGAGTTTTCTCCCCGCACATTTTCAACAAATTTTATATGTCACGTGCATGTGCACGTGTGCGTTCACTAGTATAGATATATATATGTATATATATATATATATTATATGTATATGTATGTATATATATATATATATATATATATATATATATATATATATATAGACATAAATTCTTTCTCTCTGTCTCTCTCACACACACAAACAAACACAAACACACACACACACACAAACACACACACATGCAAACACGCACATCAACATAGAAATACACACACACATATATACATATACATGTATGCATATATATATATTTATATATATATATATATATATATATATGTGTGTGTGTGTGTGTGTGTGTGTGTGTGTGTGTGTGTGTGCGTGCGTGTGTGCGTGTGTGTGTGTGCGTGCGTGTGTGTAGTTTATAATAAATTTTTTCTTAACTCAATGGATACACTCTCATTTATGGATGTGCACATTAATCTATTTTCATAACTTTTTTCAATCATCATCCAATTAAAAAACTTGAATAAAAAATTTAAGACCTAAATATATACTGTTAGACCTAGCTCATATACTATTGTAGGGTTATCAATAGTGAAAAACAATGTAATATATATATATAAGTCTAAATAAACACACACACACACACACACACACATATATATATATATATATACATATGTGTGTCGTGGGGTCTATCATATATGGTTTTCATGACTCAATGGATATATTAGTCAATTATGCACATCAACGTGTTTCCATCACATGAATTTCTCTTACAATGATTGTGCAATGGGAAAATCGAATCAAATTTAAAACCTTTGTGTATACCATTAGACCTATCTTGGATACTAATTTAGGTCTCTCCAGAGAGAAATACATTGTAAATAAAATTTATCCTAAAGAACCCTAGAGAAATATCCATCTAATGTATCAATATTAAATTAGGATTTCAGGTTTATAACTTCTCATTAAAGAGGTTCAAATAATTCAACTATACTTGGTCAAAACCAAGATGAGATCTCGACACTTTGAAATTCTACTCAAGAACCTCTTACATTCTGACCTTATATTTGTGGTGGATTAGAAGATTCTACAACACACCTCCAATGGTAATATGAATCAATTTGAGATAGAGCATGCATGCATGTGCAAACCTAACAATTATGCTCTATACCTAATATGTATAACCACTTAATGGAATGAGACACTTTGTTTTGGTTGACTAATTCAAAGTGAGATGTTTCACAGTGGAGACCTTATTCTTATAACTTGCACAACCAATGAAGTTGCTTGTAACTTGTTTCTTTCTAGACGAAGTTGTATCCATAGTTTACACATGAGTGCCCATAAACATATTAATTATTGATGGTGCCCTAGTTTGGATATCCATATCGTGCCACTTTTTCTGTTGTTTGTAATAAGGTATGTAGAATGCATTCTATTTCATAATAAATGTTGACAATTCTCCTTGACCCCCTCCTACCTCCCCCACCACGACTGTGGCACCCACCATGGTCATTCTACCCTAAGGCTACCACAGTCACAGACCATGCTACTCCACCTCTTTCCACCAAAAAATTATTAGATATTTTCATCTTTCCACCATGAAAGTTCCCATCCACCACAATCATTTTAACTCCACCCATAATGGATGATGGTGTCCACCATAACCATTTTACATACATAACCCTACTACTTCTCACACGTCATTTTACTACCCCACCCCCACTTAACCTTAGAGACACTAAGTACTATATATACACTAGTGGTGGATAGGAGTCTAAGTTTGGCCACCCCATGCCTCTATAAGAACAACCCTTGATTCCTCACTCATTTCATTTAACTGACTTCCACCCTCCACACCAAAATCCTAGTTTTTAGAAGTTTTGGCAATATCTTCCATTTTGCATGCCATCCTACACCCTTAGAAGAGAATAACACCCTTAGAGCTACTATAGGTGAAGTGAGGAGCTCCCTCATCCACGCCACATGGAGTTTCTATTCTATTTCCCACTTTCTTTTGTTATTTTTTTGACTATGAGTAGCTAATATCCTTTTTGGGATGTTTGGGGAAAATATCTGACTAAGATACTATTTTGGAAAATATTTTCAATCACTAAAATTTATTTTCTAATGCTATATTCTTTCTTGTTGTCCTTCCATACCTCTTGCTATGGTTGTTTGATCTACATAACCACTTAAGGAATAGGAAAAATGAATGATTTTTGGCTTTTTGGTGGAGAAACTCCCAAGTCTAAAGAGGAACCTTATCTAGTTCTTTACCTTCCTCTTTGTCTACCAATTCCCTAGTACTAGGTACGAGATCAAAGTATCTAGATGTGCTCCTCCAAATACACTTAGAAAAATGGAGTTCTTAGTGGTTCGATGGAACTACTAGGATGCAAAATACCCCCTTACTATCCACTCCATTCCTTGCCCTTAAGTGCATTAAGAATACGATGTCTAGAAACCTAGACTTGGATTATATAGACTTATGCCTATTTATTCATTTAGTCAATGCAGCCTTGCAAGGGTGGATGTTGAGTGATACGGACTAGTTACGCTATACACTACCATTCCATCCATGGCCAACTAATAGAATAGGAGAATGCTCTACATTGATCCTTTTTCTTTTATTTCATAGGTATTTGTTGGAATTTTGTGCATGAATGTACCATTTACATGGTTGATTAGTGCATATCCCCCCAAATAACCCACTTATTGCATATACTTTCTTAAACCCTAATTTCTATATTACTACCTAATTGTTTGTTTGCTTAGGTTGTGTTCCTTGTTCATGTTCATTAGCTCTTGCTAGATTAAGAAGTGCTTGTATGGTTACTTGCTCTAGTATTTCTTAGTTACTTGCTTAGTGTAGCTCTTCTTTACTTGTTTAGTATAATTGCTACCCTAATTTGATTAATTACTCTTTTTCTCTCTTATTACTAATTAGTCTAACTTAATTCAATTAATATTTTAGTTTGTGTATTTGAGTATAGTGTAGGTTCAACTTAGGCTTGATTATTATTTGCATTTCTTGTTTGAATGCCTTAGTGTAGTCAAAGTGGTGCGTTTCTCCTCACCCTAAGGTATACACCCACCTAAATCAATTGAATCTTGACTAAATGCACACACCTTAAGGGTTCGAACACACTGGATATCTTTCAAATTTATAGATCCCTAATAGGCTCACTCACATAGACAGAACCACTTACCTGCAAGTGCACAAGGTTGTGTTATAGTAGAGGAGGGTGAAAAGTTAGGGGTTGAACCCAAGAGAGAAAGGGGGCACTATAGCTAGGTTAGTTTTGGCTAGGTTCCTACTACAGAGTCTAGGGTTCAAGAGTTTTATGGTTGACTTGTTGATGACATTAAGGGTTGAACAATCAAGCAATTAAAGGAAGAGAAGAACCAAAACCTAAATTACCCTCTAGATAATTAATTCCAATGAGCAAGAAGTGACAAGATGGGAAAGAAAAAGAGCAAACTACACTAAGGAAAGCAAGAAGAGATCTAAACTACACTAAATTAGAAACCAAGGAAAAAGGGCAATTAAAGACATTAACTAGAAATAACAAAGCAATAACAAGGCAACAAACTAATTAAGAAATAAAAGAGATAACTAAGTATATACTAGCTAAGCAAGAAGGCAATTAGGGTTTTAGTGAAAATATAAGAAGTGTGGGATATGTGGGGGATGTACTTGTCAATTAGGTTGGAGGTGATAACATGTAAACATTATTATTTCATTTAGATTATCAAACCAAACAATAATCTAGAGGCTAATGAATTGCCCTAAACTACTAACTTGCCATGTATAAGGTAGGGTGAGTATAGGGGTACTAGTCCCTAACACCACCTTCCTACCCTTACGAGGCTCAATTGGGGTAGGTTTTAGGTGGAATTCATTAAGGTCTAGTCAAGCCTAGGTTTCTAGGATAGGAACTCTTAAGGTAATTAGGGGTTGAGGGTAGTAATGGAGGGTGTAAGGTTTTAGACTTCACATCACCCACATTCTAGCCTTGAGAAGGGTCCAACAAAATTACACTAAATGCTCCTATACTAGTTGTTGACCTGGGAGTTATACATTGTCCGTATTTTGATAATGACTTGACCATTCCATTGATATTTATCTAATATGTGTATTTGAGATTGATATCAGGCATTAATACATGAAAAGGATAATTTCAATCAATCCCTAGCTTGATCAAGTTCAAGTCAAAAGTAATTCAATTCACTTTTTTTGGAAAACACCCTAAACCCCTTAGGATGATTTTTGTAATCATTTATATAGATGTAATGGCTTGTAAATAAGATGAGAAAAAATTAGAAGCTGTAAATTTTAATGTTTAATCACTTTAATTACATTTTCCAAATTTCATTACAAGTGTTTTGTTGGTTGAGTTTTACCTGTGACAAACTCGACCAATCCTCTTGATGGATTTTGAGAAAATTCAAGTTTGATCGGGTATACCATACACTGACTCGACTAGTCCCTACACTGAACAAAACTAATTTAAGTGGTTAAGTTGACTTTCATGCATGTTAAACTCAACCAATACTTTAAAATGTCGCATAGTGAAATCGGTCGAGTTACCATTATTAAAACTCGACCAGTTGCACTGTACGAAGTGTGTAGAAAAGTGATTCTTTTCATTGGAGTGTTGCAAAAATTGAAATTATATATGTTACAAAACTTTAAGTAGCTAGAAATCATTCCTTAGTGATCCTACCCTTATGTTGACACCCCCAAATATAAAGAGGGCCTCTTGAAGTTCATTCCAAGGTTTCTCCTTCATGCTATTCAAGCTCCTAACTATAGTTGAGTGCATTCAGCCCACTTGCGCACCTTTCTTTATCTTGTTTTCAAATACAAATGTCCATATGAGTGAGAGTGATACTTCATTTTATACTTATAAAGCTCCCAAAGCTTCCCTTTAACCAACTCCTTTCTTCAAGATCAAGTTGGTGAAAGCTTCTCCAAGTAAAGGAGATGGTGCAAGCTTCTTCAAGCTATAGAAGAAGGTCCAAAATCTTCTCCAAGGTGAAGGAGAAGGTCAAGGCTGAAGATCTTGGAGTAGAGTGGGTAAATCCTTCATGAAAAAATAATTGTTACAAGAATGGTATCTCCTTGGATAAGGTGTCCAACTGCTTGCAAGAGTGGGTAAGACCTTGTAGAGGTAGAAGACTCTAGCTCCTTTGAATAGGTAATATCTTGTTTGTTTATTGACTCCCTTGTCCTCAAAGGGAACACTGGGTATCCTTGACCCCAAAAAGGAAGGTCATCTTGTATGCATTATAATGGAGTATAAGTATACATTGGTTGCAAAATCCTAGGGCTTGACCTCTCAAGGTAGTGGACTGACTTTCTCCCAGTTTGGAGATTGGAACCACTCAAAACAACTTGTGTTCTTATGTTTTTTCAATCTCTCTCATCCTTGCTATGTATGATTAGTTGCACTACAAATTCAATATTTGTAATACCATACATTGTAGTAACTTGAAGATCTAATGAACTTTGTGCAAGTGTTTTTAACTCTATTCACCCCTCTCTAGAGCCCATTAGTGGTATCAAAGCCATAATCTTCTCCGACAAGATATCCTACGAGACGAGAAGATGAGCAACCTACTTGGGTCCCTCAACCTAGAGGGAGACTTCTCCATGAGACTCGCGGTCTTCAATGAAACCAATTTCCTTTATTAGAAATAACATATGCAATTCTACTTTCAAGGAAAGAACTACGACATGTGGAAGGTGGTGATTCTTCCATACAAGGATCTGACGAGGGAGATATCCACTTGGGATGAAGCCATGGTCAAGAAGGTACAACTGAGTGCATAGGCAATAAGCATCATCTATGTAGACTTCACCCCCTCTGAGTTTAACCACATCCCTCTTGGGACACAACCCATGAGATTTGGGACAACTTGTGCATCACCTATCAAGGTACAAAGTAAGTCAAGGAGTCCAAGATCTACATGCTTATGGGTCTCCTTGAAAACTTCAAAATGGAGAAGACGGAGAGGTGGTAGAGATGTACATAAGGCTCAACACCATCATCAATGGATTTTCTCAATTGGGCCACACCATGGACAAGGGGACCATCATCTCCAAAATCTTAACGTCTTTCCCAAATAGATGGGAATCCAAGGTGACTTCCATTGAAGAAGTTAGAAGTCTTGGTGGCATTTCCACTGAACAGCTCATTGACAACCTCCACGATCATGAGCCAAGGCTT
Source organism: Alisma plantago-aquatica (assembly GCA_963693085.1). Lineage (NCBI taxonomy): Eukaryota > Viridiplantae > Streptophyta > Magnoliopsida > Alismatales > Alismataceae > Alisma > Alisma plantago-aquatica. The sequence continues at coordinate 64,588,177 of OY856411.1, read as the reverse complement.
GACAAGAAAGGGGAAGATGAAAAGCAAGAAGAGAAGGAATCAAAGAAGATCAAATATATAGCATTCAAAGCTCAAATGGAAGCACTCCTTATCTAACAACAACATGCATGTCAATCTACTTCTCCTTCTTCAAGTGAAGATGAATCCCCAAGTGAGCATGAAGCTAACTACTCTAAGGGAAAGCACTTCAAAGGAAAGCCTTCGTCCTCCTCCACTCTAAGGTTCTATGAATGTGGGCAAAAAGGACATTACAAGAATGAGTACCCCTAGGCTAAGAAGTCCTACCACATGAGCAGCTCTAAGAAAAGGGAGGACTAAAGAAGGATGGTAAGTATAAGAAGGAGGACAAGAAGGACAAAGGAACTAAGATGCAACCCATGTCATAAGGGAAGGATCCTCTTCTAGTGATGTGAGCTCAAATGAGGGAGAATTACACCTTGCACTCATGGCATCTACAAGTGAAGACATTGGTGAGATAAGTGAGGTAAACTTACATGAATTATCTAAGGAAACCCTCATTGATATGCGTAATGCTGCCCACTCGTCTTATTCCAAATGTAAATATAAGAAGAAGAGGTCAGGAAAAATCATAGATGATTTTTATGCTAAATCTGACATTCTTGATCAAAATGAGAAGTTGCATCTTGATATCATTGATTCCTTGCAAGAGAAGTTTCTTGATCTTGAGCTCCAATACAATGGAGTTAAAGTAGAGAATGACATATACCTTGAGAACATCAATAGTCTTGATGAAGAAAACCAAGCCCAAGTAGATAAGCTTGTCTTACTTAGAATTGAAATTGATGATATAAAACCTTCTTGTGATGATATAAAAGATGGATTTATCTTGATGAGCTTATCATGCTTAGAACTGAAAATGCTAGACCACTTGCTCAAATTAATGATATATCTTCTAGACCTCTATTGCCTAGTAATGAGGTAGCTAGCATTACTCTTGAGTGAGATTCCTATCATACTAAAGCCCTATATTTGGAGTCTGACTTACTTCATGGAAAAGATGATCTTGCTAGTTTATCTTCTACTATCATTACTCTTAGTGATGATAATTACAAACTAAGAACTTCCTTGCAGAAATTCCTTAAAGGGAAAAAGTCCCTCAATGAAGTTTGAGATCACTCTACTAAAAAAGTTGGCACCAGTGGTTTGGGATATGTATGGGGAGCTCCACGGAGCAAGAGAAAGGGCAATGGTAAGAAAAAGATCAAGGAAACTCATATGTTACATGGAGAGTTATCTGGCTCTAAGAAACCTATGATTTGTGTGTATTGCAAGAGTAATAGCAGTTACTCTACTTATTGTCCTTATATAGAGAAGGGGAAAAACCCAAATATGAAATGGGTCCCCAAGCTAACACCAAATCCCAAGGTTTGAATTGGGCACCGTCATCTTCCATTATTGTAGGTAAAAGGAAAATGGATTGTTTATAGTGGTTGCTCAAAGCATATGAATGGTGAAATCAGCCACTTCAATTAATTCACAAAGAAGAAAGGAGGATTAGTGATATTTGGTGACAATAACAAAGGTAAAGTGATAGGTGAGGGTGATGTAAGTGATTCACTATGCATCAAGAATGTTCTTCTTGTGGATGGACTACATCATAATTTAATTAGTGTTAGTGAATTATGTGATATGGCTATCATGTTCTTTTTACCTCACTTGAATGCTTGCTTATAGATTCCATCTCCTACAATGTTATATATAAGGGGTATAGAAATGGTAATCTTTATGTTATTATTCTTGACTCTATTAAGCCTATTATTGGTAGATGTCTTGTTTCCAATTCGAATGATATTTCTTTGTGGCACTCTAGGATTGCTCATGTAAATATGCATTTATTGAACAAGTTGAGAAAAAAGAATTGGTTAAGGGACTTCCTAAATTGGATTTTGAAAAGGATGATGAATGCCAACCATGTTCTCCTTCAATTCAAAAGGAGTCCTTAGAGCTAAAACATCTCTTGAACTTCTTCCATTGATCTATCTGGACCAATGTGTACACAACCCTTTCATGGCAAAAAGTGTTGTCTTGTAATTATCGATGACTTTTCTCGCTATACTTGGACCTTATTTCTTGTTTAAAAAAGCAAAACTCTTGATCTTTTCTCAGATTTCTATAAACAAGTTGAAAATGAAGCTTCTTGCTGAATCATCTCAATATGCAGTGACCATGGGAGAGAATTTGAAAATGACTTATTTGAATGGTTTTGTGAGGAATCCGACTATGAACATAAATTTATTCACCACAAACAACTCAACAAAATGGGATTGTAGAGAGAAAGAATAGGTCACTACAAGAAATGGCTACAACTATGCTTCTAGAGAATGATACTCCAAAGAAATTTTGGTCCAAAGCCATTAGTACTTCATGTTTTGTACAAAACTGAGTTTTCACTCATCCATCTTTGAAGAAAACCTCCTATGGTCTATGACATGGTAGAAAGCCTTCTAGTGATTACTTTCATGTTTTTGTTTGTTCTTGTTTTGTTTTCAACTTCAAGGATTCCCTCGACAAGTTTAATATGAAATTATCTAAGGCTTTCTTTCTTTGCTATAGCACTAATAGCAAGGCTTATATAGTATTTAACATTGAATTGTCTAAGGTAGAAGAATCTATCAATGTTAAATTTGTTGAGACTAACCCCTTTATGTCTAAGAATATTGTTAATGATGACATTTTAGATGAGGTCATCCCTCACTTGAAAGAGCTCAACATTGTTGAAAAAGGAAAAGAGGTGTTGTTTGATGAAGAAGGGAAAGAAAAAGAAAAAAAGGATCCAACTCCCTACTTTGCAAAGAATTATCCAAAATATCTCATCATAGGTAATCCTTTTGATAGGGTGAAGACACATGCTTCTTACAACAAAGAACAAGTCAACAATGCCTTCATCTCTCAACTTGAGACAAAGAATGTCAAAAAAGCACTTGGGGATGATTAATGGATCCTAGCCATGCAAGAAGAGTTGGAACAATTTGAAAAGAATGAAGTGTGGACCTCAGTGCCAAGACCAAGTGATAGATAGATCATTGACACCAAGTGGATCTACCGCAACAAGCTTGATGAAAGAGGAAATGTGGTAAGGAACAAAGCATGGTTAGTAGCTCAAAGGTTACAACCAATAGGAAGGTATTGATTTTGATGAAACTTAAGCACATGTTGCTATACTTGAATCTATTAGAATGGTAATTTCCTCTTATAGTTATAAGAATTTCCTACTTTATCAAATGGATGTTAAAAGTGCATTTTTGAATGGTATAATTGAGGAGGAAGTCTATGTGTCTCAACCTCCCAGTTATGAACATGATAAATTTCCTAATGATGTTTATTTGTTACAAAGCCTCTCTATGGAATCAAACAATCCCTTAGAACTTAGTATGAGAAACTAAAGAACTTTTTCCTAGACAATGCCTATATCATGGACAAAATCGATTCTACCTTATTTCTAAAACACACTTCTAGTAATTTCATGATCATTCAAACTTATGTTGATGTTATTCTTTTTGGCAGAACTGATCTTGATCTTTGTAAGTAGTTTAGATCTCTTATACAGAGTGAGTTTGAGATAAGCATGATGGCGGAGCTTACTTTCTTCCTTGACTTTCAAACCAATAAAACCATGGAAGGTAACTTCATCAACCAAGGCAAGTACACTGGTGAACGACTTAAGTATTTTGGGATGGAGAACACCAAGGCAATGGACACCCCCATGTCAAACACTGCCAAGATTAACAGAGATGAAGAAGGAGAAAAGGTATATGACAAGTTATATAGATGTATGATTGGAAGTTTACTTTATTTAACTACCTCTAGACCTGACATAATGTTTAGTGTTTGCTTGTGTGCCCACTTTCAATCAATTCCAAAAAAAAATCACATCTCATAATGGTTAAGAGGAATTTGAGGTATCCAACCAAAACTCAAAACTTTAGACTACAGTTTCCCAAGTCAAGGGACTTACTCTTACTACCTATAGTGATACTGATTATGCAGGTTGTTTGATTGATAGAAAGTGCACAAGTGGCACTTGCTTCTTCCTAGGACCATTCTTGGTTTCTTGGTTCTCTAAGAAACAAAGCACAATGGCTCTTTCAACTATCGAGGCTGAATACATTGTAGTTGGGAGTTGTTGTGCCCATGTCCTATGGATGAAGCAAATGCTCCAAGACTTTAACATTCATTTCGATGCTTCTCCTATCTATTGTGACAATACTAGTGTAATTAATCTCTCTTATAATCCTATATTACATAGTAGAGCAAAACATATAGAGGTCCATCATCACTTTGTTCACGACCATTGAAAAGAAGGATATCTATATCACACATGTGGATATAGAGAATCAACTTGCAAACATTTTCACTAAATCTCTATCTAGAGAGAAGTTTACTTTTATAAGATCAAAACTACTCATAACTGTTCTTGATGATATTGACATGTAATCTAGCTAGATGTTATCTTTCCTATATGTTTCTTGCTTAAATTCGATCACCTCTTAACTACAAGTTCTATCATTGCCATATTTCCATGCCTTGTTTTGCTTATTTTTAGATATTTTTTGCAAATGGGCGTTTTAGCACAAAATAGTAGCCAATGATGAGTGAAATGTCCCTCAATATGTTTAAAATAATTGTTAGACTAGAAAAATAAATTTATATAGCACTCTAGAGGCTTAGAATTAAATTTTCTATGTTTTTGGACATGATGACCATTAGTCGAGTTTGTCCTAATACAACTCAACTGATCCCTGGATGAAGATAAAGCTTAAATACCCAACCTATTGAGTTCCTAATATCAGAACTTAACCGATAGTGGAACTGGATCAAATTTATAAAGGGTATCGAATGACTTTTCTCCCTCTCAACTAGAGAAAATCCGTCCGAAAACCCTTCTCCAGTCCTCATCCTCAAACCGTAGGGTAAACCCTACTCTCCTAAACCTGACTAGCATTCAATCCATCCTCTTTGCCTCTCCCAAACCTAACTAGGTGGTTAGGGGACTGATGGGGCTATGAATGTTGCACCAAGAAAAATCCTAAAAGAATAATCTCCTAAGTTTACTAAAAGTAGTTCACTAATTCCCCACTCCACATGAGTGGAAGTCTTATTGCAGTATACTTAAGGATCGAACCCAAAGGACAACCATTTTAAGTAATAAAGTAGATTCAGAAGTAGTAAGAGTAATATTTATCACTGAATAGTTGAAAGATTGATTAATAAATTGTTGCCCAAATCAATAGAGATTAAAGAGGTAAATAACATGTCATAAGGAGCACTGGGGCATGAGGTTTTGCTACCCAGGCCTGCATAATTATCCTAATAAGATCTAACTCTTCAATGGTCATTGCTAAATCAAGGCTAATCTATTTCACCCTCACAAGCTACAGGCCGTCAACTAGTATAAACTCCCTTGGAACCAACCATCCTCAACACCAAAGTTCCTTGTCTGTACTATTGAACTCCTTTACTTATGAACGATCATCCTCGACATGTAGCATATCGAATTCCAATAACCTCACTACCCCTTGCTGATAGCTCAGGGAGATAACAAAATTTTTCTGGTGTTCTAATAATGCTCACAACAACTACATATCCATGATTATAACATATATTCAAAACAAGTTATCATTTTGCAAAGCAAGGCATCGAGCATAATGCTACTTTATTTAGCAACTATACCGTCGAGTTTAGATACAAACTAAGATAAAATATGAGTCATCGAGGCTAGTCCCCATACCCCAGCACAAGACGTATACTCTCTCATGGTGAGGGACAAAAACAAAGAGATAATAGGAACGATGGAGAAGGCCATGACTCCTAATGTAGGAAGACCAATCTCTCTACTATGGCAGTGCCTCCTTGGTCCTCACCTGGGTTTGTGTTGAAAAAATGTGGCTTCTAATCATAGATCAGAGGCCCTTTTGATGGATGGTAAGGGTTCCCTTTTATAGGTGCATTTCTCGCCTCTAAAACATTAAAGCAGAATGATTGTGGTCGAAGGCATCTGATTGGATGTCCCATACTTGGTCCATTAGGTGAATCACGTGGGTTACTAAATTTGTACCTCACATCCAGTTCTTTGGCTAACCAATATGGAGTGAATCAGAATGGATTGGATGTTGGGAGTGCACACCAGGTCATCCAAACCAGGATCACTTTGGTGAAGAGCGGCTCGAGTCGAGCGAATCGCAGAACCTGTCACTTGACTAGGTGGTTGGAAGGTGATCAAAAGGAAATCTTTTGGGCCTTCCTTCCCTTGAGGCATAGCATCATGAGGGCTTACTCATCCATTTGGGTTTTGTTACACAACCTTGATTGATTCTACACAATATATATAAAATGCATTAAAATTGAGAAAGGAAGAATAACTGTGTTTGAATGAATATCAAGCTAAAACTAGGAAATAAAAACACAACAACTCCTAAAAAGTGAGTAAAATAACATCAAAAAATGAGCAATAAATATACTCATAAAACTACCATGGAGTTAATTCTTAGCTCATCCTGAGTAAACAAAATAAAAAGAAAATCAACAATTGATACTACATCCCAGGCCTTCCTCTCCCAACCATGCAAACCTCATGGTTCCCTTTCCACCAATCACGATCAAGCGACCCTATTCCTTGGGGGTCACATAGTCACACTTGAATGTCCCCCAACTAGGGCTTGTTCCTCTAATCTCTAGACCCCAAAACCCACAAAGAACAACGTTCATATAAATAATACTCCTGATCTGTCTGCGCAAGTAGAAGTATGCACAAGTTAGGGCTATTTGGCTGCTTGTGGGAGAATTTTGATAAGTCCCCTGGGTATGAAAACTGGACAAAAGGGGGAGAAGGACATAACATGAACCCGATTCCCTGATCTCTCCTCTATTTTACTTGAGACCTTATTTGGGATTCATTTATTTTATTCATCTCTCCTCTATTTGAGTCGAGACTTTTTACTTGTTTATGATTACATTGACCACATGTTTTCATTTGGGCTCATTGGCATCTTTTATTCATGCATTCCTATGGACAAAAATTGGAAAGTGAGAGTATTTATGAAGGGGATACCACTCCAAACTTAGGGTTTGGCATATGGTGATTTTTTGTCATGGAAGACAAAGATGTAAGAGATGATGGAAGATGAATGAGATCAAGAGGCTAACTTGGGCTTCTCCCTTTTATTGTTGCATTGGAGTTAGATCATCATATTATATCAGTTAATTCAGTTAATATAGGGTAAAGGAGTATTCTTGAATATTGTTGCAAGTCATGTTGGAGGCACATGTGGCTTGACCTTCCAGATTTCGTTTGCTTACTGTCACTTCCAAGGGGTAGAGATGCTTAGTTGTTGCCATCGGGCCGAAAATTGTTCAAAACATGTTTATTCCTTAAAACTTCCTTTTGCACAGGTTAGCTTAAGAATAAGAGAAAAAAGGATAGTTCATTCATATATTTTCCATTTTTAACATACATCAAAGTGACCGACTAGGTAATGGTCACCACTGGCACAAAACATGAAAATAAAATAAAAAAACAAGACAAATACAAGTAAAGGATGGAAAAGAAAAAAGAAATAAGTGTTTGAGGATGAGAAATGGAAAGGGTATAATGGAGGTGGTGGGAAGGATGATGTACCACCCACCCCACCCCCAACTTTGAAATTCTACCCATCCTTAGGACAAATAAATTGAGATGGAGGAGAATTGATATGGAGAGTGGGGGAGGTGGAGATGAGGGGTGTTTCTCATCCAAGAGCACATAATAGAAACCTGGATGAGGGTTAATATTACATTGGAAGTGCCCTCATCCCAGCATGGTCATGGCCACCAATTGCCATGGTCTTCATTTGGTGGTGGCGATGGTGCTCTAGTCTGCACGCCCCACTCTCCACAGCCTGCATTTAGCCAACACTCCTCTTCTAGCCCGATGGCCAACTGATCATATAACCAAATGATCAATGGGTTTGGGTCTGGTAGTGGCATCCTATGATGAGGTAGAGGGTGTCAAAATCAAAGATCCTAGGGGACGTATGTATCTTGGGAATAGTAGCACTGTAGATGTTCATAGAAGGGTATCATGTTCAGTCTGTGGAGGGCCTCCACCTCCTTATTGGAGTCCACCGTTCATGTTGATGTTTGCTGCTGCCATGGGTAGTGTCAATGCAGTTAAGAGATGGAACTGTGGGATTTGCTTGATCATCAGAAAGTTCTGGTGTTGCCAAGCCCTACACTTCACCCATTATATAGCTGCATTGAGAAGATGTTACGAGTTCCCAGAAAGGAATCACTCATTACACCATTCACGTGCTAACCCTAGCGTGTAGGGTCTTTACGTCAATCATCCCTTGAAAAATCCTAATCAAAATATGATAGTGAATATTGATAATTGGAGTGAGATAAAATTGACTACTATTTCCAAGGAATAATATTTCTTGAAAAGGATAACATCAATTTATTTGTGAGAAAGAAGCAAAATCTGTTATGGAAAATATAAAGATTGATCCATTGGGCAACGTATTCTGCTCGCCGCATTGTTCATTAATTCACAAGATCATGAGTTCTCCATTTATTAGTCAATCGATTGGGCATACAAGGGCGTATCATCACGAGGCTTGCTCGCCACATCAGTTGTCCATTCACTTGGCTTGTCAAGGACATGATACTCTTCCTTATCATTCTCTCCTCATTCCCCCTTCTTCCCTCCTTTTTTTTGAAAATAGAAGACAAGAAATGAAAATAAAAGAAAAATAAAAAAATAGGAAAAAGGAAAAAATAGGATGGGTTTCCTCTCAACAAGCGTCCTCGTTTATAGTCATGGACCCAACCGATAGTAATGTCTTTCAAGTTGCACCAACGAATGGGGTATCCGAACCATTATCCTTCAAACCTATGGGGCCTAGATCACAGTTATACGATGTGCATGGGTCACATGTATTCACGACTCTATTGTATTGATCAACATCATGCATATATATTCTTTGGGATTCCCATTTCCCTCCGCTTGAAAGGCTTCGATCGAGTTGTGCACCCTCTTCAAGTCTTCAAGAACTCCATATTCAATAGTCTTCTTCCCTGGTTATAAAATAATTTTTCCAGCCTCGACGTTAACTACAACTTGTGTAGTAGCTAGGAATGGTCATCCCAAAATGAGAGGGATCTGGTTGTCTTCTTTGATATGCATGACCGCGAAATCAAATGGGACATAGGTGTCATGATCTAGCTTCACATACGTCTTCAATAATTCCCAAGGGTTTAGTGAGGGATGCGTCAACCAACTAAATGGTCATTGTAGTAGGTAAGAGATCTATGAACCCTAGGCGCTGGTATAAGGTATAAGGAATAATGGATATCCTAGTGCCTAAGTCAGCGAGTACCTTACAACATGTATCATATCCAAGGAAACAATCTATCCATACAGATCATGTATTACTTTTCTTTTGCATTCGAAGGTTTCGTATGACACCAGAAGTTGTTGGCGATAAATTCACTATCTTGGATTCATGGGTCAAACACTTTCCTGACATAATCATTTTAAGGTACTTACACCAGGTTGGTGTTTCAATTAGCAGATCCAGGAAGGGAATTTTACCATGGATTCTCTTCATGACATCTTTGAATTTCTCAAGTAGTTGTTGTGCTTGAAATGGCCTATGTGTGACATGCTTATGGGAGTCATAGAGATTTCATAGTTGACTACTGAAGTGGCTTTCATCATATCCTCAGTAGCACTGGACTGTGCTGGTGTCACATGAGGTTCCACTATCTATTCCTGTAGATGTCTGATCAAGCAATGTGGAGATTTGCTTGGGATGCTCTTAATGTTGACGGTATGCATGGAGGTGGGAGGTGAAGGATACATGTTCCCTGTCCTAGTCATTAAAACATTTATCTATTCTAGATGCTTGGGGTTGTTTTCTGACTGGCCAACAATTGTGCTCGTTGGGGGTTGTTGGCTAGTAGCATGTTGTGTGATCTAGGATTCTAGCCCCTTTTGGTTTATTGTGGCATTGGGTACCTGAGTCTGATATGATGCCGTCATCTCCTAAAGTGTCTTCATTGGGTCCTATGCTGGTGTGGCATCAATTTTTAGTGGCGGAGCTTGATTTGGATTTTGGAATTGATGCCACTACTGGTGGTTTCGGCTGGGAAAATTGAACTTGAAGTTTCTCTGGTTGCATGGCCCATTGTAATTCATTGGTGCTCTCACCTAAGTGTTTTGCATTGAGGACTGATTTGGTCCCTTGACTCCTGTAGGGTTCCTCTAATGGAAACCTATCTGATGCTCATGGAATGCAGCGCACAACAACTCACAGTGTACGGTTCTATGGTCTAATGTGTGGCCAAATTCGTACAAGGGCACAATGATTTGTACTTGGGAAGTCTGGCTCTTTCTTTCATATGTATTGAAGGATTTCTCAAGATTATCTTACTGGAGAGAGAGAGCTTTCCATGCTTCAAAGATAGATTTGAGTTCCAATTGGTCTTCTACCATATACACCTTAGGGTCACCCTTTCCTGAGGGTCTGGTCCAATGGGTCCGATTCTCTACCGTAATGTTGATTATCTTTAGTGTGCTGTCGAAACTCTATTCCATGAAATTTCCCATGGAGGAGGAATCGAGGAACTTCTTTGTGTCATCGTCCACTCCCTGATAGAAGAATTCAATGATGTGATTCTCAGGAATTCCATGGTGCGGAAACTTGCATAGGAGTTCATTGAATCGCTTCCATGCTTCATACAGAGACTCCTTGAGTACTTGATTTAATATTGTAATATGTCCCCAGAGTATGTCATAGAAGGGGGGGGGGGTAGAATTTTTCTAGGAATTTATTCTCTTGGGCTTCCCAGATATTGATCGAATCTCCTCAAAGAGCACTATACCACACCTTGGCTTTGTCTATCATGAATACTTGAAGAGTAGGAGTCACATGACGTTGTTAGTGGAACCTACTGGCTTCATTATCGAGCAAAGGTCTATGAATTTAGGAGATTCTCCCGACAATCATATTTGATCCTTCATGTAAAGATAGAATTTTGCAAAAGGCTAACCCATTGGGCTCTGATCTCGATTGGGTGGCCTAGAGGTTGAAGTAGATGAGTCAAGTCACTGCCTTTAGGGATGGAGAAATCTCATAATTCCTTCACACATTCCACTGCTTGGGCGGCTTCTAGACTAGTCTTGAATTGGCCTCCACCTATTATCTAGCTTCTGCAGTGAGTAGTTATCACTGGGCCGCAATAGCTACATCAATGCACGCTTAAATAGCTGCTTCTGCATCTGCTACATCAGCCATGGCTCTTTCCTTGCAAAGATTCTTGAGGATTCTCTCAATTTCTAGATCGAATAGCAATCTTGAGTCAAGAGTTCTGGATCTTTGCATAGGCTAGGAGTACCCAAAAAGAGAAAGAAAGATCGTGAGTGGTGCATTTGGCTCTAGAGGATCTTCAATATATAAAAAAAGTAGAAGAAAAGGAAAATCCTAATTATGCTTATACTTATGAAAATATTAAACTACCATTGTCCCTGGAAATGTTGCAAATTATTTATGGGGCTATGCATGTTACATTGAGAAAAACCCTAAAAGAATAATCTCCTTGGTTTACCAAAAGTAGTGCACTTATTCCCCACTCTACATGAGTGGAAGCCTTATTGCAATATACTTAAGGATCGAAGCCACATGACAACCTTTTTAAGTAATTGAATAGATTCATAACTAGTAAGAATAATATTTATCACTGAGTAGTTGAAAGATTCATTAAACTGAATTGTTGCTAAAAGCAACTGAGATTAAAAAGGTAAATAATAGGTAGTAAGGAGCAGTAGGGCATGGGGTTTTTTCTACCCGATCATGTGTAATTATCCTAACAAGATCTAGCTCTCTAGTAGTCATTTCTAAATTGAGGCTAAGATGTTGCACACTCATGGGATATAGGTCGTCACCTAGTATAAAATCCCTTAAAATCGACCATCCACGACATTCAAGTTCCTTGTATATACTACAAAACTCCTTTACTTATGACCAAACATTCTTAGCACGTAGCAGATCAAAGTCCAATCACGTCACTATCCCTTGCTGATAGTTTAGAGGTATAATAAGATCATTCTGGTGTTCTAATCATGCCCATAACAACATGCATATTCATGATTATAACATATATGCAAAACAAGTCATCAATTTGCAAAGCAAGGCATCAAGAAGAATGATACTTTATGTCGCAACTATATCATCGAGTTTAGATACAAGCTAATATAAAATACAAGCGATCAGGGCTGGTCACCATGCCCCATCACAAGGCGTCTACTCGCTCATGGTGAGGAATAATAACAAAGAGATAGTAGGAATGATAGAGAAGGCCATGACACACGGTGTAGGAAGACCAATCTCTTCATTGTGGATGGTTCCTCCTCCCTCCTCGCTAGGGTTTTTGCTTTGAAAATGTGGCTTATAATCACCGATCAGAGACCATATTGATGGATGATAAGGGTCCCCTTTTATAGATGCATTCCTCACCTCCTAAACCCTAAATCTGAATGCTTGTGGTCGAAGGAATTTAATTGCATGGACCATACTTGGTCCACAAGGTGACTAACGTGGGTTACTCAATTTGGACCTCACATATGGTTCTCTGGCTGACTAGTATGGAGTGAATCAGAATGGACTAGATACTAGGAGCATGCACCAAGTCATTAAAATTAGGAGGACTCTGGGTGAAAAGTGCTCGAGTGGGGCGAATGGCAACACACTTTCCTGACTAGGTGGTTGGAAGGTGATCAAAAGGAAAGCTTTTGGGCCTTCCTTCCCTTGAGCCATATCATCGTGAGGGCTTAATCATCGATTTGGGCTTTGTTACACAACCTTGGCTGATTCTGCACAAAAAATATATAAAATGTATTAAAACTGAGAAAGAGAAGAATAATTGCATTTTAATAAATATCAAGCTAAAACTAGGAAATAAAAACACAACAACCCCTAAAAAGCGAGTAAAACAACATGTAAAACTGGGTATAAATATACTCATCAATGAACTGCCTTGTACATTTCCTTCTTTGTTTGGTGGTTATTTTTTCTCCATCCATCCATATGGTCTTCAACCGTAGGAAGAGAGCCACCCCTGCTAGAGAAACATCTGCACCATCTTCTCTAAGGCATGTTTCCTCTGATGGTACCTCATTCATCTCAACTCAAGCCTTGAATAGGTAAGGAACTCCTTCCTAGGACTACCTTTTCATTTCTAGCCTTGTTTGAACCTCATTTTGCAACGAGTGAGGTAATTAAAGAGGTATCTAGGGTGTTTAAAGTACACCATCTAAGTTCTTTGTGTGTACAACGTCCATGCTTCTCAAATGCCATGTCAAGAATGAAGGTTGTCCATGAATTCTATGCAAATTGGACGTGGAACTACACCACCATAGTCCCACCACCTAATACCCAAGTCATCTTGACTTCAATGATCACCGATTCCAAGATAACAATATCTGAAGATACTTTGAATACCTATTTCTTTAGTACTAACATTATTACTTCTTGGGTGGCTTCCTATCTGCAATACCATGACCTTTTAAACCATGACGGTTTCTGTAAGAGTTTTGATCCTGAGCTTACGCTTCCTTACATCCATAAGTTCTTGAAGAAACCAGACATCCCATAGAGAAAGAAGTCAACCCTACCCTCCTCTTCGCTTGATATCAAAACAAGATTGGTCACTTTAGTGGTCGATTGCAATATCCATCCCAAGAGGAATCAAATGAAGATTGCAAAGAACATGACCGTGATCATCTATTGTCTCTAGAATGATATTGGAGTTAAGTGAGACCATTACATTCTACATCATATGACATGCTTTGACTCCAGGAAGAACACCACCAACACCCATCTCCCATATCTAAACATGATCTGTGGTGTATTTACTCATCATAATGAAAAATCCCTCATTCTTGACCTTAGATACAGACCAAGTCACAGAAGGGTTTGCATTAGTGATAAAACCATCAAGAAGACCTTTCTACATACCTCCTCTTACACCACACTGGGTGCCTCTATCTCCACCCAGGCCCCTCCACCACCACCACCACCCCGACCTGACCATGCCTCATTTTCTTTATCAAATGAGGCCCTCATGGGATATATGATACATCAATAGGTGTATAACCTTTAGGTTTAGGATCATACCCACCAAGACCTTTGCCAGATCATATCTCATATGAACCTATCCTATAGCCAACCCTACCCACCCTACCAGGCTTACCTAGGAGCTGACTATGCCTTCTATGCATACAATAAGTTTTACCCTAATCATTCACCTCCTACTGCTTCTATTGCACCCCCTGCTGCTATTGATGGTGGACCTACCCCTACCCTTGGTGCTCTTCCTCTTCTGAATCTACCTATTGGCCCCACTGCCACTCAGCTTTCTGACAATGATGGAGTTTCTATTGCTACTTTGCCGCAAGCCAATGTATAACATGCATGGGGCATGCCTTGGACTGAGCATAATGTCAAGGGCCTGGTACACATGCTTTTAGGACTCCTACTAATGAGGAGATGCCACACTAGGACACTGAGGAGAGATTCCAAAGACACTGAGGATGAGGCTGTTGTTGAGGATGCTGATGGCTCTGATGCTGGTGATGATGGATTTGATGATGGTGATGATGGTGAAGCTATACTAGCTACCACTACCGCACTATCTGATGATGATAAGGACTACCAACCTGAGGAAGTGGACAATGATGAGGACATAAGTGATGTAGTAGATGCCATAGATGTTTAGTTCTTTAGTCTCTTACAATGAGAATATATATATATATATATATATATATATAATTGTAGACTATCATGTAATAGATATTTGGGAACTGTATCTGAGGCATACTACTTTATCATCTCATCACTTTTTTTCTCATTGGCTTGTAGTTTCTTTTCTAAGAGGACATGTTTAGTGTTGTATTTTAATTTTTTGTGCCTTAACTCTTTGGTTGACTATATCTTATGAGTTATTGGTTGTTACCCCATATTTGATTATGACTATTGACTGCTTGTTTCTCTCTATTCTGTCTCCATTTAGTGCTTGGTTTTTATGGTTTCTTGTTGAGTTTGTGCATGTGGAGAAGACCTATGCTTTTCCTCTCTTATACCCCCTACATTTTTGAAATGACAAAGGGGAAGAAGAATACAAGAGCTCATCACATACTGGAGGTACCACAAGAGAGAAATGAGCTCAACATATTGAAATTTTTGCCTATGTGATTCTTTTCTTGTCAATTATCTATAATATCATGTGACTTGATAGAGAACCATATAGTATATATATGTGCTATGGTTGTTTGTGGAAAAATAAACATGCAGGTAAAAGTAAGAATGAATTAAGGGGGAGCAATTAACATTGTTCATTCATGTATCCCCTTGCACTTCACAAGGTAAAGGTTTAACTTTCACATCCTTCTCAAAGGTAAAACTTTAATTTTTCATATCCTTTTCAATATGTTGAGGAATGGTTTTCCATTCTCGAAAAGGGGGAGAATGTTGACTTGAGATTTATATATTGTCTATATTTTGGTAATAACTTGACCATTCCATTTATATGTATCTAATATGTCTATTTAAGATTGGTTTCAGGCATTAGGTACATGAAAAGGATCATTTCAATGAAGCCCTAGCTTGATCAAGTTCAAGTCAAAACCAATGCAAATGCACCTTTTTAGAAAACACCCAAAAACCCCTAGGATGATTTTTGTAATCATTTGTATTGATGTAATGACTTATAACTAAGATGAGAAAAAACAACAGTCCTAAATTTGAATGTTTAATCACTGTAGTGACATTTTCCAAAATTTATTATAGGGTGTTTTTTCGGTCAATTTTACCTGTGACAAACTCGACTGGTCCCCTTGATGGATTTTGAGAAAATTTAGGTTTGGTCGAGTTTACCACACATAGAACTCGATCAATCCCTACACTGAGAAAAATTGATTTAAGTGGTTCCGTCGAGTTTCATCTATGACAAACTCGACCGATTCATTAAATTTGATTTTTTGTGTAGTGTGATCGGTCGAGTTACCATTATTGAAACTCGACCAAATGCATGTACGAAGTGTTCAAAAAAAGTGATTCTAGCTGTTTGAGTGTTGCAAAACTCAAAATTATATCCGTTGCAACACACCAAATGTCTAGAAATCATTCCTTAGTGCTCCTACCCTCTAATGGACACCCAAACTACAAATAGGACCTCTTGGAGTTCATTCCAAGGTTTCTCCTTCATGATACTCAAGCTCCTAGCTATAGTTGAGTGCATGCAATCCAATTGAGCCCCTGTCTCTCTCTTGTTTGGAAATCAAAATGTCCAAACGAGTGAGATAGTATCTATTTGAGAGACTACTTCATTGTATATTTGTTAATTTCTCAAAGCTTCCCTTTCCCCAACCCCTTTCCTCAAGATCAAGTTGGTGAAATATTCTCCAATGAAGGAGAAGGTGCAAGCTTCTTCAACCTATAGAAGAATGTAAAAAAACTTCTCCAAGATGAAGGAGAAGGTCAAGGAGGAATATTGAGGAGTAGAGTGGGCAAATCTTTCAAGACAAAAGACATGTTGCAAGAAGGGGATCTCCTTGGCGAAGGTGTCTAGCTACTTACAAGAGTGGGTAAGACCTTATAGAGGTAGAAGACTCTAGCGCATTTGGATAGGTAAGACCTTGTTGGGCTATTGACTTTTTAGTCCTCAAAGGGAGGGCTGGGTATCCTTGATTGAAAAAGGAAGGTCATCTTGTATGTCTTATAATGGAGTATAAGTATATATTGGCTGCAAAATCCTAGGGCATGACCTATCTAGGTAGTGGACTGACTTTCTCCTAGTTTGGGGATTGGAACCACTCTAAACAACTTCTGTTCTTATGTTTGTTCAATCTCTGTCATCCTTGGTATGTATTTTTATTTGCACTATAAATTCAATATTTGCAATCCCATACATTGCAGTAACTTGAAGGTCTAACGAATTTTGTGCAAGTATTTTCAGCTCTATTCACCCCTCCTCTAGAGACCATTTGATCTAACACTAGCTACTTATATCTCTAACCTATGTGTAGGAGAATTGATTAACATGTAGTAAGGTGAGTAGCTAACTAGGGATCCATTAATTGGATTAGGAGCAATTAACAAAAGAGCCACATATAAGAAATGTTCCTAAAATCTAGGTGATTTCAAGAACAAACCACAAAGAAATTCACAGAGAATGAGATATAAGTAGAACATAATCATTAGCAAATGAAATTATAATGTTCACATATGATTTCCCCCCAACATGGCATCAAAGTAACATTTTTGGCCCTAAACAACCCACCTTAGGGGCCTAGCTACTCATAGAACAAGAAAATACTAAAAGAAAGAATGAAGAATGAGTAGAGGAGTGAAAAGACATGATGATATTAGTGTAAGACTCCCTCCAAGGTAGGTAGATGGCATGCATGTATGGTGGAAAGTGGCAAAAACCCTAGAATAGGTGTTTTGGGGTGGAAGATGATGGATTGGGCTTGTAATGGAGTGGGAATGGATGAGAGGTGAAATGGAGGAGCTAAGAGTGGTCTACTAGTAGCTAACCTTCGGTTCTAGGTACCACTTATGTATATATAGGTGGTGGGGAAGCATTAGGTTAAGTGGGGGTAAAATGGGAAGTGTAGTGGAAAAGGACTGATAGGTTTGTATGTAGCACAGCCGTGTTGGGTAGCACGACCGTGGTGGGGTGGGAGTATAATGGTCGTGGTGCATAGGAATGACCATGGTGGAAAAATGGAAAAAATCATAGTAGAATTTGGGGGGTTTCAAGTGGCTAGTAGAACGGTCGTGGTGGTCACCACAACCGTGGTGAGGCAATAGTGGCACTACCATGGTGGCCACGACAACCATGGTGGCTCAGGGGAGTGATGGCTATTTGGAGCACCACACCCATTCTGAACTATTGGAAAAATGGTTGTGCTATGTTGCATGACCATGCTATGCAGCACAACCATGTTGGTTTCTGCAGTAGCACTTTGCTCTTGTTTCTTGTGTTTCCTTGGACTTCTTTTCTCAAATGGACCCTTGGCCACTAGGGTTAGGTTGAGGGAGCGTTGGACTTTACTTTGAGCCTCTCTAATGGTAGAAAAACCTTTGGATCATTCTTTCTCTCTCTTCCATCCAAGCATGGTCCAACTACCTGAACAACATGCAAAGAACATCCATAAGTGCATTTTACACAACTATGCATATTGAGGGGAATAACATGAAATTTAGTAGGTATAGATGAGGATTTGTATGACTATAATATAACTCCAGGTAATCCTTTTCATGTTGGCAATGATAAAAAATGACTAATTTTTCTATTTTACCTTCATGCATTCAATCTCATATGTCAATCCACACTAAGTAATCCATATGTCTGTGAAAAATGCTAAAATGAGGTAGGTTTGATATTTCCTATCTCAATGGACATGCAAATGGAAGAAGGGGTTGTGTTAAGAGTGGAGTGCTATTACATAGGAACACTCATCTTTTCTTTATTTAGATGATATTACATAGGAGCATCTTTTATTTTCTTTTAGCACTTCTATTTTTAGTTTTTCTTTGCCCTTCGTGTAGATCGGGCACATGATGGTGAGAGTGAAGCGGGGGGATATAGATATGGCCACCCCAAACTTTTGGAGCCGGCCAAGGCTGAATATGTACACTTTGGCATCCTTTCATGAGGTCGACAGGTAAGAATATTATAGAAGAAAAGTGAGTTAAAGAGGGGTTACTAGTATGGTCTTCAACATGAGATATCATGCGTGAAAGTTACTCCAAAAATTTCATCAAGCAATGACATGCCACATGAATGAACAATATTGAAACCACACTTCTATCATGAGATTCTACAAAACCCTAACCATTTGTGGCTTGCTTAAATCACAATTCAACCAAACTATTCACAAGCATGAGGTAGGTGGTTCACATGTAAAATGTCAAGACTGAGGCCATTTAGCAATAAACCATGATAATTCACTTGCATTTGTCGAAGGCCATCATTTTCAATCCAATAAGTAGAGATTGGATCAAAACACACTTTTAGGCAAGAATTTCTAAATTTGGGCAAAATTGGCCAAAATGACGCCAAATTGCCTTCAATCACATCTAAGCCTACATTATGGAAAATAAAGCAAGGAAAAAGTAAATCCTAGATACAAACATGTAAACATTACAAAATCCTACATGGAATAAAATGCATGGCAAGAAGATATTTTTTATAATAAAAATTACATAAAGTTTTTCAGAAAGTAAACTACATGGCATGCAAGTATGCAAAGTAGGTAAAATATAATCTAGATAGAAAGACAAATAAAACAAAAGTAAATGGAAACATGAAATGCAGAATGAGTGAAATGAGGGCATACTACCCTACCACCCCAAAATTTAGAATCATGCTATCCTTAGTGTGACACTAAAGTCTAGGAGTGGTAAGGTAGATGATCATGATTTTTGTGGTGGCTGTAGTAGTGCTACTCCCTATGGTGGTGGGGGTATTTGTAGTAACTATCCCAGTAGTCTTCCTGTAGAGGCAGGTAGGCATCCTGGTACCCAGGCAACACTCCCCACCTGTCTTCCCCCCATTGGGGGTTCCTATGAACTTGGGCATGCTGGAAATGATACATATGGTTGATCTGATGGTGCATCTACTGATGATCCAACCATAATACATCATGACTAAGCTGAAAACCCTCATGTGCACCCAATATGTTGTCTTGAGTCTTCAGAATACCCTCCAACTATTCATGTATAGTAGACATATCATATGCGTTTGCTGTGGGCTGCTGTTGCTCTGTCGCCTCTGCCTCTCTTCTCCTCACCCTGTGGGCCTCTCTCTCCTCCACTATTCTCCTCATTTCAACATGTTTCTATCTCTCCTAGTCCCTCAAGAAAAATCAAAATCTCTAGATGCTAAAATGTGTCCCAAGGATGCTCCTTTTCCCAACTCCTCACTGTATCCAAAAATTGTGGAGTCGGGCCATACTCACCTAGTAGTGCAATATGGTATGGTGGCTCTAGTGAGACACCTACATATGGGGGGTTGACCTGATATATGATTTTATGATCAACAATTGAAATCACAAAAAAGCAGACAAGATATTGAAGGTCTACCAACCCCCCTACGCCTTGGTGTATCTAGAAACTTAACGACCTAGGGCAATGGTAATGGATGTCACAACCCCCCATAATCGATATATTCTTACTCTTGGAGGGGAATATACTCAAATGATCAATCCATAGTGCACCCAGATTCATACGCCTGCCTTTTGTCATCCAACCCAAGACAAAAAGATCTTTCTTTGTGCAGCTGCCCTGGTTTTTGTATCTACCAAAAATGGCGTTTGCTATAAATTTCTGAACTTATCAAAGGAATGGATTGTGTATCAAACTCATTTTCAACTTCCCCACTACAAAATTTCTATGGCCGATGAATTTCTTCCACATGGTAGTGTATCTGGCACTCAAGTCTTTATCTTTCCTCCTCTTGATCTAGGAGGGCTTCCATTTCATCATTTCGAGCAAAAAAAATGTTCATCATGGATGAGGTGAGGGTCCAACGTCTATCTCCAATCATTACTCGAATAGCATATTCTCCGCCATCAGAGACCTTCTCCAATGTGGCAAAAAATTGATGTGTCAACTCAACATAGCTCTCTTGCACCATCTTCAAGAACTCAAACTGACCCATTGTTTCCATCACACCCTGGTAATACTCAAAGAAACCTAAAGGCTCCATTGTTTCCTGGCACACGTAGTTGGTGGCTAGCACCCTACATGTCAAGCACTATGAGTGCTTTGGTTTCTTCACCTGACTGCTCCTCACTTTGGGTGTTCTCATGTTGCTCATCATGTGCATTCTTTTGTGGTACATCCTGGATCTCCTCATCCTCATCATTCAGAAGTAGTTGCCTTCATGCTTGCGACTGTAGTTATGGCTCTGGTGCTATGGAAGTTGAGGTCCAAGCCAACATCGATGGTTGGGATGCTATACAACAAGGCCGAGCCAGTGAAGGTGGTGGTGCTTCTCTAAGAGAAACATAATTCTGGTCTTCTTCTCCACCTCCACTGGGCAATCGAGTGGATTCCATCATCATGCAATCCACCAATGCCGCCATATGAGGTGATTCTCCATTCGATCTGGAGGAAGACGATGGTGATAGAGGAGCTAGATATGTTGTTGGGGATGAGGAAGAATTGTTCTTCAAGTGACGACCATAGGCGATGACCTACTTGGTCTTTGACACCACTTGCTTGGTGATTTTATTCATTGTGGATGGATTTGGGTGGAAATCTTTGGGGAGAAACTAAGTTTTTATAGTTCTGTGTATATGGGGTGAAATGGAGAGAATGGAGAGGATTTGATGGTGCAACTGGGATGGAAATTGTAGATGGTGATAGGGAAAATGTTAGGGAGACGATTGGAGGTGGATGGGGGTGATTTGATGGAAGATCAAAGGTTGGAGAGGAGCTATAGGTTGCTACACGACCACTGTTTGCGCAAAATGATTGTGTTGTCGTGCGAGAACTGAATGAGCTATGATTTGAATTTTTCCGACTTTGCTGACTTAATTGCTGGTAGTCGAGATGCAACATGGCCGTGTTGATTTCTGGCACCATGGCCATGGAGAACCACACAACTGTTCAGTCTTGTTCGTCACATGGTCGTGCTGCCTAGCATGGCTGTTCTGGGTCCAATGTTCTTTTCTTGATTTTCTTTGATTCTCCTATTGATTTGAGTATATCACCATGGCCATTCCATGGTACCACAATTGTGGTGAGTACTATAGCAGGTCATTTTGACTTGAACATCATCAAAACACAAAATCTTTGATCAAAAGTGATTATTCATGAATCCTTTTCCTAAAAATTATCTATTTTTCCTCATTTCACTACTATTTACACATGCACAACTTTAAATTAAACAACAACTATTAAAAAGTGTGTGTGTTTTCTTGGAAAAGTGTAAAAATAACCAAAAAGTATAAAAAATGAAAGGTTGGGTGAAAAATTCTCCAAACCTAGGTGGATTACCTCCCACAAGTGCTACATTTTAAGCGTTCAGCTGAGATTTTTTGATTCTTTCCACATTCATGCATTTGGCATCATCATGTGTCCACTCTTGCAATAGTTGCATCTCTCATTTGCACTCAAAATTAGTGTTGTGCCCCACTGACCACAAAAGCTATCATCAAGTCTTCCAATCAATTCCCCTTCTTTCAAATGATTAGTTAGACTCTTCAAGTGATCATGTTCAATATCCTCATCTCTGTCTTATCAGGTTGGAGTCTCATACATGTTGATCTTTATCTTCATGTCCATGAAAGAAACTGTCATTGTACCACTGCGTACATGTATCTTGGCATCAACTGTAGATATGAATGGCCTTCCCAAGATGATGAGAATCTTCTTATCATCTAGTTCCATGTCAAGAACAATGAAATTTGATGGGAACGCTACTGCCCTTTCTTTGTCTATCATCACCAAAACATCATCCACTCTTTCTCCAGGAACTTTGATGGAATGATCCACCAATTAGAGAGTGCAATGAGTTCGTTTCAAATTTCCTAACCCCAAATCAATATAGACACTATATGGCATGAGATTCATGCTAGATCCCAAATCGAGTAGGGATTTGTCTATGCTATGCCCCCAAATGTATCTAGGTATGAGCATGGATATTGGGTCCTTCCACTTCATAGGAAGCGAATGTTGGATTATAGATCTCACTTGTTCAGTCAACTTGACTCTATTTTGTATTCTCCCCATTGACTTTCTCTTCACAGCACACATGTTCTTGAGAAACTTGGCACAAGATGGTATCTACTTGATAGCATCCAATAATGAAATGCTAACCTTCACTTGGAAAAACACATCTAGAATGTCATCATTGTGCTTTTTCCTCCTTTTTACTTCAAGTGGCTCGTCCAATATTTCATGGAATGGTAGCTTACTTGCTTTGGCCTTACTTGCATCAACATGATTTTATTGGGGCATGCCATGAGGTGGAACACTAGGGATGGCAGATCCTGTAGAAGGAGTGTGAGGTGGAGCACACAATATCTTCGAATCAACATGATGTACACATTATCATCTTCAACAATCTCAATCACAACATCACCGCATGGCTTCCTTTGCTTTGCCTTGTCAACATTTCTTTGACTTGCGGGCTGCTCAAGAGATTTCCCACTCCTTAGAACTTTTACAACACTACCTTGCTCATGGGGGGAGAAGGGGAGTATGTTGTGGTTATGAATGAGGTGGAGGTGGCACTTGGTATTGAAATTGAGGTGGAGGGTGGAGTGATGGTTGGAAGGTGAATTGGTGGGAAAGTTTTGTTGATGGTTGGGGAGGAGGTGTATAAGGCTTGAGATTGCCTTGTAAGTGGTATATGGGCTGCACTTGCATGTGAGGTGGACTATAGAGAACTTGAGTGGAATGCATAAGTCCATTTGCATCATTGAAACTCATTATGGTTTTGAAGATAATTTTTCTCTTAGAGAGCAAGTATGGAAGATAGCTTCTCTATCCTCTCCTCAAGCCTTGCAACACCATTATTTTGGACATCATCACAACTTTTCAACCTAGAGAGAAACTCTTCTTCAAACCTTGAGATATATCTTGGACTTTGTTGTTCCAGATAGCAATAAGGATGAGGTGTCTTCATTTCTTCACTAAAGGACTCAATAGAATTGATTGAGTGATAAGGAACACTTCCCACTTTGTTCTTCATAAAGCTCACCATTTCTCCAAGAATCTTAACCATTTGTGGTTTTGAATCTCCATGAACTGGAGATGCCACACCAAAGGGGCAATCACTGTTGTTCATCATGCTAGAAGCTCATATCCTTGAACTTTTTGCCAACTGCTCAAACAAGGGCCATGTATCATTAGGCGTCTTATCCATAAAAGCCCCTCCACATGAAGAATCCACTATAGTTTGACCTATTGTAGATAGACTGAAGTAAAAGGACTAAACTAGCTTCCATAAAGGGATCTCAAGGTGTGATCACTCTCTCAACATCTTCTAAAATCTCTCCCAAGCATCATGGAACCGCTCATTACCCACTTGACTAAAACTCACTATGGCATGTCACATTTGGTTCAACCTTGCAATGCAGTAGAATTTCCTTAAGAAGGAAGTCTTCATCTCCACCCAACTCACGATGTCTCTTCTTCAATCATACCAATCATTGGCATTGTCTCTGAGGGAGAAAGAGAGAAAGGTCAACCAGATTGAGTCATCACTAGTTCTCAGCATCCTGAATGTAGAACATACTTCAAGAAAGGAGTCCAAGTGCTTGTAGGGATTCTCACTCTTTGAGATGTAGAAGGTGGGAAGGAGCCCAATAAGATCTGGAGGGATAGAGAATTGCTCCCCCTGAATTTGATCAACTCTACTAGCAATTGGCTACTTGTAGTTGCTAGACATAAAGTACTCATTAAATGGCCTGTGAGGTGCATTTTGGCCTTCCATCTTGTCTTCCCTAGGTGGCTGGTCACATGCACAAAGGCACACCAAACAAAAGAAGTCAATTAATCAAACCAATATGCACAAATAACACAATTAATAAAGAATAAATAATATAAATGATGAGGGTAGTAGGGAAAGATCAAAGCAAAACTAACTAGCTACGCCGAGCACCTTTCTTCCTGGCAATGACACCAAAAAGCTTGGTGTTTCTCCTCGCCTTGAGGTATACACACCTAAATCAATTGAATCTTGACTACATGCACAAACCTCAAGGGCTCGAACACACTATGTATCTTTCAAACTTATAGATCCCTATTAGGCTTGCTCACATAGACTAAGACACTTACCCACAAGTGCACAAGGTCATGTTATAGGATAGGAGGGTGACAAGTTAGGGGTCAAACCCAAGAGAGAAAGAGGGCACTAGTGCTAGGTTAGTTTTGGATAGGTTCCTACCGTAGAGTCTAGGGTTGAAGGGTTTTATGGTTGATTTTTTGACTACACTAAGGGTTGAACAAACAAGCAATTAAAGGAATAAATCAGTCAAAACCTAAATTACCCTAGAAAATTAATTCTAATGAGCAAGAAATGACAAGATGGGCAAGATAAAGAACAAACTACACTAAGGAAAGCAAGAAGAGATCTACACTACATTAAAATAGAAAATAAGGAAAAAGGGAAATTAAAGACATAAACTAGAAAGAACAAAGCAAGAACAAGGCAAGAGACTAATTAGGCAAGCAAAGAGGTAACTAAGTAAAGACTAGCTAAGCAGGAAGGCAGTTAGGGTTTTAATGCAAATAGAGAAGGTGGGCTGTTTGGGGGATGCACTTGTCAATTAGGTTGGGATGATAACATGCAAACATTATTATTTCATTTAGATTACCAAACCGAACAACAATATAAAGGCTATTTATTTGCCTTAAACTACTAACTAGCCATGGATAAGGTAGGGTGTGTATAGGGGAACTAGTCCCTAACACCTCCTTCCTATTCTTAAGAGGATCAATTAGAATAAGGTTTAGGTGGAATTATTTAGGTTCTAGTCAAGCCTAGGTTTATAGGATAGGAACAATTAGGGTAATTAGGGGTCGAGGGTAGTAATGGAGGGTGGAAGTGAGGTTTTAGACCTCACATCACCCACATTCTAGCCTTGAGAAGGATCCAAGCTAATTATACTAAATCCTACTATACTAGCTACTTATGTCTCTCACCTAGGTTTAGGATAATTGATTGACATCAAGATGGTGAGTAGCTAACTAGGGATTCATTAATTAGACTTAGGAGAAATTCACAAAAAGATACACATATAAGCAATCTTCCTAGAATCTAGGCGATTTCAAGAACAAACCACAAAGCAATTTATGAAGAATGAGATAGAAGTAGAACATAATAATTAGCAAATGAAATTATAATGTTTACATATCATTTTATCCCAACATGATATCAAACTAACATTTTGGCTCCAAACAACCCACCTTAGGGGCCAAGCTACTCATAGAACAAGAGAATACAAAAAGAAAGGATGAAGAATGAGTAGAGGAGTGAAAAATCACAATGAGCTAAATGAAGACTCATCCTTATCCACCTCCTAGCAGAAGCAACTTAATCACCTCCCTCTAAGGTAGGTAGATGACATGGATATATGGTGGAAAGTATCCAAAACATTAGAATACTAGGGTTTTGGTAGTGGAAATGGTGAAATGGAGTGGAATGGAGATGGAAATGAGGTGGAATGACTAAGAGGCAAAGATGGGGAGCTAAGGATGGCTAGGGAGTATCTAACATTGAGCTCTAGCCACCACCTATGTATATATAGGTGGTGGGGAAGCACTAGGCCAAGTGGGGGTAAAATGGGTAGACCAATGGAAAAATTGTGCTATGTTTGTATGTGGCATGGCCGTGCTGGGCAAAAAACTGTGTTGGCTAGGGTTCATCATGCCTATGGTGGGATGGAATGGGCCAGGTGGAAAATGGAAAAAAGTTACAAGTTGATTTTGGGTTTTGAATTGCTGGTGACATGGCTGTGTTGGACAACAAGGCCATGTTGGAGGCTGGTAGCACGACCTTGTTGGGAAGCACAACCATTGTGGAGGATGGTAGCATGGCCGTGCTGGGCAACACAACAATGTTGGGTGATATATGGCATGGCCGTGCTGGGTGGCACAACTGTGGTGGAAAAGTGGCAGCATGGTTGTGCTAGTTGGCACGATCGTGGTATATGGTGGTAGCACGACTGTGCTGGGCAGCACAACCATGTTGGAGGATTTTCTGTAGCTGCTTCAAAATTGATATTTTACCTATTATTTCTTCACTTGCAGCATAACAGTTCCTTGTCTTCACAACTATGCTGGGAGCTTTTCTTGCTCGTTGAGCTTCAAACTTTGATCTCATGGACACCTTTGCTTTAGCTTGACCCTTGGCCACTAGGGGTAGGTTGAGGGAGCCTTTGACTTCACTTTGGGCCTCTCTAAGGGTAGAGAAACCCCATGATCATCTTCTATCTCTCATCCATTCAAGCACGGTCCAAGTACCTGAAAAACATGCAAAGAACATCCATAAATGCATTTGACATAAATATGCATATTGAGGAAAATAACACATAATCTAACAAGTATAGATGTGATTAAAGTGCAATAGACACATGATGAATCCCTAAAATAGGATTGCATAACAAACCCCCCCAATCAAACCCTAAATTCCCTAATACCTTTCCTGAGAAACCCTAATAAGTAACCCCAGCTTGCCATCCTACCCCACTCCTCGTGGATCAACCCCTAACTTGCCTACTCTCTATGCTGCAATCTGAACCCCATGTGCTTGCGAGAGAGTTGTGTGTGTGATAAAAGTGCATCTCTTAGTATCCTATAAATATATTTTTAGCCCCTACCTCCAGTGGGTCAGTCATTCTAGTCACATCCTGTTATGACCCATTCCAAGCTTAGTCAGTAAATATCTTGATTAGCGTGAATCACCTTGATTAGTGCTAAGTATACTGTTAAACATCATGGTTAATCAAGATTAGCTAACTGGTGAATCAATAGTTGAGATTTAATCATCTGAGGTAATTAATGATTATAGAAGTGATGATTGATATGTTAATTAAGTTGAGTTAGGTCTCATTTATGTGTTTAGCACTTTGATCAGGTGATACAATCCAATTAGGATTATTTCTTGCTTTGAGGGTGTAGAGAACCTCGCGCTTGAAACGATGCAAAAGAAATCATCCAACTCGGACCCCCGAGGCCATAGTTATGGCATTTTTGAGAATGTTGGACTTGAGATGCAATTTTTCCAATCTTTCACCCCTTTAGTGGGTCGGTTGATTTTTCTTTTCCTGTAACTTATCTTCTCTTCTCCCTGACCGATAGAACAGAACGCCTAATGCGGCGCCCGAACAGCGCACAGCTGCGCTTGATCATCCGTAGCAGATGGGAGAGGAGCAAGGTGAGTTAGGGCGATTTAGCGAGCAACCAAGCTCTCTCCACCTCCATCTTTCCTTCCCCTTCCTTTTCTCTACCCGCGGCTCAACCACCAGCTAGGGCGGTGCCCCGATAGCTGCGGCCAACAGCATGCTGACCAACAGTCGAGCAGTGGCGGCCGATTCATGCTTCCTAGCTTCGATTCTGCAGCCTCGTCTTCCTCTCCTCCTTCCTTGTGCCCTAGTGGCGCCCTAGCACCACCCATCCAGCAGCAGCGCCGGCCCACAGCTGCAGCAGCAGCAAGCTACGCCGCCGGCCAGGGGGAGAGTTAGGGTGAGTAGCACCAGGCGTATGGCACTAGCACCTCCGGCCTTGAGGCCTAGGTTCAAATTCGAAGTGCTTGTTCCCCTATCCTTCTCCTTGCTCTATGATTTTCCCAGATAGCTAGGGGCGACGCCCCTAACCAGAGCAGCAACAGCTGCTATATGGAGCAGCGGCCAACACTCGGAACAGCAACAATGGTGGTTGTGGAAGCTGGGATTGGTGGGACGAGACTGGACTCCGGGTGGTTAGCTGTGAAATCCACCGAGGTGTCTCTCACCAGCGTTCAGCTCACGACCACCAACCCGCCAGACAGGTCTTCCTCGCCTAAGTCGCCATGGATGGAGGCTGAAAAACAAGAAGATACCAGATCTCTTCTATGGAGTACTAGCTCCGATAATGAGGTAATCGCCATGATTATTACTCAGGCTTAACATGGTGTACCTTGTGATGTGGCTGCTAGCAATATTTGCCATCAGTGAATTTCTTATACTTGCTAAGGCACACACCTAGGGGCACGAATCTATAAGTGGAATAGGTATACCTAAACTAACATGAGGGAGAGATAATATTAAGAGGTTTGAATTTCATTGGATCGCTTTTGGAATATAACCCGAAGAATGGAATACATGTTGATTATTCTAACCAAGTTGGGTTTGAGCTTATATCTCTATGTATATTTAGTAAGCTTTACATATATCTGTGAGTAATATTTGGAGTATATTCTGTAAAGTACATAGCTAACGATTTTCAGTAGCTGAAATGTGCTTAATTAATCTAATGTTTGCACCTACTGCTAGTTAGTGCTGGCTTGAGGAGGAGAGTAGCATCTCAAGTGAAAATGAAAGATGAAACTGAAGGAGAGCAGTTTATTGATGAGTGAGTCCGTGCAGAATACTGGAAAAGTCCAAGATAGAAGAAGACTCAAAATCACCCGAAAAATGGCCTTGGACGCAGTTCCGGACGAATCCGGATAGACCAAATCAATGTGAGTAGGATTTCATTTATTTATCATTAATAAACTTAGGCGTTTGAATATTTTCTATTTTGTGCGTGAATTACGCTGATAACAGGCGTTATCAGGCGTCGGGCAGCGTTTGGCGTCGCCCGACCTTTTTAGTTCATAAAATGCTTCTAGACACTGTTAGATGATTAAATTTAGCATTTGAACAATATGGATTGAATCAGTAGATTTATATGGTTCATTGGAACCTAAATTGCTCATTTGAATGTTGAAATTAGAAATTCATGTCTGAAAATGGTATGATTTGGGTATGAACCCAGACAATAGGGATTTCTGATAAATTATCAGATGTACGATGTCAAAGTTGATATGAATAAATAAAAATATGCAATAAAACCCTAATTGCATATATCTTTTAACGTTAATATGTGTAAATTGATATTTACATGGAATGGCACATTTCTCTGAATTATTCCAGAAATTCTCAAGTATTGTTATTAAATTGTGTTGTGATAGGTAATTAACTCTTAGTTGAGTTAAGTGATGCACAAACCAGGATTTGGGTTAATGTGCATGTTTTTCGAGAATTTTAGCGAATTGATAATTGTTGAGTATGATTCTCATATGTGAAGTAAATTTCTTTAATTTGTGCAATAAGATGTTCAATTGCGTAAATTCACTATTTATGTGCCAAACTGAAATAAGTTGGGTTATTTATGCATTTCTAATTTGCCTGAATGCATGGTATGAGAATTTCTCAGAAATTACAATGATTTGAAGTATATTGCTCTGTCGGTTTAGAACGACAGTGTATTGTGATCTGATATGAAATCAGTAAATGTGATATTCATGTTTAAATGTTTATATGTTAATCAGTTAATAGACTTAGGTGCCCTAACACCGTAGAACCCCTTTGACATATCTGCTTCTTAGGGGTGAAACTCGTGTTGCAACATCATCCGTGCTTGTGTCATGGACACACAAGGAAAGAGAGGCAGTGTCCAACAACAATCGTGCTTGTGTCACGATGGCACTGGAGGAAAAATGGGGGTTATCCAACATCATCCGTGCTTGTGTCACGGCGGTAACCCGGTGAGACTCTCCGCCTGTGTACTCAGGTTAGAGGAGGAGTCTAGAGCACTCAGAGTAGTGCCTTGAGGCCGTAGAGCCTATGAGTCAGGCCGGAGAGCCTGGGGTCCTGTGGTAGAGCAGGGCTGGCGTCAGACTTAGCATTTCCCGGGTGTGTCGCTAAGTCTTGTACGGTGGGATCGTAGTTCGCTACGGATCTTTATATGCAGGGTACACTGCATATGATTAGGGCATAATAATATAAATATGTAATCATATAGGATCACAGTAAATTAATATTATCCGAACTTTTGTGCCAATTCATTATATTTGTTTATTTGTTTAAATTATCTATTGTTGCATCGAAATGCGATTATATTCTATAATCTGCTATGTCATTAGAACTGCCCTGCTTGTACTGTATGTATGTTTATTTCAATTTCATAAACCTGATGAGTTGTTTAGTGATAGCTAAATGAAATGCTATTCACTGAGTGAGTAGGCTCATACCTCTACTCAAAACATTTTCAGGTCATCATCAACAGCAGGAAATCTAAAGGATCCTTTCATCCTAACACTTAGTCTGTAGATGGTATACGTAGTTAGTAGTTAGAGGTCTCTTAGTCCTTTCCCCTCGGTCCTTGGGACATGGTGTGGGTGAGAGAGAGTATGTATGGCGAATGTGTAAAAGATGTAAATTAACTGTTATGTTTACTTTCTGTTAAACAATGTTACATGTTGTAAACTCTGTTTATATTCTCTAGCCAGTTTAATTGAAATGCTTCCGCAATAGTTTATTATGTTTTAGTTTACAGCAATATCCGAATATCATTACGAGGTGTTAAAAAGAAAAAGTTCTCAGTGATTTGTTTATGTGATAATCCCTCCGTCGCGCCCTAATCTCGTGATTTGTGGGTAATGCGAGATCGGGGTGTGACATCTTTTGGTATCAGAGCATAGGTTGAGTATATGAATACTCTAAGTCAAGGCCAGGGGACGATAAGAGACCAATAGGATTAGGACTTAAGTGTCTTCCTTCTAACTGCAATTTTCTAATAGGAAGTGTTCTGTTATACTATTGCAGATGGCAGGAAGAGGACGTGGTCACGAGAATCAAGTTGAGAGTTTAAGCTGAGTTATCAGGGATCATTAGGATCAAAAGAGAGTATTATAATTAAGATGGATAAGAAATGATGTGTCTTTAGCTCTGGGAGGTCTGAGTGTTTAGATACCTTGGCCAGGTGTCTGAATACTTAGATTGACCAGTATCAAGCTACTCTGTCTATTCTTCTCTGGATGCCCAGGCCAGGTATGCAGAGGAAGGATAGGCTACAGAGAAACCCTAGAAATCTTAGGGTTAAGAAACTGGAAATTAATACAGGAGTAAGAGATTAAATATAGGATGCAATACAACTCTTGTTTATATTGCTTATTTGATTGGAGATCATTAGAAATGCTCTTATATGCATGAATTTAGATTTTCAGTTTGTAGAATAAACATGATTATTTTATATTGTTGTGTGTTATGAAATGATTTATTTAGTGTTTATATTCTTTGTATTAAGTAGATCAGAAATTATGTTTAAATGAGTTTGCCCTGAGTGGATATTCTTTCCACATGTTTCAGATTAATGGGAGTTGGTTAATCCCGAGTAGCTCTTGGCTTCAGGACTACAGGTTCGGCCTGGTTCGGCTGGCAGGATGCGTTACTGGGATCTAATGACTCCTATTAAAAATATAATAAATGTAGACTCTGGATAATTTAGACCCGAATCATAGTGAAAAATTGTATATACACTAAGATGTTGAGATATAAGGGAAAGATTAGAACGGCTAAGAAGTAGCTGGAAATAATATCAGAGACCCAATGTTGGAGTCTTATTTGAGCAATCCTTATTTGAAAATGAATGAACATGATATGAGGCTCAAATTAAATTTATTGATTTGTATTTTATGAACTCTAAATATGAGAATATGAAAAAGATAGGAGAAAAGTGTGTAGTGGCTAAGATAGTAAGAATTAACTTTGGAATGGATCATGTAATAGAGTAAAATAATTTTTTATATACTTCAAAGCAAAGGGAAAATAGAAGAAAGGAGTTGAATATACAATAAGTGCATAGAAATAAAGAGTCTTATGAAAATCATAAGACCAGGACAAGAAACTTAGTTGGATAAAAAGAAATGTTAGAAAGGATGACCTTGATTAAGGAATGAGGATTACATGACATAATTGAGAGTATGGCATGTATATCTTTATTATAAAGTTTAGTGCATTCATACATACTATCTTTGGATTCTAAGTCTCTATAGACTAACAAACTAGTTTTTAAAATAAAGAACAAACACATAACTTAGAAAATGAATGCATGATATAAGAATTTCTCAGTATAAGATGTGTGATGCTTAACAGTTCAATTGCACGATTTTAGTGTATAAAGTGCCAAATTGACATGCATTCTGTTTATTTGAGAATTCCAGTCTGCCTGCATGCATATTGATATTGATTTCTCAGTAAATTACAAGTGAAAATGTAATTAGATTATTTAAGAAGTTGAAATCTGCATGCATGCTTATTATGTTGAATCTCTTGATATTTGCAATACCTGAATATATGGCTTGTCCAGTTTGAAATGATATTCATGTTACGTTATAAGCTTCCATTAAATTGAAGAGATATCATGGAAATACCAAAGTCCAGAACAAATAAGAGAAAGGAAATTCCAGTGATAAGATAAGGAAGAATTTAGTAAAACTTATGAGATCTAAAGTTTGAATTTCAAACTAAGGGAACATAGTCACATCACAATAACGCTATGTTATTGATAAGGACCAAACCCTAGAATGTTTAGGGTTGTAGTAGTTCAAGGGATATCACCAGTGATTTGACCTTGAATACTAGCATCCTTATAAAACAAAAATCATGAGATTTGCACTATGATTGGTAAGCTAGCACTGATAAAATTCAGGGTTTGAAGGTAGATAAATAACATGAAAATGACTTAGATAAAAGAGTGAGATATAAATTTGAAATGTAACAAGTGTGCTTTGAATAAAAGGAGAAATACAAAATAAGTGAAGTGCATTATGAAATAAATTCTTACAAGTAATAACAAGAAGCAAGTACCATAGAATGAGGAGTATTACCCGATATATGATCTGAAGTTAGCTGCTATAGTTCATGCTCTTAAGTCATGGCGTCACTATCCTTATGATGTGACGATAGATTGTCACCCTAGGAAGGCGAATGTGGTAGCTAATTCCCTAAGAAGGAAGTTTAGTTTTGTAGCTAATGCATTCTCTATGGCATGTTTCAAGAGAGACTAGCTAATAGAGATGCAGAAGTTGAACTTAGACTTAGGGGTGACAGAGCAGAGTGGTTTGATTGCACATATGCAAGTCAAGCCTACTTCTTATGATCAGATCAAAGAACTACATCAGGGTGACAGTGAGTTACATCAAATCATGCATGGCATGACATGGGGTAAAGACCAGAGTTCAGGTTTCCAGATGATGGTGTGTTGTATCAGCATGATATGTTGCACGTACCTCGAGATAGTGATTTGAAAGAACAAACTCTTGAGGAAGCACATGCATCGATGTATGCCATGCAACCAGGCAACACCAAGATGTACATGAATCTCAAGGAGTTGTACTGGTGACCTGGTATGAAGAGGGATGTAGCTGAGTATGTGGTTAAGTGCAAAGTGTGTCAGCAGGTTAAGGCTGAGCACCAGAAACCTACATGTATCTTACAATCTTTTCTTACACCAGAATAAAAATGGGAACATATCACAATAGATTTTGTGATAGGGTTGCCCAGGACACCTAGAGGTTGTGACTCGATATGAGTGATGGTGGATAGACTAATTAAGTCTGCTTACTATCTTCATATTAAGTCAACCTTTGATGTCCCAAAGTTGGTTAAGATATATATGGATGAGATACTCAGGTTGCATGGTACCCCAGTTTCAATTATATCTGATAGAGATCCTAAGTTCACATCCAGATTTTTAAAATCAGTTGTATCGTGCTTCGGGCACAAAGTTGAGATTATGTACAACTTTCCATGCACAAACTAACAATCAGTCAGAAAGGGGCCATTCAGATTCTTGAGGAAGTTATGTTGAGATGAGACGTTGACCTCTTAGAGTTTGAGGTTGGTGATGAAGTGTACTTGAAAGTTTCACCATGGAAAGGAGTGTTGAGGTTTGGCAGGAGAGACAAACTGACTCCTAGGTTTATGGGCCCGTATCCTATTATTGAGAGGATTGGACCTGTAGCCTATAGGTTAGAATTGCCATCTGAATTGTCTAATCTTCATGATATGTTTCATGTGTATATGCTTAAGAAATGTTACCCTGGTACAGAGAAGATAGTGGACCCAAAACCTACACAGCTCAGGTCAGATGTGTCCTATGTTGAGAGACCAATACAGATAATTGATCGAAGGATCAAGAAACTCAAGAATCGTGAGATACCATTAGTGAAAGTTCTGTGGAGGAACCATAATCTAGAGGAAGGTACGTGGGAGCTTGAATTTGAGATGCGTAACAAGTTTCCTTTTCTCTTTTAGGAATTTCGGGACGAAATTCTTATAAGGGAAGGAGATTGTTATGACCCATTCCAAGCTTAGTCAGTAAATATCTTGATTAGCGTGAATCACCTTGATTAGTGCTAAGTATACTGTTAAATATCATGGTTAATCAAGATTAGCTAACTGGTGAATCAATAGTTGAGATTTAATCATCTGAGGTAATTAATGATTATAGAAGTGATGATTGATATGTTAATTAAGTTGAGTTAGGTCTCATTTATGTGTTTAGCACTTTGATCAGGTGATACAATCCAATTAGGATTATTTCTTGCTTTGAGGGTGTAGAGAACCTCGCACTTGAAACGATGCAAAAGAAATCATCCAAATCGGACCCCCGAGGCCATAGTTATGGCATTTTTGAGAATGTTGGACTTGAGATGCAATTTTTCCAATCTTTCACCCCTTTAGTGGGTCGGTTGATTTTTCTTTTCCTGTAACTTATCTTCTCTTCTCCCTGACTGATAGAACAGAATGCCTAATGTGGCGCCCGAACAGCGCACAGCTGCGCTTGATCGTCCATAGCAGATGGGAGAGGAGCAAGGTGAGTTAGGGCGATTTAGCGAGCAACCAAGCTCTCTCCACCTCCATCTTTCCTTCCCCTTCCTTTGCTCTACCCGCGGCTCAACCACCAGCTAGGGCGGCGCCCCGATATCTGCGGCCAACAGCATGCTGACCAACAGTCGAGCAGTGGCGGCCGATTCATGCTTCCTAGCTTCGATTCCGCAGCCTCGTCTTCCTATCCTCCTTCCTTGTGCCCTAGTGGCGCCCTAGCACCACCCATCCAGCAGCAGCGCCGGCCCACAGCTGCAGCAGCAGCAAGCTATGCCGCCGGCCAGGGGGAGAGTTAGTGTGAGTAGCACCAGGCGTATGGCACTAGCACCTCCGGCCTTGAGGCCTAGGTTCAAATTCGAAGTGCTTGTTCCCCTATCCTTCTCCTTGCTCTATGATTTTCCCAGATAGCTAGGGGCGACACCCCTAACCAGAGCAGCAACAGCTGCTATATGGAGCAGCGGCCAACACTCGGAACAGCAACAATGGTGGTTGTGGAAGCTGGGATTGGTGGGACGAGACTGGACTCCGGGTGGTTAGCTGTGAAATCCACCAAGGTGTCTCTCACCAGCGTTCCGCTCACAACCACCAACCCGCCAGGTAGGTCTTCCTCGCCTAAGTCGCCATGGATGGAGGCTGAAAAACAAGAAGATACCAGATCTCTTCTATGGAGTACTAGCTCCGATAATGAGGTAATCACCATGATTATTACTCAGGCTTAACATGGTGTACCTTGTGGTGTGGCTGCTAGCAATATTTGCCATCAGTGAATTTCTTATACTTGCTAAGGCACACACCTAGGGGCACGAAGCTATAAGTGGAACAGGTGTACCTAAACTAACATGAGGGAGAGATAATATGAAGAGGTTTGAATTTCATTGGATCTCTTTTGGAATATAACCCGAAGAATGGAATACATGTTGATTATTCTAACCAAGTTGGGTTTGAGCTTATATCTCTATGTATATTTAGTAAACTTTACATATATCTGTGAGTAATATTTGGAGTATATTCTGTAAAGTACATAGCTAACGGTTTTCAGTAGCTGAAATGTGCTTAATTAATCTAATATTTGCACCTACTGCTAGTTAGTGCTGGCTTGAGGAGGAGAGTAGCATCTCAAGTGAAAATGAAAGATGAAACTGAAGGAGAGCAGTTTATTGATGAGTCAGTCCGTGCAGAATACTGGAAAAGTCCAAGATAGAAGAAGACTCAAAAATCATCCGAAAACTGGCCTTGGACGCAGTTCCGGACGAATCCGGATAGACCAAATCAATGTGAGTAGGATTTCATTTATTTATCATTAATAAACTCAGGCGTTTGAATATTTTCTGTTTTGTGCGCGAATTACGCTGATAACAGGCGTTATCAGGCGTCGGGCAGCGTTTGGCGTCGCCCGACCTTTTTAGTTCATAAAATGCTTCTAGACACTGTTAGATGATTAAATTTAGCATTTGAACAGTATGGATTGAATCAGTAGATTTATATGGTTCATTGGAACCTAAATTGCTCATTTGAATGTTGAAATTAGAAATTCATGTCTGAAAATGGTATGATTTGGGTATGAAACCAGACAATAGGGATTTTTGATAAATTATCAGATTTACGATGTCAAAGTTGATATGAATAAATAAAAATATGCAATCAAACCCTAATTGCATATATCTTTTGACGTTAATATGTGTAAATTGATATTTACATGGAATTGCTCAATTCTCTGAATTATTCCAGAAATTCTCAAGTATTGTTATTAAATTGGGTTGTGATAGGTAATTAACTCTTAATTGAGTTAAGTGATGCACAATACAGGATTTGGGTTAATGTGCACGTTTTTCGAGAATTTTAGAGAATTGCTAATTGTTGAGTATGATTCTCATATGTGAAGTAAATTTCTTTAATTTGTGCAATAAGATGTTCAATTGCGTAAATTCGCTATTTATGTGCCAAACTGAAATAAGTTGGGTTATTTATGCATTTCTAATTTGCCTGAATGCATGGTATGAGAATTTCTAAGAAATTACAATGATTTGAAGTATTTTGCTCTGTCGGTTTAGAATGACAGTGTATTGTGATCTGATATGAAATCAGTAAATGTGATATTCCTGATGTTTATATGTTAATCAGTTAATAGACTTAGGTGCCCTAACACCGTAGAACCCCTTTGACATATCTGCTTCTTAGGGGTGAAACTCGTGTTGCAACATCATCCGTGCTTGTGTCATGGACACACGAGGAAAGAAGGCAGTGTCCAACAACAATTGTGCTTGTGTCACGATGGCACTGGAGGAAAAATGGGGGTTATCCAACATCATCCGTGCTTGTGTCACGGAGGTAACCCGGTGAGACTCTCCGCCTGTGTACTCAGGTTAGAGGAGGAGTCTAGAGCACTCAGAGTAGTGCCTTGAGGCCGTAGAGCCTATGAGTCAGGTCGGAGAGCCTGGGGTCCTGTGGCAGAGCAGGGCTGGCGTCAGACTTAGCATTTCCCGGGTGTGTCGCTAAGTCTTGTACGGTGGGATCGTAGTTCGCTACGGATCTTTATATGCAGGGTACACTGCATATGATTAGGGCATAATAATATAAATATGTAATCATATAGGATCACAGTAAATTAATATTATCCGAACTTTTGTGCCAATTCATTATATCTGTTTATTTGTTTAAATTATCTATTGTTGCATCGAAATGTGATTATATTATGTAATCTGCTATGTCATTAGAACTGCCCTGCTTGTACTGTATGTATGTTTATTTCAATTTCATAAACCTGATGAGTTGTTTAGTGATAGCTAAATGAAATGCTATTCACTGAGCGAGTAGGCTCATACCTCTACTCAAAACATTTTCAGGTCATCATCAGCAGCAGGAAATACGAAGGATCCCTTCATCATAACACTTAGTCTGTAGAAGGTATACGTAGTTAGTAGTTAGAGGTCTCTTAGTCCTTTCCCCTCGGTCCTTGGGACATGGTGTGGGTGAGAGAGAGTATGTATGGCGAATGTGTAAAAGATATAAATTAACTGTTATGTTTACTTTCTGTTAAACAATGTTACATGTTGTAAACTCTGTTTATATTCTCTAGCCAGTTTAATTGAAATGCTTCCGCAATAGTTTATTATGTTTTAGTTTACAGTAATATCCGGATATCATTACGAGGTGTTAAAAAGAAAAAGTTCTCAGTGATTTGTTTATGTGATAATCCCTCTGTCGCGCCCTAATCTCGTGATTTGTGGGTAATGCGAGATCGGGGTGTGACACATCCTCTCTATCTCTCTCTCTAGTTTCTTCTAGGATTTCTCAAACATTGGATGCAACATCAAGGGAATAAGATTGCATGTACTGATGACTTCTTTCATATCACATATATAGAAGCATGGGAGATAATAGGGTTTCCCAAACCCTATCTACTTAGGATTTTGACTTTAGTGGAATGAGAAAATATACCACCCCAAACACTCATGAAACACAAAGATCCACGGGGCATGGTGTAGTATAGACTTTCCTTTCCTCAAGATGCACATGATTGACTTGTAGAAATTTAGTTCTAGCATCTCAACTCAGCAACTTAATTCTAGGTCCTTGAAACTAATTTTAATTCCTTAGATAAATCATAACAATTATAACAAAGTCCACACAAACATATATTCAAGATATGTTTATGTTTGTAATCAATGTAAACACATAATGACATTGATAATGGATCCAAAAGTCAATATCAAACCATAAATAATGAGTTCTAGAAATACATAATTGCTTCTTATGTAGTAGGATTAGTTAGTAAGATTTAAACATTAATGGACAATGTTTTTTTTTATGACTGAGAGAACCCATCCCGGGAAAAGCTGACATGGTAAACTCTTGAGGCATGAGAGGGTGTGGTCCGGTCACACCCTCTCGTGCCTAATCAACGTGAATTGCCGTTCGCAAAGTGCCTTCGGTGTGGTTTGAAATCGGGTCCTTCATTGGGACTTACCGAGCTCTTACCACCCGGGCTACTATGGTCGGACTTTAATGGACAATGTTACTATGCTGTATAATCCCTTTTTCACATAGATTTGGATTTAAACATTAATGGAAAATGTTCATCCATTTAGTCCAAGTTCCTTGATATCCATCTTTCTAGTAAGATTAAAATGATCTAGCTATCAAATATTAAACTACATGAACATGTCATTGTACTTAACTTGTTGCACTTACTAGTAGACCTAGAACATTAATAATGTTATATACATCACTTACAATGAAAAACATGATTTTCATCACACTAAACAAATTTATTCATGGAACCTTCTTTATTTATCACGTTTAGTAGTGTCAAGTATGACATTTGTCATGTCAACACTATAACTTCAAGTTGAATGATTACAACATTATTTTTGTATCAAGAGTTGATTATGGCTATTGTATAATGGCCTAATTATATCTGCCAAGGCGGATTTGTCCATTACACTTGTTCACTAAAAAGTATCTATGTATTTGAATTATTATCTAATATGTATGACCAATAACTAGTGGTCATTAATAACCACACATACTAGTCCCACTTGTATTATAGTTCTTCAATCCAAAATGTACTTGACTAGGTACATTTTTAAAATACTTTTCTTTACATCCATAGGGTTCTCATATTCAGGTCATATACTTTTAAAATCATGGATTTGAACTAAGTATTCTTAGGAATTTATTATTTACATGAATATAATCATAAAAAATGTAATTTCCCTTTATTAATCAAATCAAAAGTTAAAGAGTATCCACATAATTAACATCTAATGGTTGGATTTCGGGGCCTATACACCAAAATGGCATCTTAGTTCTTCTTGAGAGGATTACAAATTGGATCATGTAAAAGGAACTTGACTAATACTTATACACTTGTAAATAAGGTGGTATAGGTAAAAGATAATTATGTGAAATTCCTTATAAGATTTCATCTGTTACTTTATCCCTATTGTGCACTTCTGTGGGTTTCGTAATTTCAACCACATTGTTTGTTGAAGAGTTTCCTAGAGGATGGTTGGTTAAACAACAATCATTTGGTTGATATACAATGAAAATAAAGAGGATGATTAAGACCATATATCTACTCCATCCTCATAATTCTATGTTTAATAATAACATTTTGGTGGCATTAGAGGTTGACATGGATATAGTTTTTGTACAATAGCTATTGGAGAAGACGTGACACTCCCCATGTCGTCTCATGGTTGCACCTTTCTTATTTTTGCATATGCCCCTAGTATGGTAATGGAACTGACTACTATGGTGTGGGCCTTGGTTCCAATCTTTGTCTTGTGTGTGTTGAGGGTGAGAGCTTGTGGGGTTTTGGAGGGAGGGAATAACAAAACAAAAAAAAATTCCAATAAAAAACCTAGCTACATATCAATCATAAAATAGTTTATGAGTATATTAAATACATAAAAGGAATAATACATAACTAAGCACATACAAATTTCCAAACAATTAGGCACATTATGTCGATGTTGTTTGAGCCCTTCTAGATCTGGATCCAAAGATA
This sequence comes from Alisma plantago-aquatica, assembly GCA_963693085.1. Classification (NCBI taxonomy): domain Eukaryota; kingdom Viridiplantae; phylum Streptophyta; class Magnoliopsida; order Alismatales; family Alismataceae; genus Alisma; species Alisma plantago-aquatica. Next base: position 64,547,237 of record OY856411.1, on the reverse strand, counting down.
TAGTAGTGCAACAACACTACCATTTCCATCATTTATAGAGATAGAATGTCCTTCTTGATGATGGAAATTGTCCTCCAATACTATGAACAAGTACCTTGGCCTCTATGTTTTCCATGTGGATGAGGTAAATCTTAGAATGTTGGCTTTACTTCCAAGTAGAAGAATAACTGGAGTCATCGATGTGCTAGTGTTGCTTACTCCTTTTCTTCTCCTATTAAGGGATGCCATCCTTGAGATTAGTTCCTCTCTCTCAAAGAGTGAAATTTGTGATCCACATGTGTTTGTGTTCCCTTTGACTTTACACCCTTTATATAGGGGAGTAAAGGGTTCTAATTTCCTCAAAATCCAGTCCCTTTCCTATTCTCAACTAGAAAAAAAGCACAAAATAGGAAAAGTCAGACAATACTACGACCCAATTAACTAGGTGTCCATCCAATCATCTCAAATATTTTTGAAACTTCCAATCCAAATTGGTTGACCAATTGAATCCCATTTACTTGACTTTCTATTTTAAGTTTCCCAATCCATACAAAAAATTGATTGACTGGCTATATTAACTATTTTGCCAGTTACATTCCTAATTGGTTAATCAGTCTAGTTTGACAATCAGTTGATCTACTGATTTACCAATCATTAATCCGACCAGACGACTTGTTGATTTATATTTATTAAGTCAATTCTCAACTTATACATACTCCAAAACCATTCTAGTTATGAGTGTGACTACATACTTATGTTTCCTTGAACATCCTTATGCTTGTAACCTCATAAATTCCACATCATGTTGGCAATAATGTCAAAAACCTCACACACAATGAGCGATATCAAACAATACATCATTTCTACCCAAGTAATTGAAACAAGTTGGAGAACAACTTCAACCAGTAAGTGGCCAATTTTATGATGACTATATAAATGTTTACTCAAAATTATCCAGATGGAATCCATGACATGTAGTATTCATTATCTAAGTATTGGATATATGATTTCTTGAACAAGAGTAGACTATTGAAATTTAGTGAGATCAATATAGTATATTTACTCACATGAGGATGATAATTCATTTTACAGTGTCAATTATCAAGCGTCCATGATATCAGTACAATTTGAGGGACAAATTCCATCTACATCACTCACAGTGATTTAAAAGTGTCACAATACACCTAATCACTACATGTATGAGAACCCTTCTTTAGAGTCACATTAGATGGTGTTAGAGTATACATAACAACATATGATGATTGTACTGAATTCAAGTCTAAGGGTCACGATCACTACTACCACATTGGTATATTACTATGACTTCCATGAAATGGCTTCCATGTGTCATTCTGAAGGTGGGTTTGTCTGGTACATGTTCTCTAACACATACTTAAGTTTGACTTGATATTGAGTGTCATGACTAAAAAGATGTAGTAATGAATCAACACAAATGTTGGTGTTAAAAACTATTGTTGTTGTATAGCATCCACGATAATATATGACCATGGTTATAACAAGAAAGAATACACTAAGTATACATATGATGTAAATGCAAGGTTTTAGGGTCCCCAACTTTACATTAATGTGATAAAGTATAATAATCCCACTATTTATTTTTATTTGTTTGTTTATATAATTTTCACAAATTATCATCTTTTGTCTAATGATTAAGGGAGATACGTAAAGGAAGGATAGCCAGTAGTATAATACAAACCATCAACAATCTTATATAAGATTTTGCATCAACATATGTTGTATCATACACATGATTTTGACAACTCATATAATTACTTCAATCTAATATTATGCATATGAAAAAACCTACTTGCCTCATCTAAGTCCAAAGCTAATGATTCAAGGGTATTATACCTTCACGTCCAATGTGCATATATATACTTATTGAACTAACCCTAAAATGGATATAAGAATATTAGCCAATATGAACACAAAGAAAATTATTTTATAGCAACTGATAGTATATGATATCAATTATGTTTAGGCATAGTGGAGTAAAATTGAGGAAACAAACTGAGATCCAAGGAGTATAGTTTAATAAGCTGATAGAAAGTAATAAGACTTATAATTCAAAATAGAATGAAAAGTAGATTATATGGCATTTCAAGGGATATTGAATTAGTCAATCATTTTAACATGTCATTAAAAAAATAATGCTTAATAGAGAGTGTGAAACATACACATGAACATATCAGATAGTACCATCTAAGTATATCGAAAGCGGTCACTACACTACCACATACTACCTAATTAGGGACTAAAATCCAAGGAGCATGTGCAACTACACCCATATACCCATAATTTATAGAATAAGCTCAAGGAACATGTGTAACTAAGGCCATCAATCCATAATTTAGGGACAAATGCCAAGGAGTGTGTGCAACTCAAGCCATAAACCCCACTCATGTGTTATACCATACTAGGCAATCATCCCAATTGCTTGTATAATAGAACATGCCAAGTAGTAGATAAATCATTGTATCAATTCAATTTAAAAGAGAATACCAAAAGCTATTTATGTAAAAATATCATTGGAAATGATTATAACATGGATAAGGGTTTTGATGACATACTAAATGATATCAGCATCGTTATTGACAAATAAAGGTTTCAAAAGATTGCTTGATTTTAGAACAATCAAATGATTATCCCTCATCTAGTGAGAATGCAAAAGAAAAGGATATGTTTGTCCAAACATATCAAGTGACACTTGAATGGGTATAAAAATATTACCCAATATGAATAAGAAGATAGAAAGAAATCACCAAATATTGATATATGATACCAATTGTTTTTGGTAATAATGGAGTAAAATTGAGGAAAGAAACATAAATTCAAGGAGTATAGATTCATAAGAGAAGATAGAATGCAATAAGACCTATAATTCCAGATTTAAGAAAAACTATATTATGAGGAATTTACAGAGATCTTTAACTAGCATACCATTTTAACATGCCATTAAAAATAAATTAATAATGCTTAAAAGGAGAATGTGAAACATACAAGTGAACAAATCAGCTAGTAACGTCTAACCTTTGGAGAAAACGTGCTACACCACAACAAACTACCTACTAGGGGCTAAAATCCAAGGAGCATGTGCCACTATGTCCATATACACATAATTTAGAGACTAAGCCTTAGGAGCATGTGCAGCTAAGGCCATAAATCCCTAATTTAGGTACCAATCCCAAGGAGTGTGTGCAACTACGGCCATACATCCTACTAATATGTTATACTATATTAGGTAAGTGTTCAAATTATTTTTATTATATTGCATGCCAACTAATAGATAAATCACCACATGAACTCAATTTAAAAGATGATAGAAAAAGATATTTATGTCAAAATATCACCCAAAATGATTAATAAATGGATGAGGGTTTCAACGACACCAAAAGTAGTTTCAACATCATTTTTAGCAAATAATAGTATTTTCAAATGATTACTCAATTTTAGAACAGTCAGATTGTTATGCCTTGTTCAATGAGAATGTAAAAGAAAGTGGTACAAAAAGGATATGGTTTCCCAAAAACAACATGTGAGAAGCACATACCTACACGTTCACAATCAAAATCTAATAATGTAGTCCAAAAAGACACATTTTCTTCTAAGAAATCCAAATATATATGTCAGTTGAATCACACCACATGTGTATTTAAATCCTAGCCTAGAAAAATATATAATTATTAACATTTTATAAAACACCTAAAAATATTATTAGGTTTATGCATCCAATTTCTAATAAACATGTTTGGAATGATGATCTTTGATAGTACTAGGCTCAATAAGCCGTCTATGCTGACTACAAGAATTAGGATGTGAGGGATTTTGATACATGACTAGTTTAATGATGGATATAGCATGTAAACATCATATAGCATGGAATAATAAAATACAAAATTCTATACATCAAGTAATATCTATTGGTTTGACATGTAGTATACTACATTAATGTAATAGCTTATTTCTCAATGTATTCACTAACATGATTGAGGGAACATAATCAAATAGACAAAGTAGACCTTCAATTTACAAATTACTAAGATGGATTACATCATAACCAATTAATGATGTAAACATAGGTCCAAACAGGGACTAGAAATGTATACATAATAAGTAATATAAACATGTATGTGTCTAGGTGCTTGATGGAATAATAACCAAATGTGTATAGCTAATCCTAATATAATTCTCCCCCATGTGAATATCCTAACCACTATAGTGATTAGGGAGAACGGAAGTGGGTTCCTCCATCTCCCCCATGGTTCCCATCTTCTCCCTTGTGGCTAATCCCTTAGTACAAGACAAGGCATTATCGTCTCTCGTGGACTTGGTTCATATAGTGATGGCAAAAAGAATAGCAGAGAAATAAGAAAAGCTAGGGTTAGAAGATGAAGAGAATGAGATACTGGTTTTTCCAGAAGAGAACAAGGGTGAAAAAAAAGAACACGTGTCACTGGCTTTATTCTCTCAGTTGTTGACTGACTGACCATATAATTTTTGGGCTCTTAAAAGAACTCTAACCCCGGCCTGGGCACTGAAGGAAATCATGGTTTTCAAGTAGATATACAATAAGGTTTCTTCCATACAATTACTACACTAGAAAGATAAGAAGAAGGTCCTCAGTGGAGGACTATGGCACTTCAAAAAGAATCTACTGCTTATCAAGGATGTAATGTCTCTAGATTCTACTTTCTCAAGACTTCAAAGGACTGAGAGGATGAACTCCAAAAATGTTAACCAATTTGATAAGACAGCAATGCGGTAGCATTACACACATACATGAACACACATGTTAATGCATAAACCAAAACATTTATCAAGATTCAACATATGTATATTACAAAATGAGTGATTATGGCATGATTACAATAACATGTTGGGAGAAGATTTTACAAGTCTAAACATGTATGCTAAGTAGAATCTACTCAATAGGTACAACCTGTATAACTTCCTCACTTCCTATCCTCTTCTCCCATGCTAGATTTGAACCTAAAACATACGTGAAACAGTGAACCAACACACAACGTGTTGCCTACATGGTTAGAAAGATACACATTTTTATGGTTTTTGTAACTTGAAAAGATTTGTAAAAAGGAAGAAAGAAACAAGATCATAGAAAACACTTCTTAATTAAGCAAAATATGCCAATTTTAGTCATTTTTTAGATGAGTTGCATCATCAAGGTGGACTAGTACCAAAAACGTTTATGTTAGGCCTATCCCGCATACCAAGTACTCTGGAAAACTCCCTATACACGATGTGCTCTAGGGAGGTGTATAGTCAACATTAATCCATTCCCTTGTAAGGGGGATAAAGAACACCTAATAACTATGAAACATCTATGCACATTTTATATTTTCAAGTGATAAAACATAGAGTACTACATAGAAATACTACATTCAATATTTTTAAATACAAGAGAGCATACATACAGATCATGATTGCAAGCAAGAAAGAAATACCTGATTTAGAAATTCCTAATTTATATATGATCATCTAGTAATCTGGCAACCACCTGAGTAATAAAAAATATTCATCATTTATACAAGGTTCATTATGTTATTGATATTTTAGGTCCAAAATTAGGGATTTGGCCAAACCTAGATTCAACTAGTCTAAACTTGTCTCTGATATTTTCCTACAAATCTATGTGTCATAAATTAATTTTGGCTCCATTTTCACAAGTTTATATGAAATTGAGCACATAATAAATTCTATTACAGACAATTTGGTATCTGCATCCCATTTTCTTTCTTAGTAGGTCCTCAACTAACAACTTATTTGCTTATTCTGTATAACTTTATTTGTTTGTTGAGTTACTTTGTATTACCAAACCAAAGAAAAAGTATGGATATGTAATATGGTTTAGTGAATGCATTCATAGTGTGTTCCAGCAGTTTCATTGGTGCTTATTGGTCTGATAAGTTTGTGTGTTCCCCCAATTTGTTTTTGTGCTAATCAGACCAATCTAAATGGAAGTCAAATGTTGTTAATCAACAAGAAGAAAATTAGTTTCATGTATTGATCTTTGCAATTGTGGTAATTTATACATGTTTTATGGTCGATAGGTTCATGGTGCTTTTCTTTTTAAGTACCCAAGAATCCAAACAAGGTCTTATGAGGAGGAAATTTCTACATGTGTACTTTATACCCAAGAATCCAATATTTATTTGTAGTTACTCTTCGGCGTCGCTATTTCATCCCCTTTCTTAGTAATGCAGCCATCTCTTCAATTTTGGTTTTCCTTTGCAACCCAAGAAAGATTTGGCCTCTGATTTGTGTTTTGATTATGTATTCTTTTCCCCAATTGTCTCCCCCTTGCTCTTCAACATCAACTATTTGATGTCTCTTTTACCTCTTGGTCAATTTCTATCATCCTATTACTACATGAGTCTAATGAATACTGATTACCCTACATTTTGATTACATATCAATCTTTTTTTTTTCCTTTTCTTGTGTGTTGCTAAAGCTTGCTATGATCAGTAACATGAAAAACTAAGCTAATAGCTGACTGTAGTTTTCCTATATTAGATTTTAATTTTGTGACCTTTTGGTTGACCCTTGAATTATATTGACTGTATTACATTTGTAAAGAATTGACTTCAATCTTATTTACTTATTAGGTTATTATAGTTGTTCATATAATTGCCTCACATAAGTCTATGCCATCTCCTGTATTTTTGCCGATATAATGATAGTGACCTTTTCTTTGTTTTTTTATGTGTTATTGCTCAAATGATGTGGACTTTGTGGTGGCAAATGTGGATGTCAATCATAGGTATTGTCAACCTTCAATATTATACACTTATTAGGTTATTATATAGTTGTGATGTTTTTCATCTTAGTTTTATCATAAAATAGCAGCCACATGGTTATCTGAACCTCTCCCCTCCTATGGTTCACTTATAATCAATGTTTTTTTGTTGGTTCCAATAACAAACTGTACGTGATGTTTGAGAATATCTCTTTTTGTGATAATTCTATTTGGACAGATTCCCAATTTAAGAAAATTATTTTTCTTCATTAGGAGAACAAAAATATAAGCACACCTAGGAGAATAAGTAATAGTAATCAGAATAGTTGTCAAAAATTCAATGATAAGAATATCAGTGACATGTATGATTTCTAATATATTTTTGGTCAGTTAGATTAATTTGAAAATTGGAGGAATGTTAGATAACTATCATGTGAAGATATCTTAAATTTACTCGAGGTATACATATGTTTATCAGCTAAGTTATATCATAAAATAGTCAGCCAAACATATTGATGAAAGACTAAAACCAAAATAGGGGCCTAATTGATTTTTAAAATTTTATTTCTATGTCCATTGTTGGTGAAATATGGATTGTATGTCTGAAAATGTATTTCAGACATCTTACTAAATTTATAGAATTGTTGGACATCATTGACGAGGTTAAATAAGTAAAGGCATCATTTAGCATTTCTGACAGAAAATTCTACTTAAATCAAATGAAATACAATATTAGGGTGTTATTTGCAAATGACCCAAGCAACTCAATGATCCAAGCACCTCAATTGATCTATATCAATAACCTAACAACCTAGTAGCTCTCATAATTCATACTTAATCCCAGAGAAATGAAATGTTTCAAAGAGAGGGTAGGGTTTGTAGGAAGAAATGAGTGAAGATGCTAATCTTGGGTTATATCTTGCCATAAGTGATGAAATGAAGTAATTTGATCTTCTTTACATAGGTTTTTATGGTGAATCTTGTCTCCCATGTATAAAATCCATCCATTTTTTGTACCTATTATTAACCATGTAAGTCATTATATATTTATTAGTACTGCAAACACCCCTCACTGTCATTATATATTGCATCACCTATGTGAGTATGTCTTCCGCAGACCCCAAGTTGTGTCTTGTTTGGTCAAGAGAGTCTGACGATGCTCTAGTTTCAGCATTGCGGAAGCAGTATGATGTAGGCAAGTGTGTTGAGGCCGGTTTACTAGGGACGGTTGAGGGCGGTACTTCATGATTTGTAAAATAGGATGAGGAAGTCATCCTTTTTGTTAGAGTAGGTAAAAAATCGGTGGAAGAACATGAGGAAGGATTGCACCAGATTGAAGCTTATCACCAACAAGAGTGGCATCAGATGGGATGAGACTAGTAACAAGCCCAAGTTTCCTGACACCCCTGAGTGGAGGAAGAGCATTACGGTATGTACAATAATCATTCCCTGACTCCGATAAGTAATGTCCTACATTTACATATAAATTTCCTAATAAAAACGTTTTTATACTTAGGCAAATAAGGACTTTCCTAGGTTGATTAACCGACCCTTTCCCCACTACTACGACATCGAGTTGATGGTGGGGAGGAACATTGCTAGAGGACACCATGCAATGTCTTCTACGGATAGACAAATACCATCCGACGTTGCCTCGGAGGATGAAGTTGTTGTCGACTTAGATGCGTCTAATACACCCATGAACACAGAAACCCTAATAGGGGAACTAGACATAGGCACACCTGGGATGCAAAGTGAGGGTGACACCAAGGGAGGCGGAACAAATACCCATGGTGTTGGGGGAAGGAATCCTCCTATCCATAGGTGCAGGAAGTGACCATCAATGTTACAAGAGTGATGTATGCTTTCTAATGAAGTGTGATTTGACTTCACACAGGTGTACGCAAAGGTACACGAGTTAGGCATAGGTGTGGCCACCAGAGCCATTGAAAAAGAAGAGTTTGCAATGATTTTGAAACATTTCAATGACACTTTACCCGATGCCCCTAGTCCTGTATTTAAAACACTTGCAAATGCCATAAAGGATTCAACAAACCAAAACATCTACCTCAGCCTTATACATACGCCGCACAAAATAACAATATGGTTGTAAGACCTTTTGGAAAGGTCCCAAGGCGGTAGTGCAGCACCACTACCTTCAATTCCATCCTTTTTTGTGCCATCTCAATAGGATTTTCTTTGCAGTCCCCATCACTAAACTTCAAAAACACATCAAGTACCGTGTGGTATACTTGAACCAATGATGCTGGCACAAGTGGGAATAACAGAGGCCCTTCAACATCATAAGTTATAGGATGGTTCAGGTTATGGTTTGCTTTCCAATATCATTTTTTAGCTATTTAGAAATTTATTTTGCATTGTTGGTTTCTGTGTTTGGGAACATGAACACCAATTCGTTATTGTTGTAATAATTACTTAACGGTCAAACATTTGTTGTGTGTAGCATTTAATTTGTATCTAATGTTGATGTAGTTCATTTTCTATCACATTTTTCATATAATGTTCATGTTGTTACTCTTTTAATTTTAGGGATCATGTCAAGCTTTTTATCACATTGCTTGTAGGCATCATGTCTGCTAGTGGTCAGACAGAACCAAGAGACCTCCTTACACAAATTTTAGATATCGTGTCTGGTCCAAAAAATCACATTGCTGATTCAATAGTTGAGTCAATAGCGAACTCCACCATGGATGATATTACTAATGATGATGGCGTACCACCTTCAATACCTAGGTCAGTTCGTATTAGGAGTGGCCACTAAAAGGTGCTAGAAATCATAATTGGTCATGAACAAAGGGCTTATGACCTATACCGAATGCTATTACAAACTATAATATCCCTCGTGGACAAGGTTGAGGGTCGTGGCGTGTTAAAAAGTAGTAGAGGATTCTCATCAGTTGAGGTTGTATGCTACTTCCTCCAAATGGTTGGGCATGGCCATACAAATCATGTTTTAGCTGAGGACTACATTCACTGCGGTGAAACCATAAGTAGAAAGTTCAATGAAGTTTTGGATGGGTTGTGTGCGTTGTGCCATGACTATGTTGTCATGCCAACCACAACCATAACCACAAAGACACATCATCATATATTGGAGATCCCAAGGTTCCACCCTTACTTCAAGGTAATAGTTATCCCCTACAATTTATAATAATTGCTAATTTTTTTGTATGTTGACAACTGATTTTGGTGTTATAGAATGCCATCGGGGCTATTGACGGGGCACACATCCCCGTCTTGGTGACACACGATAAGAAAAATCATTACTGAGACAGAAAAGGGAATGCCTCCCTAAATGTAATGGCTTTAGTAGACTTCTAGATGGAGTTTACATATGTCCTTATGAGGTGGGAGGGCTCGGATTCTAACCAAAGGGTCCTACAAGTAGCAACGACTACATGAAGTTTTAAAGTTTCACTAGGAAAGTTTTACCTAGTTGATGTAGGGTATTCCAACCCTCGTCAGTTTCTTGCACCTTATCGCAACACAACTTACCATATATTTGAGTACCAGGGAAGTAGACTTTCCTACAACAACAAGAAAGAGATGTTCAACCACCGTCACACTCAATTACTTAATGTTGTAGAAAGAGCATTCAATGTGATTAAGAGGCGGTTTACCTACCTCAAAAAGAGGGTGACATATCCTATACATTCACAGTGTCACCTCGTAATGGCTAGTTGTATCCTCCACAATTTTATACGTCGCCAAAATGATGGTGATGCTATGATGGAGAAAATCCCAGACAATAGTTCAACATCTACCATCCCACCAAATGGCGTCGACCTGAGTTCACTACAACAAACAACTCCGACCGATGCGAGTGAGGGTGATGTATTACGTGAAACAATTTCCAATACCATTTGGGATACTCCTTGAGCTTACTTTGTACTTATCATCATTTTTTTAGTGTTTCATAACTCATCTATGACTTATCATGTGCTCTGAAATGTTTGTTTAATACAATGTTAGCATTTCAAAACTGATCTACGAATTCACTTGTGTTCTCAAAGTCTATTGTTGACTAAAATTTTGCTTACTTCAAAAAAATGTCACAGTATGTTTCATTAGGTTATCTGTCTTCAAATGGAGAATGGAATTCCGTCATGTCCATGTGGTCTCTAGTGCACTATATGAGTGCACATGGATGCCACAGATGTGGAAAATGGACGGTTTGAAGACAACAACCCCCATAGGCCGTATTTTACATGTGGTAGGGGTCTTGTTCTGACCAGATGTCGTATGATGTTGCTCGCTCATCGAGTACAACCTACAGTGGCCACAGTTACAGCAATTAGGGATGCCTAGGTAATACAACTTTCATATGCACACAACAAACGCAAGCAATGGTCATAACAATGCGATGTTATCTGCTCCACAAGAGCAGACACCGATAGGCTAATAATAGAAATTGAAAGTCTACATAAGAGACACCTATATCTTCGCGAATGACTTAACCTACCGAGTGATAATGACTCTTCAACAAAGGAAGATGAATACATTACATCATAGATGTAGTATGTAGTATATTTTGATCTATCCAACTAAGATTTACTTGTGTGTTGGAATAGTCAACTGGTCCTATCAAAATACTCTCCAGCCATGTTTCATAGAAATATATGTTTTGAACCTGAGTTTATGTTACTAATCATCGATCGTGTTTTAGATGTCGATGAATCCAACTGATGTTCCAATATGTGATTGTGTTCTGGTTGCATCATTGTGGCTAAACACAGAGGATGTAGGGTTATATGACTTTGGAATTTTGAGTGAAAGGCCGGGAGAAATGTATTACATATGTCCTTCTAGTGAGGTGCACTAGTAAAACAAAAAATAATCAGTTTCACTTGCTAAGTACATCGCATATATGTTGTTATTAACTCAAATTTGGGAAAACAATTTAGGGAAAAGACTGATGCAAAAACTTTCATTGGACAGTCGATCTCCCCCCAACAGCTGATTCGTTGAAGGCTGAGATTATGTTACTAACTTGTAAGTAGAAGTCTGTGTGGGGCCAGGCGATGAACATGAAGGAATTTTTTGAAATCCATCACAACTCCGAACATGTTTACACCTACATAAAGATCGACTATGAAGTTCTACAAAATTCCATTCATAAGTTGGAGGAGAGTTGTACTCTTCTTTTGGATACTCCTTCACCTCTGATGACTCCATAGCGTTGTTGTAACACTTACATCACAAGCTTCATAGTTTTTTTTGTAATTTTGTTTCATTCTTATGGATGTATCACATTGTACGCCCTATGCTATTTGCATATGAAATTGTAATCTTTGAATTATAACACTATATCCACCATTGTGAAAGGAGCCCATATGCTATTTCAACATCTTACTTACATAATTTGTTTTATGGCTAGTCATCGAATATGGTGTGCGGAGCACGATCAAATCCTACTTGATGCGATGAGAAACCAATATGACCTGGGGAGATGTGTCAATGGATCATATACTAGAGAGGCTTGGAGAGAGACATTGCTTGACTTTCATAACATAACTGGGGTGCTTAGCATTGATTTGAACAGGCTGAAAACCCATTGGAAGAACTTAAGGAAACAATTTATCAGACAAAATCAATTCCTTTTTTATGATTGGATGCCTAGACATCAATTAGCCCTGGTAAACATGATGACTACTGAAAACATAAACCATGTTGTTGTAGGAGTAGGTGTTACAGGAAATGAATAAAAACCATCACAATAATGTCCATGTTTAGATTTAGATGTATGCTCTTTTTAATTGTTGTAGAGATTATAAGAGATAATTTTTTTCATTTTGGGAGATTTATTGCCTCCCCCGCCATTGCCCTTGCAACACACCGTTCAATGCAGCTTTGTGACTACCCGTCACACCTATCCACCAGGAGTTGCGGAATACCTTACCAATGATGAAATCACCAACAACACAACTATAGCCTTATGCGGTTACTCTAACTTGTATTTGTTTATGATTGCTTGACAACATGTTGTTGTAAAACTTATGGCCATCATTACTTTGTTTTTACAATCATTTCATCAAAGTTGTACTTACTTATTCTATTTAGAAGTCTTACATCACGTTCAAACTTCTTCTTATTTAAGTTTTCTTGCCAACTTTAACTTGTACAAATTGTTGTCATATGTACTTTGTTATTCTGATTATTTGATCTTACTTATATTTATTTTAAAAATTTAGATGTCGACATCACGTTCAAAGTCAATACCAAAGTTTGAAAAGACACCAATGTCCCCGTCAAAGATACACAAATATGTTGAAGAATACATTATTTGAAAAAAAAATATGTTGTGAGCCTGCACACCAGGGGGAGCCTGCACAATAGGGGGACAAATTTTAGAGCAAGGAAGAAGGAAAGGATGGGGTCAATAACCATATTCCTCATATTTCGTTGTTATTTAATTGGCCAAAAGATGACATCAAACAACAACCTCAGCCATTGCAGGAGGACTGTCCCGTGTCATGGGATGAGTACGAGGAGGCCCTAAAGTGGGCTAGTTGGGAAGGTCCTACGTGGTAGCAATAACAATCATCGTCAACCCCGAAGACTTCCCAACACAGTGGCTGGTCACTGTCTTAGCATGTGTGTGTAGGTCTAGGCCCAGGGCAAGCCGCTCATTTTTTGTCCGCTCTCCCTTGGTTCATGATGCTTTTTCCCCGGACCACATTATGTTCTTATTAGCTTTTTTCCGGCATTGTTTATGTTCTGATGAAAATATTATCATCTTTACTCTGTCATATCTTTTATTATGGTATGGCCATTTTAATAACACTATCATTCAAATGATGTTTGGTCTACTTTGTGTGTAATTTATGTTCTATTATGCGTGTCAGTTACTAATTACTAGATCAAATATTCACAACTGTATACATACATACAAAATGAACATTCCATGCAAGACAATTGTAAAGTTTAATTTATTTAAAATAAACATATAAAATTAGTATACTCATTACTATTTGTTTCACTAAACAACAAATAATATCACCCACATTATGTATCAAATTACATTTATTTTATTACTTTTATTCTTATATTGTAGTGGCATCACAACTTCACATATTTTGTTATTGTTAAAACAACTCTGCAAGAATAGAACAACTACAACTATGCATAATTTATGTTCTATTATGCCAATTACAATTATCTTGTTAGTTACCTATTACTAGATTGAATATGCACAAATATATACATACATACATAATGATGGTGCCATGCAAGACAATTGTAAAGTTTAATTTATTTAAAATAAACATATAAAATGAGCATACTCATTAGTATTCATTTCACTAAGCTACAAACAATATCACCCACATTATGTATCAATTACATTTATTTTGTTAATTTTATACTTGTACAGTTGTGGCATCACAGCTTCACATATTTTGTTATTGTCAAAACAGTTCTGTATGAGTAGGACAGAATAAGAAGATCTTGACTACATTGCCAAACAAAATTAGACTGAATCCAGGCTGCTAGCCAAACAAAATCAGACTGAAACTTGACTCAATCCAGACCAACTGACCAAAATCAGATTGGATTGCCAAACATAATCAAACTGGATCGTAACTACCCCAATCTAGATCTACTGACTAACCTCTACTAACCTAGTCTAGACTACAAAATCCCAATCCCAAACCAAACAGGGGCTCAGTCTTTATGCTCTCACCAGAAAGTGAGCCCAGTTGACACCCGTGTGCATCCTCCACTCCGCGGCCACTCATTCTGAGACCAAATCAGGGCGCCGCCACATCCTAGAAATCCAGTGAGGAGTTAAAAAGTGATTTAGAGTCCAAAGATGTACTTCAACCAAAGAATCACCTTCATGAGGGAGGCGAAGAGGTCATCGGTCACCCACAGAGGTGGTACCAAGCCTAGATCCATCAGGGGGTCTACTCGCCGACCCCCATTGTCACTACAGTGTAGGATGGATCTAATCTGGGAACCCCCAATGTCACGATCCCTATGTTCTCACAAATGTCCCCAACCTCGATCATATGCAGGTGTCATTCATGTGCCGTAGTTGTAAGAGACCACATCAAGGCATCATATGAGGTCGCTGCCTCCTCACAACCTTGAGTTGAGGTTGTGGAGTTTTCCACATCATATTGCCACTCTCGACACTCCGACCATTCCATCATTGGCAGAGAGGGAGGGATTAGGAGGACGACCTAGCTTGGGTTCATCTTCAACTAAAGATTTGCAGTGAAACATGAGACTCTCAAAATTTGAAGTAGTCCTTAGGGAGCGGTCTTCCACCATAACAATAAGAGATCATGGTGAGGCACCAATCGAGGTTGCTACCGTGGTGAAGGTCAAAAGGAAGGAGAGGATTCCAAGGTTCCTATTCCCAAAAGAAGGGTCCTCGATGTATAGGGGAACCTTGCTAGCCCTCAGGATTCTCTCCATACCAAATGACTATGGCTACATATATTTCCTAAACCCTCCTTCTCGACCATGGTGCAGCTCCATTGAATGTGGTCTGTAATGCTTAGTGGTAATGGATTGTTAGGTGGCATGGGAATCTGGTGATGGAAGTTTCTCACATTGGGATCAATACTTTGACTCCTCCAATCCCCCTTGCATGACTTCTAGTCTTTTCTATGAAAGCAATGGAGTAGGTAGAAGACAGTCGAGGATGATCTCTCATCTATCTTCCACGTCTAGTGATCAAGGGTTTGTTGGAAAGATCTGAGACTGGAGGAGCTGATGTATTGGAAGTTGTGAGATCCATGAATTGAGGAAGTAGCAGTCAAGCGAATAGGTCGTGCCTGAGCTACTGGCTATGCCATGCAAATAGGAGGTGGTGGACAAGATTTACACCGCCAGATCACATGGAAGACAACTAGATTGGGGCACCTTGCCCTAAACCCAGTCCCTCAAGTCCGTATAATGAGCAGTGTGACGCATCAATGTCATAGTCTTTAGTATTACTCATCAAATATAGTCCCTTATGCATATAGTTCAACAATTATTTGCAATGCTCAAACCTCAATAACTTCCTGTAGGACCATTATTTACTCTAAGGTTCCTCTTTGTGTATTACACGTTAAGTAAACGACTGGCATCCAAACTTGAGTATTTGGTCCTTCAAATAAGATACCTCAAAGGGGTACATATATAAGTATATTGAGCTTATACTATACATCAATTTACCTCGAATATCAAAATCACGGGTTTAACTTACTTAGTATGGCCATGATACATACTAAGTTTCATTATTCACTCATATGAATCCATGTATACTAAATTAGATACTTAAATCTATACGTTCTTGAAATCAACTACTAACTAATGTTAATCATATTCTATGTGCATAAATGGCCTTAAAAACTATCATTGACCTTTTAATGGAGTTGTAATTGTATTCTGTGGGTCCAATAATCTAGGGTTGAATAAAAGTCATCCTGACTTGGGATTAATCAACTAGGAACAAACATGAGATTCAAATAGTACTATATCAAGTATGTAAATCCTAAAATCAAGGGCATCACATTCACCCCACCTTATATGAAATTTCATCCTCAAAATTTAACTAGTGACATACATAAGGTAATTTTAAAGTGTTTCTAAGAACCCTAGGCCACTACTTTTCGTGCCAAGGTTATCACAATTCCAAATGTATGCCAGATTGTCATCTTAGGATTCTGAAGCATCTAGGTTGTACCCCCACCTTATATAGATGACAAAGTGCACATGTTCCACCTCTCTCCTCTCCACTTTCACTAATCAATCATGAAAAGTGCACTGGCCATACAAAATTCAAATATAGAGAATCGAATACACAAGCTTTCTGAGACGACCGTCATCGTAAAGACAATGATTATCACAATAAAACATGCAGAAACGATTATCAATAGCGGATTACTAAAAATCATTGAAAATTTAAACTTTTTGCAAAGAAAACCATTCTCTAAGAAATTCTTTCAACAAGAACCAATGTATTACATATACAACCTGGTCCATCATGTATAAGACATGTATCATCTCCTCTCAAGGGATTTATATACATCATTACTTTGCTAAATGCATAAGTAACTAAAATCCTCAAAGCATTCAAACCAAAATCACAGATCGATTATAAAACATTAACTATAGACTCCTAGGACCTGAGAGTACAAAGACGACACATATGACTCTCTATATACAAGCTTGACATCTAGTATCCCCACTTGGGATATTATTGTTGTTCTTGATGCTGCTGCTCTTCCCTTATTACAGGGTTTCTGCCTCTTTGTCTGTGTCTACCTAAAAAGTTGGATCCCATGGGGGTGAGACAATTCATAAAATTGCCCCAGCGAGAGATATAACTCTCCGCCAAAAACATTCTTATTGTAGTTTAAAAGAAATAAACTGAACAGTAGAATCATATATCTCAATAGCAGATAAATCAATATCTATGCAGATTAGAGCAACACTTCTAATTAAATATATCATCTATAACTTGATAATGCATCATGTCTCTTATTCAATAAAGAATTGAAGAATATAATTAACATTTATGTATTCAAGGCATGCTAAGCAAGATAACATCAACCAGTGATTCTTGTATTTCAATCTTAAGCAAATATGCTACACGACTGATTACATTTTACAATCAAACTTAAGCTCTGAGGAGATGAGGTATATTGCTCATACTCCAATCGACTACTGTGAAGTCAAAATCGGTACCATGCATAGGTCAATGGAAGAGCCAGACTCCATAACCTCCCATATCCCAGTCAGTGCGGGACTACATTCAGGAAATATGGTGTCTCTGCTATATAGCTTGCTAGGGTATAGTGGCATCTTCGCTATAGAGCTACAGCGGCAACTGCACTCTCTTCGCAATTGAGAGATTTCGTGTTTACCTCCATCGATCCGGCATTAACATCATTGGGAGATTAGTGATACATACATACCGCTATACATATATAATGAAGTGTTGAGAGGTTTAATGTTTACCTTCCATCAACTTCCTCCATTAGGACATATGGATAAATATTTTTGCCCATTGACCCCCGCATATTCAAAAATATGCGCTCTCCAGGAGATCTCGTAAGAAAACCTATTTCACCATCACCATCTACTGAAGATGATTGATCTATGGTCAGAGCACTACATGAATAGATTTCACTTGATTAATTAAGTACATTATCATATTCTTTTAGCATCAGCCAAGTTTTCAAACATAACTTATTAAATGCTTACAAAGAAAACATGTACTATTTCCATCAAGTACTTCTGAGTCTTTAAGTAACTTTGGGGATCTCAGTCCCTCTTTTCAATACTGGGAACTATCATCCCTTCACAATCTCAATACCATAATCATATGGTTCTGGGTATTCGAACCCTTAGCTCATCACTGAGCACTGTTACCACTTTTTCAGGTTACTAACACCTTTAAGTCATCTAACCAAGGTAAACATAATACTTATTACACAAGTATTTCTCATAGCACTTGAGGCTCATTAACTCTCTTGTTACCTCTTTCTAAGCAACAAGGCATATTATGGCACACAAGGCCCAATAAACAATTTCAATAAATAAACATCATAGCTCATACCTTGCCATGATCATCATCCCAGAATACTTACATTGTTAACACACATGATAACAAATATATCAATCATATTTCAGTTCCATGTCATTCAAGGGTAACACCACTATTCCCTTACTAGGGATAAGGTTTCCCATTTCATGTTAATCAAGGTTATTCATTCCCTTTGCACAATTGGGACCAATGATTCATCATTTCATTGTCTAAGATTAGAGTTTCATGCTATATAATATAACCCAAAATTAGGGATTCACATCCTTCACCCTATTTTAGAATTAGGGTATACTATTCACATCACATCAATGTTGTCATACAAATACCCTGAATTAGGGTTTCACCTCACATTTACCTAGATTAGAGTTTATATTCAATAACCCACAATTAGGGTTTACTATTCATCCCAATTAGGGTTTCATGTTATATTACCCATAATTAGGGTTTACTATTCATCCCAATTAGGGTTTCATGTTGCATTACCCATAATTAGGGTTTACTATTCATCCCAATTAGAGTTTCATGTTGTATTACCCATAATTAGGGTTTACTATTCATCCCAATTAGGGTTTCATATTGCATTACCCATAATTAGGGTTTACTATTCATTAATCAACTCAATTAGGGTTTTATGATCTCTTTATCAAGGATCACGCCATAATTGTTCAACAAATCATCTTGAATGTGTTAGGCTTGATTATTACATGATTATAGTTCATGTATGAATCTTTCTCTCTCATCCAACTATGGATGTCCACTACTCAATCCTTGATTAGATTGAGCCTATTCTTTATCCAATTACATGCAATTAAGTTTAGCATGATTTATTGAAGTATTACATCATTATGCATCAAAGATTAATCCTATTGAGGATAGAAATCATCTAAGTACATTGGATGTCCAAATGATTTGATCAATTAAACCTTCAATTACATGAGGTATCCATTTGGATTGACCCATTGAACCTTCAATTACATTGGTGTTCAGGGGGATTGACCAGTTGAACTTTCAATTACAATAACTATCCAAGTGGATTGACCAAATGGACCTTCAATTACAATAGATATCCAAATAGTTTAACCATGTTGAACCTCAATTGGATTTGACTAATTAGACTCAAACAGTTTGAAACCGTTTGGGCAAATTGCCTTGAAACCGTTTGAAAAAGTACCTTTGAAACCGTATGGAATTGGGTCTCCAAACAGTTTGAGACCATTTGGCCCAAACGGTCTTGAGACCATTTGGACCCAAACGGTCTTAGGACCGTTTGGTCCAAACCCTCTCAAAATTGAATGGAACAAAAAGTCCTTTCAACACTCAATTGATTTAGGATTTCAATAGATGAACCAATTAGCAATTGAATTCTTGGTTTCTTCATTAATTAAACAATTGAATCAACCTCCAATTTGACCATAAATTAGGGTTTTGAACCCAATTGAACTAGAATTTGTACTCAAGAACCTTCAATTAGGGCTTTGAAATCGAGTACCCATCAATGATCAACATTGTGGAATTGATTCAAGTGAAACTAGTGAATCATTATCAAATTTTTGATATGACCTGACCCCAAACGGTCTTGAGGTCGTTTGGATGACCTCCAAATGGTCTTGAGACCGTTTTCCCCATTCTAACCTTGAAATTTGTGAAATTCCATTAGGGTTTAGATCATTAAGTTGATCATCAAATCAACAATTAATTGTAGTTCAATTTGATATCTTTAGACTTTCAATTACTCAACCATACTCAACCCTTGACCTCCAAACGGTCTTAGTTGACCTCCAAACGGTCTTGTGACTGTTTGGGTGTCCTCCAAATGGTCTTGAGACCATTTGGGTTAGTCAACCCAAAAATGTCAATTAAACAAATTGAAAATCAGCACTAAACCCGATTAGGGTTTTCTTAAATGATTAACCTTCAACTAATGATTTCTTTAGAATTAATCAATAAAATTTGGTGGGTAATTAACCATAAATATTAGCTTCAAATTTCTCAAATAGTCAACCCTAGTCAACATCCCCAAACGGTTTGACACCGTTTAACTTCAAACGGTTTGATGAAACCGTTTGCTCTCAAACGGTTTTGGTTGAAACCACATGATCACTTGTTGAAACCGAATGAGATGCAATTTCTTTTGAAAATATATACAAGATGATGTAATCATCATCTACCTTTGATCATGTAACTCTTGGTACATCTGATTTCATGGAATTACCATTTTCAACAAGCAATTAATCAAGGAGATGAAGGAATCAACGAAATTGCAAGATAGATAGTTGAATAACAATGTAAAGGGGTTCAAGTTATATAACCCGCCTTTAAATCTCATTCCAAGCTTCAAACTACACACCTATAATGGTTTATGAAGCTTTGACAACTGCCCAAGGTCCGCTTGCAAGATTTTGGATGAATGAGTTGGCTAGAGTTGGAAATCGAGTGGAGAAAATAAGAAATCAAGCATTGATTTTCGGTTTTCACCATGAAATCAAGGTGAAAGAAGGTCAAAAACTTACCAACAGGTTGGGGGGTCGTCCTTCTCCGGCTCCTAAGATCTCTTGAGGTTGGCCAAAGCAAGAAGAGAAAAGAAATCCGAAAAAGAGTCCATGTATGGGTGGAAAATGGAGGAAATCCATGGAAAGAGAAAATAGAATTAATTCCTTTAATTTACAAAATTATTGCCACATTCCCCACCTCAATTCCTTGGCCACGAAGATATCTTATTTTACATGCAAAACTCCTTCATTATCCAAGAATCAAAGGAAAAGAAATTAAGCACCTTAATCATATTATACTAATATCCCATTTTAGTGGATATTACTTTATATTAACTTAATGTGAGTGGAGTCTCCATTCACTCAAGATATTTTCGTGCCTTTGCAAGGCACAAGATCGTCAAATCTCTTTACAAATTCATCCCTCAACTTTTGGTTGAAGGGCTCTTCAATTAATATATTTCTTTTTGCATTAATTTGAATTAAAGTTCCATTTATGCATAAATCTTGATTATTTTAATATCAAGATTCTCTCTCCTTCAAAGTATCTCAAATGAGATGTCCCTCTCATTTTATTGCCTCCAAAAGATGCCAAGAATTATTAGGGACGTTATTGAAGTGGAAATTTGCATATTGAATCCTAGGTTTTGTGTAAATTGCACTTTACACCAAAACTAGGTTTTAATGCACAAACATTGCTTTATCAGCTCTTTCTTGGTATTCAGGCTATCACAAGCCATACCTCTGCATCATATCCACTCTCATGATTCATAAAAACATGAGGAACACATTATCATGCAAAATTTGCAAATTAACCCCTCAACTTGGGTAAATTGCAATTTAGTCCAGAACAAACAAACACATTGTTTCAACATTATTCAAAAATGACTGAAATTGCAATATAAGTTGCTCTTGAGCCTTAATTACTTTTAAAGAGATAAGAGCAAGCATCTAATCAACTTTATTAAGAAAAACACCTAGGGTTAAGGCATAACCCAGGTCAGGGATGTTACAAGTTATCCACCCCTTACAAGGATTTCATCCCCAAAATCATTAACAAAGCATTAAGAGAAAATGGAAGGGTACTTCCTTCTCATTTCTTCCTCTAGTTCCCACATAGCTTCTTCAATGCTACGTTGATGCTAGAGAACTTTCACAAGACATATGTCTTTCTTTTTTAGCTTTTTAATTCTTTTGTCAAGAATCAACACAGGTCTTTCAACATATGATATATCATCATTTAGTTCTACCTCTAAAGGTTGCAGAACTAACTCTGTGTCAGGATGACACTTTCTCAACATGGAGATATGGAACATTGGGTGCAATCTATGCAACTCAGGTGGTAACTCCAGCTTATAGGCTACCTTTCCCATCCTGTCAATGATTGGATAAGGCCCCATAAATCTAGTAGCTAACTTCCCCTTCTTTCCAAATCTCAGGATACCTTTCCAAGGTGAGACCTTGAGGTACACAATGTCTCCAACTTGGAATTCTAGAGGTCTATGATACTTATCATCGTAAGATTTCTATCTGTCCTGGGCATCTTTCAACTGTTGTTGTATTACTTTAATCTTCTCAGTTGTTTGCTGCACCAGCTCAGGACCCAAAAGTTGGTATTCTCCTATTTCATACCAACATAAGGGAGATCTACAACGTCTACCATAAAATGATTCATATGGTGCCATCTCAATACTGTGCTTATATCAATTATTATAAGAAAATTCTATCAAGCTCAGATGCAGATCCCAACTCCCTACAAACTGAAGGACACATGCCCTAAGCAAGTCCTCCAAGGTTTGTATAGTCCTTTCAGACTGTCCATCTATCTGTGGGTGAAAGGATGTACTAAACCTTAACTGCATACCCAAAGCTTAATGGAGTCGCTCCCAAAAATGACTCATGAACTGGGGACCTCTATCAGAAATGATAGTAGCCAGAACCCCATGCAACCGCACTATCTCATCTATATATATCTGTTCAAGCTTCTCAGCAGTGTAGGTTGTTTTGACAGAAATGAAATGTGCTGACTTTGTCAATCTGTCAACTATCACCCAAATGGAATCATGACTTTTGGATGTTCTAGGTAAACCAACCACAAAGTCCATGGTTACTTGATCCCATTTCCACTGCGGTATAGGCAGAGGTTGCATTGTTCCTGCGGGCTTCTGATGTTCAGCCTTAACCTGTTGACACACCGGACACCGCATAACAAACTTAGTAACATATTTCTTCAATCCAGGCCACCAATACATATCTTATAAGTTATGATACATCTTGGTACTCCCTGGATGCAAGGCATACATCGAAGAATGAGCTTCTTCCAGAACTAACTTCCTTAAGTTATCAGCATCAGGTACTACCATCCTTCCATGGTAACAAACTACCTGATCATCTGAATCATGGAAACCATCTCATTTCTCACTACCATACTCTGATCTGATCTGTTGAATCATAGTATCAGCTTGTTGTGCTTCTTTAATCTGCTGTCTCAGAGTAGGTTTCACTTGCATCTCAGCTAACAGTCCGGCTAACAACGATACTTTAAGTTGTACATTGTCTTGCCTTCAGGAGATAAACATATCTCTCTTAGAGCACACTAAGGAGTTCAACTGTGCTTTATCTAAGGCTGATGTTGCTGATTTTCTACTTAATGCATCAGCAACCACATTGGCTTTCCCTGGATGGAAATCAGTTGTACAATTGTAATCCTTGATTAACTCCATCCAACGACGTTGCCTCATGTTTAGCTCATGCTGAGAGAAGATATATTTGAGGTTCTTATAGTCTGTGAAAATCTGGAATGTTTCTCCATAGAGATAATGTCTCTAGATCTTCAAGGCATGAACTACAACAGCTAGCTCTAGATCGTGTGTCGGATAATTCTCCTCATGTTTCCTAAGCTGTCGAGAAGCAAAGGAAATCCCTTGTTTATCCTGCATCAACACACATCCTAGACCGTTCTTAGATGCATCACAAAAGACTATGTACCCCTTTCCCTACTCAGGCAACACTAACACAGGTGCACTTGTTAACCTTTCCTTCAACAACTGGAAAGATTGTTGACACTTGTCATTCCAAACAAAAGGAATATCTGTCTTGGTCAACTTGGTTAGGGGTAAAGCTATAGAACTGAAGTTCTTAATGAACCTCCTGTAATAGCTTTCCAGTCCTAGGAAACTGTGTATCTCCGTCGGTGTCATTGGTTGTTCCCATTGTAGGACATATTCTACCTTCTAAGTATCAACACAAATACCTGAGGCAGATATCACGTGTCCAAGAAAAGAAACTTCTGGTAACTAGAACTCACACTTGCTAAACTTATTATGCAACTTATACTCTCTTAGCAAAGTCAAAGCCTGACGGAGGTGCTGCTCATGCTGTTGAGCATCTCTACTATATATCAAGATATCGTCGATGAAGATGACTATGCATTGATCAAGAAAAGGTCGAAAGATTCTATTCATTAGTTCCATGAATGCAGCCGGTGCATTAGTTAGTCCAAACGACATAACTATGAACTCATAGTGACCATACCTTGTCCTAAAGGCAAACTTGGGTATGCCACTTTCCTTAATACGCAACTGATGGTATCCTGACCTCAGATCTATCATAGAAAAGATAGTTGCACCACGCAACTGATCAAACAAGTCATCAATCCTTGGTAGAGGATACTTGTTCTTTATAGTTACTTTTATTCAGTTGTCTATAGTCAATGCATAACTGCATCGACCCATCCTTCTTCTTTACAAAGAGAACCGGAGCACCCCATGGTGAAGTACTTGGTCGGATAAAACCCTTCTCAAGAAACTCCTGTAGTTGTTTCTTGAGTTCTGCCATCTCAGCAGGTGCCATTCTATACGGCGTTTGTGCTATTGGTTGCGTGCCCAGGATTAGATTAATCTCAAAATCTATCTCTCGGGGCGGTGGAACTTCTGGAAGTTCTTCAGGAAATACATCTTTAAATTCCCTAAATATCAAAACTTCAGAAGGATGAGGGCTCTCTATTGTGGTATCGACCACATGAGCCAAAAATGCAAAGCATCCCTATCTCATCAACTTCTCAGCTACCATAGCTGACACTAAACATGTTGGAAGAATCTTTCTGTCTCCCTAAAAGATCCCTGTGTCACCATCATCTGTGAACACAGCCTGCTTGGAACCACAATCCAAGACAACCTTATACTTCTCTTAGGCGTCCATCCTAAGGATTATATCAAAACCATGCATCTCAAGTGGTGTAAGATCCACTTGAATGCAATGATTAGAAAAGGAAAGATTGTAGGGAGAACACACTTCCTGCAATACTGTAGATCCCAGCAAAGGGGTTTCTAGCAACAAACTCTCTGCTCTATGACTGGCAATCATGTTGCAGTCATGAATCACTTCTCAAGTGATAAAGGAATGCGTAGCACCCGGATCAATTAAAACAGATACGAAGAAGGATGAGGACATATCAAAATAAAATAATTCCATCTGACCTGTCACAACCCGAGGGTTGACTACTACTTCGGGCTGATTCATAGCATAGAATCTAGTTGTTGCCTGCGGTTGACCCTGTGCTCGGTTGTTGGGTGCCGACGATCCAGCTAGGGACGCTTGTCCACGTCCTCTAGTACAACCAGAAAACTATCTCCTCTGTGAGCCTTGCTGACTCTGCCTCTGGGGTTGAGTTACAGTCCTGACCTTCTCAGGGCAATCACTCATCAAGTGTCCAGACCTCCCACACTGGTAGCAGTTGTAGCTTCCCACATTCTTCCTAGGTGGTCCTGTCACTGATGTTGATGCTGTACTAGGGGCTCTATTTGGAGGAAAACTACATCCCCTACCCCTACTCAACGTCCATTGCATCTGAGAACTAGGTCTTGATGGTGCTGCCGGTGCAGAAAACCTCAGCTTTTTGAAGCTTTCAGACCTTTATCCATGAAACGAGGATACACTTTCTTATTATTGGTTTGTCTCTTCTCGATCACATACCTCTCTATCTGCCTAACAGACTCCACAAAAGTGGCAAACCTCTCCCTGCTCTCCAGAGCAGACACAGGAGTGGTCAAATTGGTGTTCAATCCCTTCTCGAAACGTTGAATCCTCTCTTCATCAGTAGCTGCCATGTGCGGACAAAACCACAAAAGCTCCATGAACTTAACTTCATATTTGCTAATGTTCATCAGTCCTTGCCTTAATCTCTCAAATTGAGAGATATTATCATCTAGGAACGTCTTAGGAAAGTATCTATTGACAAATTCTTGCCGAAATACTTCCCATTCGATCTCCACATCCAGTCTCTTGCCTTCTTCTATGGTCCACCAATGACCAGCACTCCCTTTAAGAAGGTACACTACATGTCTAACCTTCTCATCTTCTGGGATGTTAAGGATTTTGTAGCCCTTCTCCAACTCGGTCAGCCACATGTCAACATTTGTTGGCTCAGTTGTACCAGCATATTCTGTGGCTCCAACCCGTCAAAGTCATTCAAATGTCTTACCGGCTCCCTATCCTTCATGGTGAGCTGGTACCCTAGGTGTAGGTAATGTCATCCTATCGAGCATATGAGTCATGGCCGCCATAAACTGTCCAAACATAGCTTGGAAGGCTGGGTTCCCCATATCTACTTGGTTGAACTGGGATTGCTCAGGCACAAGTTCTTCCCTATCTTGGTCCCTTACACCTCCTCCTGGTACAGCAACACTGCTCTCAGCAGCATGTTCATCGTGTGATCCAGACATCTTTAGTTCTTCTTCTCCTCCGATATGAGCAGAAGACACTATCAGATAACTGGAGGACACTTAGAACAGACTCAACAACCTTAGTCCTATGTCTCTATAGACTCAGCGAACCTAGAGCTCTGATACCACTTAACTTGAGATGACCGTCATCGTAAAGACAAAAAATATCACAATAAAACATGCGGAAACGATTATCAATAGCAGATTACTGAAAATCATTGAAAATTAAAACTTTTTGCAAAGAGAACCATTCTCAAAGAAATTCTTTCAACAAGAACCATTATATTACATATACAACCTGGCTCATCATGTACAAGACATGTATCATCTCCTCTCAAGGGATTTATATACATCATTACTTTGCTAAAAGCACAAGTAACTAAAATCCTCAAAGCATTCAAACCAAAATCTCAGATCGATTATAAAACATTAACTATTGACTCCTAGGATCTGAGAGTACAGAGACGACACATAGGACTCTCCATATACAAGCTTGACATCTAGTATCCCCACCTGGGATATTACTGTTGTTCTTGATGTTGTTGCTACTGCTCTTCCCTTGTTACAAGGTTTCTGCCTCTTTGTTTGCGTCTACCTAAAAAGTTGGATCCAACGGGGGTGAGACAATTCATAAAATTACCCTAGCGAGAGATATAACTCCCCGCTGAAAACATTGTTATTGTAGTTTAAAACAAATAAGCTGAACAGTGGAATCATATATCTCAATAGCAGATAAATCAATATCTATGCAGATTAGAGCAACACTTCTAATTAAATTTATCATCTGTAACTTGATAAGGCAGCATGTCTCTTATTCAATAAAGAATTAAAGAATATAATTAACATTTATGTATTCAAGACATGCTAAGCAAGTTAGCATCAACCAGTGATTCTCGCATTTCAATCCTAAGCAAATACGCTACACGACTGATTACATTTTATAATCAAACTTAAGCTCTGAGGAGATGAGGTATACTTCTCATACTCCAACGGACTACCGCGAAGTCAAAATCGGTACCATACATAGGTTAATGGAAGAGCCAGACTCCATGACCTCCCATATCTCGATCAGTGTGGGACCACATGCATGACATCTTGTATCTCTTC
The DNA here is from genome assembly GCA_963693085.1 of Alisma plantago-aquatica. Classification (NCBI taxonomy): domain Eukaryota; kingdom Viridiplantae; phylum Streptophyta; class Magnoliopsida; order Alismatales; family Alismataceae; genus Alisma; species Alisma plantago-aquatica. The sequence continues at coordinate 64,519,598 of OY856411.1, read as the reverse complement.
TATATAGCTTGCCAGGGTATAGTGGCATCTTCACTATAGAGCTATAGCGACAACTGCACTCTCTTCACAATTGAGAGATTTCATGTTTACCTCCATCGATCCGACATTAACATCATCGGAAGATTAGTGATACATCCATCCCAGTATACATATATAATGAAGTGTTGAGAGGTTTAATGTTTACCTTCCATCAACTTCCTCCATTAGGATGTATAGATATTTTCGCCCATTGACCCCCACATATTCGAAAATATGCGCTCTCCAGGAGATCTCGTAAGAAAACCTGTTTCACCATCACCAGCTACTGACGATGATGGATCTATGGTCAGAGCACTAAATGAATAGATTTCACTTTATTAATTAAGTACATTATCATATTCTTTTAGCATCAGCCAAGTTTTCAAACATAACTTATTAAATACTTACAAAGAAAACATTGTCTATTTCCATCAAGTACTTCTTAGTCTTCAAGTAACTTTTGGGATCTCAGTCCCTCTTTTCAATATTGGGAACTATCATCCCTTCACAATCTCAATACCATAATCATATGGTTCTGGGTATTCAAACCCTTAGCTCATCACTGAGCACTGTTACCACTTTTTCAGGTAACTAACACCTTTAGGCCATCTGACCAAGGTAAACATAATACTTATTACACAAGTATTTCTCATAGCACTTGAGGCCCATTAACTCTCTTGTTACCTCTTTCTAAGCAACAAGGCATGTTATGGCACACAAGGCCCAATAAACAATTTCAATAAATAAACATCATAGCTCATACCTGGCCATGATCATCATCCCAGAATACCTGCATTGTTAACACACATGATAACAAATATATCAATCATATTTCAGTTCCATGTCATTCAAGGGTAACACCACTATTCCCTTACCAGGGATAGGGTTTCCCATTTCATGTTAATCAGGGTTATTCATTCCCTTTGCACAACTGGGACCAATGATTCATCATTTCATTGTCCAAGATTAGAGTTTCATGCTATACAATATAACCCAGAATTAGGGTTTCACATCCTTCACCCTATTTTAGAATTAGGGTATACTATTCACATCACATCAAGGTTGTCATACAAATACCCTGAATTAGGGTTTCACCTCACATTTTCCTAGATTAGGGTTTATATTCAATAAACCACAATTAGGGTTTACTATTCATCCCAATTAGGGTTTCATGTTGTATTACCCATAATTAGGGTTTACTATTCATCCCAATTAGGGTTTCATATTGCATTACCCATAATTAGGGTTTACTATTCATCCCAATTAGGGTTTGATGTTGTATTACCCATAATTAGGGTTTACTAATCATCCCAATTAGGGTTTCATGTTGCATTACCCATAATTAGGGTTTACTATTCATTAATCAACTCAATTAGGGTTTTATGATCTCTTTATCAAGGATCACGCCCTAATTGTTCAACACATCATCTTGAATGTGTTAGGCTTGATTATTACATGATTATAGTTCATGTATGAATCTTTCTCTCTCATCCAACTCAGGATGTCCACTACTCAATCCTTGATTAGATTGAGCCTATTCTTTATCTAATTACATGCAATTAAGTTTAGCATGATGTGTTGAAGTATTACATCATTATGCATCAAAGATTAATCTTATTGAGGGTAGCAATCATCTAAGTACATTGGGTGTCCAAATGATTTGATCAATTAAACCTTCAATTACATGAGGTATCCATTTGGATTGACCCATTGAACCTTCAATTACATTGGTGTTCAAGTGGATTGACCAGATGAACTTTCAATTACAATAACTATCCAAGTGGATTGACCAAATGGACCTAAAATTACAATAGATATCCAAATAGTTTAACCATGTTGAACCTCAATTGGATTTGACTAATTAGACTCAAACGCTTTGAAACCGTTTGGGCAAATTGTCTTGAAACCGTTTGACAAAGTACCTTTGAAACCATATGGACTTGGGTCTCCAAACGGTTTGAGACCATTTGGCCCAAATGGTCTTGAGACCGTTTGGACTCAAACGGTCTTAAGGCCGTCCCTCTCAAAACTGAATGGACCAAAAAGTCCTTTCAACACTCAATTGATTCAGGGTTTCAATAGATGAACCAATTAGCAATTGAATTCTTGGTTTCTTCATTAATTAAACTATTGAATCAACCTTAAATTAGACCATCAATTATGGTTTTGCACCCAATTGAACTATAATTTTTACTCAAGAACCTTCAATTAGGGCTTTTAAATCGAGTACCCATCAATGATCAACATTGTGGAATTGATTCAAGTGAAACTAGTGAATCATTATCAAATTTTTGATATGACCTGACCCCAAACGGTCTTGTGGTCATTTGGATGACCTCGAAACGGTCTTGAGACTGTTTTCCCCATCCTAACCTTGGAATTTGTGAAATTCCATTAGGGTTTAGATCATTAAGTTGATCATCAAATAAGCAATTAATTGTAGTTCAATTTGATATCTTTAGACTTTCAATTACTCAACCATACTCAACCCTAGATCTCCAAACGGTCTTGGTTGACCTACAAAAGGTCTTGAGACCATTTGGGTGACCTCCAAATGGTCTTGAGACCGTTTGGGTTAGTCAACCCAAAAATATCAATTAAACAAATTGAAAATCAGCACTTAACCCGATTAGGGTTTGCTTAAATGATTAACCTTCAACTAATGATTCCTTTAGAATTAATCAATCAAATTTGGTGGGTCATTAACCATCATTATTAGCTTCAAATTTCTCAAATGGTCAATCCTGGTCAACATCCCCAAATGGTTTGAAACTGTTTAACTTCAAACGGTTTGATGAAACTGTTTGCTCTCAAACGGTTTTGGTTGAAACCGCATGAGCACTTGTTGAAACCGAATGAGATGCAATTTCTTTTGGAAATATATCCAAGATGATGTCATCATCATCTACCTTCGATCATGTAACTCTTTGTACATTGGATTTCATGGAATTACCATTTTTAACAAGCAATTAATTAAGGAGATGAAGCAATCAATGAAATTGTAAGATAGATAGTTGAATAACAATGTAAAGGGGTTCAAGTTATATAACCCGCCTTTAAATCTGATTCCAAGCTTCAAACTGCACGCCTCTAATGGTGTATGAGGCTTTGAAAACTGCCTAAGGTCCGTTTGCAAGCTTTTGGATGAAAGAGTTGGCTAGAGTTGGAAATCGAGTGGAGAAAATAAGAAATCAAGCATTGATTTTTGGGTTTCACCATGAAATCAAGGTGAAAGAAGGTCAAAAACTTACCAATAGGTTGGGGGATCGTCCTTCTCCTGCTCCTAAGCTCTCTTGAGTCGGCCAAAGCAAGAAGAGAAAAGAAATCTGAAAAAGAGTCCATGTATGGGTGGAAAATGGGATATGTATAAGGAAATCCAAGGAAAGAGAAAATAAAATTAATTCCTTTAAATTCCAAAATTATTGCCACATTTCCCTCCTCAACTCCTTGGCCACGAAGATATCTTATTTTACTTGAAAAAATTCTTCATTATCCAAGAATTAAAGGAAAATAAATTAAGCACCTTAATCATATTATACTAATATCCCATTTTAGTGGATATTACTTTTTATTAACTTAATGTGAGTGGAGTCTCCACTCACTCAAGATATTTTCGTGCCTTTGCAAGGCACAAGCTCGTCCAATCGCTTTGCAAATTCATACCTCAACTTTTGGTTGAAGGGCTCTTCAATTAATATATTTCTTTTTGCATTAATTTGAATTAAAGTTCCATTTAAGCATAAATCTTGATTATTTTAATATCAAGATTCTCTCTCCTTCAAAGAAGCTCAAATGAGATGTCCCTCTCATTTTCTTGACTCTAAAAGATGCCATGAATTATTAGGGACCTTATTGAAGTGGAAATTTGCATATTGAACCCTAGGTTTTGGGTAAATTGCACTTTACACCAAAACTAAGTTTTAATGCACAAACATTGCTTTATGAGCTCTTTCTTGGTATTCAGGCTATCACAAGCCATACCTCTGCATCATCTCCACTCTCATGATGCTTCAACACATTAGGAACACATTATCATGCAACATTTGCAAATTAACCCCTCAACTTGGGTAAATTGCACTTTAGTCCAGAACAAACAAACACATTATTTCAACATTATTAAAAAAGGACTGAAATTGCAATATAAGTTCCTCTTGAGCCTTAATTACTTTTCAAGAGATAAGAGAAAGCATCTAATCAACTTTATTAAGCAAAACACCTAGGGTTAAGGCATAACCCATGTCAGGGATGCTACAATTTTCATATGTCCTTCATGTAATTCTAGGTAAACCGTTTTATGCCGGCGTTAATCAATGATAGCTAGGAGTATTGTTTCAGTTTCATGCATTCAATCTTATATTTCAAACCACACCAAATGACCCACATGGCTGTAGAAAGGGAAAAGTGATCTAGTTTTGATGTTTTTCAGCTCAATGGGTATGACAAATAAAGAAAGGATTGTGGTAAGAGATTGAAGTGCTTTTACACACTCGCCTTTTCTTTATTTAGATGCACATAAATAGGAGCATCTTTTATTTTATTTTTTTACTTTTTTTCTTTTCTTTTCTTTTTCCCTTGGTGTAAGTAGGGACTGTGGTGGATATAATGAAGCATGGAGATGTAGATATGGCCACCCTAAGCTTTTGGAGGTGGCCAAGGCTAAATATGTGCACTGAGGCATCCTTTCATGAGGCGGAGAGGTATGTAGATGGTGAAAGAAGAGTCGGGTCAAAGGGGGGTCATTAGTGTAGTCCTCAACATAAAATCTCCTACATGAAAACTAATCCAACACTTCATCAAATTAGATCACACCACATGATTGAACAACATGAGATTCACATTTGTATCATGCAATTCCATAGGATCTAAGCATTCATAGCTTGCTCAAATCACAATTCAGCCAAGACATTCACAAACTTGAGAGAGGTGATGCACATGTAAAAAGTCAACAATTAAGACCATATAGCAATAAACTCTAAACACGTGCCACGGATTTGTCAAAGATCAACATTTTCAGTTAAATTGGAGATTAAGTTAAAACTTAAAACAAGCTATTAGGCAAGAACATCCAAATTTGGGCAAAATTGGCCAAAATGGTGCCAATTTGCAATCAATCACATCTAAACCTACTTTTAGGGAAATTAAAACATAAAGCAGCAAATCCTAGTTAAAACACACAAAAATTACCAAAATCTACATGGAAATGCAATGCATGACTTGGAAGAGCAAAAAGAGATTTTTTTTATTGAAAAATTATGCAAAAATTCATGAAATTAAACTACATGTATACATGAATGCTAGTAGACACACAAGGTCAGGATAGACAAGTATGAAAGTTAGTCAAACTGTTTGATCATCTTGTAAAAATTTAGCACAAGTTACATAGATAAAAATGTGCTATAAGAAGGTATTACCGCCCTACCACCCCAAACTTTTAAATCATGTCATCCTTAGCATGAAATAGAAGTTTAGAATAATAGGATAAAGGGCATGGAGTCGCGGAAGATAGCCACCAAGAGATGGAGTGATCAATGTAGCACTAGGTGAGCAAGGTAGGACCACCACAACCGTGCTAAGCAACACGTCCATTTTGTCTTGCCGGTCACACAACCATGGTGTGTGGCATGGCCGTTCTAGACTCCTTCTTGTAGCTTTTCTACTATTTTACAATTTTCTCTTCAACTTTGATCTTCTCCTTGGCTAGACCCATTGTGCATCACCTTTTCTTCCTTATACATGTACTAATATGATTCACAAATAGAAAAAATATCAAGTATAGTGTGCATTTGTGTGTTCCTTGGAAACAATGAAAGTGTAATCAAGAAAAAAAAATATTTTCAAGAGAAAGAGTCTCAAACCAACGTGGGTTGCCTCCCACTAGTGCTAAGTTTAGAGCCTTCAGCTAGGCTTGTTGTTCCTCCATCAATCAACCATTGTCTAAAAGAAAAATGTTTTCATCTTCATCATACACAATCCTCTCAAATGCCTTCATTATTTGATCTTACTCCTAAGGGTTATGTGAGGTTCTCAAGTGTATTTCTTCATTTGTATCTCCTTCGGGGTCTTCATCATAGGTCTCAATGTAAGAATCCTAACCAAAAAACTTTTTAGATCATTTAAGATAACCTCCTTAGGCATCTTCCCTCTCATCTTCTTCTTGAAGGTGAAAACACCCTTATGGAACCTTACATAAGTTGGGCTTTGCTTGATAATGGAAAGCAATGAGGTGTTTGCCTTAGTCAATCTTATAACCTCAGAGTTTTCATGCCATAGCTTGCCTTCCCTTGAGGAATGGGTCTTCATATGCATCAAAGAGAGGGGTTTACATCATGTTGGAAACTTCCAAACCTAAAAATATCACATTGGGATGTCTTGGATCAACAATGGGGGAACTTGGTGGTGTCATCTCAAAGGAAAGTGGGACAAAAGATATTATCTTCTCAAAATCTAGCAAAACTGTAGAATTTTTAGTGCACTTAGCACTCTCACAAGGACTTTGTGGCAAGGTTTCTCCATCATGATATTTTTCTAATTTCTTCCCTCCCTTATTGAGCTCCTCAACAACCTTGTCACAACACTAAAACCTTCTTTACTTGATCATAGGGAGGAGGGGGAGCATGTGATGGTTGTGGTGGTGATGGTGGTTTTTGGTGTATTGGATTAGGATTTTGATGGATGTAGGTTGGTTGTTGTGGAGGTGGTTGGAATGGGATGGTTTTTGTAGTTGATATTGTGGTGGTGGTTGTGAGGTGTGTTGGAAGTTGAATGGTGGTTGTGGTGGTGGAGGAGCACAGGGGTTAGGGGGCCCTTGATATTGTTGGAGAGTGGGTTCTTGGCCATGTGGTGGGATATAAGCACCTTGAGGAGCACCCATGGTTTGACTAGCATTATTGTGGTTGGACATGGGTTGGGAAAGGGGTCTTCCCTCCTCATAAAGGGCAAGTCATTATTGTGGTTGGACATGGGTTGGGAAAGGGGTCTTCCCTCCTCACAAAGGGCAAGTGAAAGGGAAATCTCATCCACCCTTTGCTCAGGCCGATTAATGGTTTGTCTGTGAAAGTACACCTCTCTTCACTTCATCAAGGCTTCTTAACCTTACAAGAACTTCTTCTTCAAATATGGAGTTGTCTGTTTGCTCTTGGTCTCCTTGTTACTCCCATCAAATGTTTGGATGATTTCTCCATTTTAAAGTGTAAGAGCTTGACATGGATCCTGGGTTGTTCTGAATGCCATACGATTCTAGAACTTGGACATCATCACAAGGAGCCTCCATGTAGTTGGCGGAGTGATTAGAAGAACCTCCCACATGAATCTTCATGAGATTCACCATGTCTTCAAGTATCTTCATCATGTAGGGCATTTGAGGGATTTAGGGGGCTCGTGCATGTTGGTCTACCATCTTGACTTCAAAGGGTTGCTTTTACATGCACAAGGTACAACCAAATGAAAGAGGAGAAGTTAGCAAACCAAGATGCAAAAGTAAAACAAAGAATAGAGAAGAGCAATGGTGAGGGTAGTAGGAAAAACAAAGCTATACTAACTAGCTAGGATGATTGCCTCTATCTCAGTAATGGCAACAAAAAGCTTGGTGCGGTTCTACTCAAGGCCACACACTAACCAACTAAAGGTAGCTAGATGCAACCATATGGGAAAACACACAGATCTCTCAAAATTTGTATATGGACCTAGTCTAATGCATAGTCTTAATCACACATACCCGCAAACGCACGGGGTCATGCTATAGTATAGTCTAGCGGTAAAATTAGGGTCAATCCTTAGGGATAGAGGGGGCACTAGAGCTAAGTTTGTGTTGGCTATGTTCCTAGAGCGGAGTCTAGGGTTTGAGGTTTTAAAGTTGGTTTTGAGTTGATTACACTAAAATTGGAAGAAAGAACAAGCAAGAACAATAATAAATTAACAAAGACTCTAAATTACTCTAAGCAAGTTGAGATTAAGGAACTAAGTAAGGCAAGCAATTGAATAGGAGTAAGGAGTTACACTACACTAGCAAGCCAAGTTATCAACTAAGATGTAAACTAAGCAAGTAGGCAGACAACAGTCTAAGTTATCACTAATTAGCCAAATTAACACAATCAAGCTCAAAGGATCCCTAACTACTTGAGCAAGAACTAACTATCTAGAGCTAAGCAATTAGCTAAGTATTAACAAAGGTAGTTTACTACACTAGCATTAACAAGCTCAAGATACAAAGGTGGATTTTAAGCAGTATGATGGGTAGGAGGGCCATTTAGAAATGCAACTTGTTATTAGTTGGGGAAGGTCAACATAGCATGCAAAACTCACATTTCAAACTAGATTACCAAACCAAACATCAAGACAAGTGCTATTAGAATATACTCTATACTACTAGTTAGAGAATTAGGACTAGGTGTAATTCTAGTAGGACTTGACAAGTCTAGGGTTCTATGGTAAGTGGTATTAGGGCAATTGAGAGCCAAGGGTAGGAATGGTAGTAAAATTGAGGGTATTTCACCTCATGTTACTTGTCATCTAGCCTTTAGGAAACTCTAGGGAAAATCTACTGCTAGGGTTGTATGTATCATGGTCGTACAGGACAACACGACTGTGGTGGGTAGGGGTCAGCACGCCTGTGGTGGAATGGAACGGGCGAGGTGGAAATTGACAAAATTATAGTAGAATTCTAAGCTCTTGGAAGGCTAGTAGAATGACCGTGCTAGGTAGAAGGACCGTATTGGGAGCTAGGTAGCACATCCATCCTGGGTAGCATGACCATGGTGGGTGATATGTAGCATGGTCGTGTTGGGTCGCATGGTCGTGGTGGGCAGGTGGAAGCACGACTGTACTGGCTAACAGAGCCGTGGTGGTGGGGTGGTAGCATGGCCATCCTAGCTAGCACACCCATGGTGGAGGATGGAAACACGGTCGTGTTGGATAGCATAGAAGTGATGGAGGATTTTCTAAAGATGTTTCAAAATTGAGATTTTTCTTGTGATTTCTTCATTTACAGCACGGTCATTATGTGTCACCACGACTGTGTTGGGAGCTTTGCTTGTACTTTGAGCTTTGAACTTCATGATATATGGACTTCTTTTCTTAAGCTTGACTCCTATCCACTAGGGGTAGGTTAAGGGAGCTTTGGGGCCTTCTTTGAACCTCTCCATGGGCAGAGGAATCGCAAAACACCTTCCTCCTATCTTATCCATCCAAGGCATGCTCCAAGTACCTGAAAATCATGCCAAGAACGTCTATAAGTACATTTGACAGAAATATGCATATTGAGGGAATTAACTTGCAATCTAACTTGTTTAGATGCAACTAAGATGCAAAAAGACACAAGATGGAGCCCTAAAATAGGGCTACATCAGATATCATTCAAAGTTACCCCCATCTATGTTGGGTTTTAGGGGAGATAGAGAAGGCAGGGGAAACAAAAATTTTCTTCTCCCCCAAGCCGAAAATGAAGGAATCGTGTCAATGTCCATACAGTAGGAAGGATGGTTTGCGGAATCATACCTTGTCCCGAGGCTTGCTCGACGACAATACCTCGCAGCTTGTGCGCTCTTCACCTCCGATCTTGAATAGTGTCTGTGCAGCTCCTGGTCTCACCAGGACTGACAACTCCTGGTCTCACCAAGACTGTCAGGATTGATAGTTGTCCTCCGAGCGACAGAAGTCTCCCGCCTCTGAAGTAGTCCACACAGACCACCTAGAACTCTGATCTCCTTATTCCACAAGGAATCGAAAGGAGTCACACCCTCCTGTCAACATACTAGTCACTGACACACTCTCCTGCCACCAGTCACTTTTCTACAGTTGTCTTTCCCTTGTTGTGCCTCTCTTATCAGGTAGCACTTGCTCGGGCTCTCTTGGTTACCACAACCAGAGAGAACAAAAACTTTACAGAGCAACTAGTGTTTTGAGTTGTGTTCTGAGAAGCCCCCAATACCCCTATATATAGGTGGGTCATAGGACATGGTTCTCTATCCCGGGCAATGCGGGATTAAAGCAGGAGTAGAAGGGTTCGAGATTTACCACAAATCTGACATGTTGCGGAAGCTGAACCGATCATTTCACAACTGAACTGATCGTTTCGGCCTCTGAGCCGATCGACTGGGACCTGAGCTGATCATTTGGGGCTCTCAACTGATCGATTAGTGCCCTAAACCGATCGGTTCACGGTCTTGATCCAACTCAAATTGACTTTCCATATTTGTTTCCAACTAATCCAATATTAATCCTTGTCCAAATCGAATTTGTACAAGTGAAAAATATATATTTGCAAAATAGTCTTCTTATTTTCCAAACGATCTTGGTTGGTCACATGAATCGATCGGTTCAATGAATGTGCCGATCATCTCACTGCATGAGCCGATCGGTTCAACAACCTGAGCCGATCAGTTCATCCCATGAGCTGATCGATTGGAGCAGCAAACTGTGCAAATCAGTCAATTGCAATTTCAATTAATCTGATACTCTCAATCAACTGGTCCAACACCTTGAACACTATGATATTGAGCTATCAATTAATTGAGTGTTTAATTGAACTACTAAACTCCTTTAGTAATCAATCTAAACATCATTTCTGGATAAAATCCTCTTCTAGATTAAATCCTATGTGTGTGACCCTGCATGTCCATTTCACGTTGCCAGTGAAAGTCCATAACACTTATGACTTTACAAGTAAAGAGCGGTGCCTAGTCATACATCAGTGCTACCCAAGTGAAATAGAAAGTTGGATAACAACTTTCAATCCTATAATCTGTGAATGGTGTTACAGTGAATGTATAATTCGTTTATCACTGATATCTCGAATGAACTCGAGGCATGGAACAATAATCCTGTCAATGTTCATTCACTTTCTTGATCTCAGAGCAGATTGGAGGAGATATGTATGGCATCAATATCACATACTGATTCACACATGTGTGCACGCCTATTTCAATCCTACTCATCAAGTGGCCATGCATATCAAACTCCCTCAGGAGGGACAAATCCCATAACTATCACTCACCCCTCAAAAACCCCATTTGTCAAAGCCACCCAATCATCACCTTTATAACAACCCATGTTTCAGGACTGCATTTGATGATGTCAAAGTGTACCCAACGACGTGTGTTGAGTGTAGTGATTTTAGTTCAAAGAATCACATTCACCACCATCACTATGAGAACTTACTGTGACTACTATGGCATGGTTCCATGTGTCAAACTCACAGTGGGTCTATCTGATTAACTTGTTCTCTAACAAGTACCTATGTGTTTGGTTTGATATCTCCATATCATGACTAATGAGATTCTGTCATCAACCAACACAATAATCTAGTCTTGTGTGTCATTGCTGTCTATCTACCTTCCATAATGACATCTGAATAGGGACATAATAAGAATGTACAAACTCTTAGCATTTGTATGATCTCATCATTCAGGTCTTGAACCTGAAGGCATACGTCATTGAGTACTGTCATTCTCTAGACATTCAATATGTTCTATCATTATCTCATATGACTGAACTAGAAAGAATTGGAAGCTTGCCTTTGATGTTTATCAATTCAATCTTAATGTATCACACCAATCATCCCATGATTGGATCTCATGGCATACATACCAACAGACTCCCACTTGCACTACAAGCCAATCACCCTTGAATCATATTCATAGTGATCTTCAAACATGTCCCACATGTTACTATGATCTAGAGATAATGTAGTGAGTTATAGCAACACCTTGCCAAAGTCAAATATTAATTGCATGTCTCTCATCTATTCATTGTACGTCACACGTATGAGATGGAGTTGCTGTAATATGCGATCCAGTATTCCTTTGCTAACCTTTAGCCACATTGCATGACCAAGTATTCCCTACTTGTCATCAATGACCGGAATATCTATAAGTTCATCTCATGAACTTTTAGATCCATATAGTATCCACTAATGGTCTCTAACACATGGATACTCGACATTTCCTTTTAAACAGATTTATTGGAACGTTTCCAATTATCAACAAACATTCACTTTTATATATCTCATATATATTTTGCGATTAATTTCTGTCCTTTTGGAAGTTTGCATCAGTGTAACTCGTTACATCGAACTCTTCTTTATTTCCATAGAACTAGTAATTCTCAAGTAATTATCAAGTTCTCATGGTATTCCAGTAACCCATACTGGAACTAGACAGACATCCACTCGTCATGTCCCACGTACGAGTTATCAGGATGAGCATATCATATTATCATGTCCTACATACAAGATGATGAATGCATTTTTGTTCTTGCCATGTCCATACATGCAAGATATTGGGATAATTGCATACATGATAGATCCATATCTATTCTTAGTGTTCCCATTCTTCATAAGAATTGGACACTTGGCCTTGGGATACTAACTCCATGTAACATGGACTGGTTTTCTCCCACTGAATCTGTGCACACTGAACCCTTCAGTATAGATTGCCAATGTATGCTTTCTCTTTTCAGGTCAAGAGGTTATTCAAGAACTGTCTCTATATGTCTCTATTCCTATCACATAGGAAACATCTCTATCTTCCTTAAAGATAATTTCCACTTTGGATTTCCATTCTAGAACATTTCCATTTCACATCAACATGTGGAATGTGAATATGCTCCCACTAAATCACAGATTCCTTCTTTATCTTTGTCATATCAGTCAAACCCTTTGACCATATTATCAAAGTAAAGATCCAGCTCTGAGTTGCTTGTAATCAATCACATTGATTAGTCCATTGTAACTTATAGACTTCATTTGCATTAATGAATTCATAAACCTTATAGGTTGTGTCACGTACACATCCTTGTTTTATTCCTCATAGGAATGCGGTTTTAGTATCTGTATGCCAAATCTCTTAGTCATTAAGTTGCAATTAACAAGAATCATCCTTCTCAAAATGTTAACCATGTGTCTTAATGCTTAAGACTCATTTGCACTTATGGATTTCATTCCAATGGGTGCTACGATCAATGTCATACCTTATGGTTTACATGGAAGTCATTTAGGATGTAATGGTTATAAACCATAACTCAAAATCTAGTTCCTCATATTCATCTAGATAGTTGACTCATCACATGACCAAATCATCATATAGATGATCAAGATGTATCTGTCAAGGATATAAGAACTCACAACTCCTTGTGATTCTTAATGTCTTTTATTAGTGTTGGGTATTCTTTATTCAAGAAGAATTCAGTTATTTTATACTCATTCTTTAACTCCTTAGAGTATGACTCCTTTTGATTTAGACATCACCATGCCTTGATCATGAGTTCACTATGATACACTATCATAATCACTCTTAAAGATCTCAAACATTTGTTTTAAGTATTTCATTCATTGATCTCATCAAGAATTAACACTTTACCAAATACTTCATCTATGATATTCTTGAACACTTCAAGATATTCTTATTGGTATTTCTCTAAACACCATTTGAAGTATTAGCATTTTCTCCAATAGGTATGTAAATACATCACATGTATTATACCTAATAGGATAATCATTCTCCCACTACCACTAGTGAAGATTGATTAACCATATCCAAGAGATTCGTGTCTCTTACTGGTTAGGTAACCAAAAGAGTCTAGATTTATCCATCATATGGAAACTAGAAATGAATTTCTCACGATTTATGCTAATTTGATTGTTAGAGTTATCAATAACTTTTAGATATCATTTTATCTTATGCATACCAAGTATCACAAGATAAACAAGGCATTACCACAAAGATCATATCTTTGAAATTGAAACATCAACTTTATTAATTGCCATCATTGTCATACAATATGCAAAATAAAGTGTTTCTATCTATTGGAAAATATGAAATATCAGTTCATAACTGTATTACATGCCTTTATGGCTGGAAATAAACTAAAGTACTCCTATCTATGGTGGCAACACTTTCCCCATTCATTGAGTGCTTTACACTTTATATCTTGGTATCATATACCTAAAAAAGTGTTACAAGTTTATTTCATGACACCTTTATGTGGAGACGTCTGTTTCCTCCTCCATTTATTCTTCCAGATAGAGAGGACAATTCCTTTTCCAATGTCCTGGCTTTTGACAATGGTGGCAATTTCCTTTCTTGGTCACACCTCCCTTGGCCTTGAGAGTTGAAGATGACTTGGGCTGCTGGCTAGCATCAGAACCTTTCTTAGCTTTGCCTTTGCCCTTGCACTTGGACTTGCCTTTCTTGCTGCTGATCACCATCACAGACTTAGGCTTGTCCTTCTTCATCTGTGCCTCAGCTGTCCTCAACATGCCCAACAACTCTGATAGTGGCCTATCAAAGTTGTTCATGTTGTAGTTCATCACAAACTGACTCTAGGATTCTGGCAAGGATTGCACTATCACGCCAGTAGCCAACTCTTGGCTCAGGGGAAATCCCAGTCTTATCAGGTTCTCCACATACCCAATCATTTTAAGCGTGTGAGGACCAACTGGATCTCCTTCTGTCACGACACACTTGAACAGTGCCCTGGAGACATCATATCTCTCTTTCTGTGCTTGATCTTCATACATGTTCCTGAGATGCTGAATCATCTCAATGACACCCATGTTCTCATGTTGTCTCTGCAACTCGTGGTTCATGGAGCACAACATCAAGCACTTTGCATCAATGGCATCATCAAAATGCTTCTTGTAAGTATCGCTTTCTACCTTTGGTGCAGTAGGAGCAGGTTCATATGAAATTGGAGTATCCAGGACATAGAGCTTTCGCTCTTGAGTGAGAACAATTCTCAATGTCCGAAACCAACCGTGGAAGTTAGTCCCATTCAGCTTGTCCTTTTTAAGGACCGATCATAATGAAATGTGATTGTTGTTTGTTGCCATTTGTACTACAAAAGGAAAAAATGCAATGTTTTTAGTCCAAAACTCAATTTTGACTTATTTGATTGATTTGAAAAGTTGATGATATTATTAGGCCTTTAATTAATTATCGCTCCCACTATTTTAGTTCAAATTGATAGCCCTCACCATCAATTTAGAAGATTGTAGTGTAAAATCTTCAAGTGGGCAAGATTCTAAAATCCTCTAAGTCATGGACCAACTAATGCTATCACCCACAACTTAGATCTTCCAGGTAGGCAACTTTTGTCGATTGCATCATATGCAACTCTAGAAAGATGTCATGTGCAACTCCTTTCCATGATCACCTCCATGCCTTAAGGTACTAGATCCCATCTAGATCACCTTGTTAAGTCAAACCCAAAGCCAACACGATGAATATGCACCCTGCTAGGGCAGACCCACATATCCATCCTTCACGCTTCCACGAGATAGACAGTGCACCATGCTAGGGAGTGCCTACACTTGGTCGATCAAGTTTTTCACGTATGTTGCATTTGGAAGGCATCTAAAACTTTAACGTTTAATGAAATATTTGGTTTTTATAGGTACATATGCATATCCAATCACCACAATATATAGTACATATCTTATACATGCTATATCCCACAGAAAACAAGCGAAACGATAAAAGCGATGATTATGGCCATCCTAATGTGATTCCTCAAGCCAAGAGGAATCACGGTCATCTAGGTCTACATCACATGCAACGTATACAA
This sequence comes from Alisma plantago-aquatica, assembly GCA_963693085.1. NCBI lineage: Eukaryota > Viridiplantae > Streptophyta > Magnoliopsida > Alismatales > Alismataceae > Alisma > Alisma plantago-aquatica. The sequence goes on along the minus strand of OY856411.1, from coordinate 64,504,022 downwards.
GATGAACTATGTGCCATAGCCGTCTGACTACATCAACTCATCACATGAATGACTTGCTCGCTCTGGCCAATTGTCTGGGTGCCACCAGCCGATTAGTTGGCTCCTCCAACCGATCGGTTCGCCTGGTCATCGTGCATCTCCTCATGGCCGCCACCCGCTCATCTTGCTCCTCAAACCGGTCCTCAACCGATCGGCCCACTCCTTGAACCGATCGTCTGGAACGTCAACTGATCGGTTCACTCCTTGAACCGATCTTCTCAACTGCCGTCAGGATGTCCGCCGTTCTTCGACATAATAGGAAATAAAATTCTATCCTATTTTATAATTGAATAGTGAAACCCTGAGTCACATTCGGGGGGGGGGGGCAAAGGTAGAAAAGAAATCTCGAGTTATCTTGAGTTACATCAGGAATAGGAGATAGGGAATCGGTTCGCAAACCGAGATGCAAGCAACCACATACAACCATACATAGATAGGGTTTATTGGCCATAACCACGCTATGCATCCACCACAAAACTCGTGTAAGGGCGACGCATTTCGAGTGCATTCATATTGCATATCGTATATGTATATTGGGATTTGTGGATTTAGGATTGGACATGCATAAAGCCAATTTTATTTGCATCGTATGCAATAAATAAAGGTGACAAACCAAAATCGATCATATTGATAATCCTAAAGTATAGAGTTGTTGACGTGGCTCTGATACCACTGTTGGGTTTTAGGGGAGATAGAGAAGGTAGCGGAAATAAAAAATTTCTTCTCCCCCAAGCCCAAAACGAAGGAATCACGTCAACGTCTATACAGTAGGAAGGATGGTTTGCGGAATCATACCATGTCCTGAGGCTTGCTCGACGATAATACCTCACGGCTTGCACGGTCTTCACCTCCGGTCTTGGACGGTGTCTATGCAGCTCCTGGTCTCACCGGGACTGTCGGGATAGAAAACTATCCTCCGAGCGACAGAAGTCTCCCACCTCTGAAGTAGTCTACACAGACCACCTGGAACTCTGATCTCCTTGTCCCATAAGGAATCGAAAGGATTCGTACCCTCCTGTCAGCGTACTAGTCACTGACACACTCTCCTGCCACCATTCACTTTTCTGTAGTTGCCTTTCTCTTGTTGTGCCTCCCTTATAGGGTAGCACTTGCTCAGGCTCTCTCGATTACCACAACTAGAGAGAATGACAACTTTACAGAGCAACTGGTTATCTGAGTTGTGTTCTGAGAAGCCCCCAATACCCCTATATATAGGAGGGTCATGGGACATGGTTCTCTATCCCGAGCAATGTGGGATTAAAGTAGGAGTAGAAGGGTTCAAGATTTTCCACAAATCTAACATGTTGCGGCAGCTGAATCGATCATTTCACAACTGAACCGGTCATTTTGGCCTCTGAGCCGATCGGCTAGGACCTGAGCTGATCGTTTGGGGCTCTCAACCGATCGGTTGGTGCCCTGAACTGATCAGTTCACAGTCTTGATCCAACTCAAATTGACTTTCCATATTTGTTTCCAACTAATCCAATATTAGTCCTTGTCCAAATCGAATTTGTACAAGTGAAACAACTATATTTCCAAAATAGTCTTCTAATTTTCCAAACGATCTCGGTTGGTCACACGAACCGATCGGTTCAGCAATTGAGTCTATCATTTGGTGACACATGAGTCGATCATCTCACTGCATGAGCCGATCGGTTCAACATCGATTCATCCCATGAGCGGATCGGTTGGAGCAGCAGACTGTGCAAATCAGTCAATTGCAATTTTAATCAATCTGATACTCTCAATCAACTGGTCCAACACCTTGAACACTATGATATTGAGCTATCAATTAATTGAGTGTTTAATTGAACTACTAAACACCTTTAGTAATCAATCTAAACATCATTTGTGGATAAACTCCTCTTCCATATTAAATCCTATGTGTGTGACCCTGCAGGTCCATTTCACGTTGGCAGTGAAAGTCCATAACACTTATGACTTCAAAAGCAAAGAGCAGTGCCTAGTCACACATCAGTGCTACCCAAGTGAAATAGAAAATTGGAGAACAAATTTCAATCCTACAATCTGTGAATGGTGTTACACTAAATGTATAATTCCTTTATCACTGATATCCTGAATGAACTTGAGGCATGGAACAGTCATCCTATCAACGTTCATTCACTTTCTTGATCTCAGAGCAGATTGGAGGAGATATGTATGACATCAATATCACATACAGATTCACACATGCATGCACACCTATCTCAATCCTACTCATCAATTGGCCATGGATATCAAACTCCCTCAGGAGGGGCAAATCCCATATCTATCACTCACCCCTCAAAAGCCCCATGTGTCAAAGTCACCCGATCATCACCTTTATAACAACCCATGTGTCAGGACTGTGTTTGATGATGTCAAAGTGTACCCAACGACATGTGCTGAGTGTAGTGATTTTAGGTCAAAGAATCACATTCACCACCATCACTGTGAGAACTGACTGTGACTACCATGTCATGGTTCCATGTGTCAAACTCACGGTGGGTCTGTCTGGTACACTTGTTCTCTAACAAGTACCTATGTGTTTGGTTTGATATCTCCATATCATGACTAATGAGATTTTGTCATCAACCAACACCACAATCTAGTCTTGTGTGTCATTTCTGTCCATCTACCTTTCACAATGACATTCTACTAGGGACATAATAAGAATGTACAAACTCTTAGCATCCGTATGATCTCATCGTTCAGGTCCTGAACCTGAAGGCATACGTCATTGAGTACTGTCATTCTCTAGACATTCAATCTGTTCTATCATTATCTCATACGACTGAACCAAAAAGAATTGGAAGCTTGCCTCTGATGTTTATCAAATCAATCTCAATGTATCCCACCAATCATCCCTTGATTGGCTCTCAGGGCATACATACCAACAATCTATTATACATTAAACATAGAAAATTGAGGACAAACACTTATACTTGTGGAAAAGAACCAAAATGACTTGATGGATTGACTCTACCCAAGTGTAGCTAAAATCTAGGATAGTTGTGCAAAAAATAGATTTCTAAATCCTAGTACGATTGAGGAAGGTGTTGTTCATACCCATGTTTCCCATGAAAAAGGTATTTCTATTCATAAATCTTCATTTCATCAAAAAGTGATGGTTTGGGTGTGATTATGAGAAAAAAATGATGAAACAAAGAAAAACATGATTTCTGTTTGCAAATATTTGAAAAATAGAGATAAAGGGAAAATTTAACTTAAGTCCAAAAGAATATACTTTTGTATATTAACCCACAAACTGCGACAAATACATCTAATGAGTGGATTAAAAAGTTAAAATATATGGAGAACACATACCAAATTAGATGAACTCCATCATTAGTTTGAGAGAAAATCTAATTTTGACCATTGAATTAATGAAAAAAAGGGGTGTCAACAAGAGCATTACATGAATACTTTCTAAAATCACTTCTAATATCACACATGATCATAAATGAACCACTTCATTCACATTTGCAAACATTAATGATGATTTCTTTATATTATTAATCAAAATAAGTATACACATGGTTTCTAGGTTTTGGCATATAAGGGAAAGAAGAAGACAATAAGTAACATCTATGACTATTAGATCACTCTTATACAATTCAATGCTTGTCTTAATGGTTGATCTTTTTCTATCAATGTATAATACAAACACAAGCATTCATAAATAATATAATGTATGAAAACTATCCATAAATAAATCATTGCATAATTTATTTTTCTCAAGTAGTCTTGAGACATACCATAATGCCATTAAGCTTAGGAATCAAAAATTTAAGATTCAATCATGTTTTCTGATGAATTGAAGTAAATAATGTAATGAAGATATGGCTGGTCCTTGAAACATATCTTTTCACTAATAAATAGAATAATGCCAAGATTTTGTTGACCATAAAGATATTATTACATGAATGTTTTCCAAACTAGTTTATTGTTTTTCCTAGTGTTGAAGGGATCATATAATTTCTAACATTTAATCAAACCTATTGACCATAGTCATATGTTACAAGAATCGTATATATACAATCAACAAAAATAGTAAGACATTTCAAAAAGATTGTGTCAATCTACATATTTTAATGAGTACATCTACTCATTAGAAAAAGAACATATAGTGTTTAGCCGTGTCAATTGTAGTGACAAATATTTAAATAGGATTTATGTGACTAAATTGTAGTGCAGAGTAAAGAAGACATATGATTCATACCAAAAATAAAAAATAAACAATGTGCCCATCCCCAATAGTTGATCCAAAAAATCTCTATTGATGTTATTATTAAAATATCCTTGATTCCCACTTCGTTCAGATATGAACCCAGTTTATTTTTTCACATTACTTACTTTTTTTATCCTTTTGGAGATAAATTATCAAAGTAAATTAACTTATTTGAAGTATATTTATAATTATCTTACAAGGTCATCAATTTGTTCGACCACCTTAGAACAACTTCAGTTTGCCTCATTTTACATTGATAATTAGTTACATAGAAAAGTTGTTAGAGCATTGAATGTTTTTGTTTAGATATTTCATATATATTTAATGTCCATACTAATTACTTTAGTTTATGTATTAGGTATGAGCTTAAATTTCCTTGTGCATACTTACTTTCTAAAATTTGACCTTTGACCAACCTTTTCCTCTTTTCTAAATGCCTCATTACAACAATAATTTACTTTACTCATTATTTATTTGATTTTTTTAATCAAAATATCGAACTTATGTGACATAATCGATGTAAGTTGAACTTTTAGGAGAAGCATAACCATGTATCAATAAAAACCATCTATGGTTATTCAAATTTCAAAATATCTATATAGAGATTATCAATAAATTAACAACATCTAAGTAATTCAATTTTCTCATTTCTATTCTTGATGCATACAATAATAATATAACCTTAAGAAAATAATGTTCAAGGACTTCTTTTAGTTGAGGTTGGTGCATGTATCATATCTATCCACTAATAAATAAAATAATACCTTCACCAATTGACAATAAACATAATATTTGACTCGAATGATTTCCAAAATCAATTACATTCAGAAATGAACGGTTTCATAGCCATTTACGTACAATTACAGTTATGGCATTTTCTTGAGAATAATAATGAAAAAAAGAATACAATTGTTCTCTAGTTTTTGGTGTGTAAGGGAAAGCAAAAGAAAGGAAACTAAACGATATGACTTTTAGACCACTCTCCTGGATATTTGTGTTTGGCTTAATAGTTGATCCTTTTGAAACAACGGACAATCCAAATATAGGTGTTCATGGCTAGCTCTTTGCAGGACTTCAAATTTCCTGGGTGGAACCTCTTATCGTCAAGAGAGTAGTAGTCTAGATTTTACGTGACCAAGTAGTGGTGCAAAATAAAAAAGATATATGATTCATACCAAAAGAACAAAAATATGATATGCCTATCCCTGGTAGTTGAACCATGTTATTATAAAAATCTCCTTGCTTTCCACTTCACTCTAATATGGACCCAATTTATTTTATCCACACCACATAGTTTTTATTTCCTTTTGGAGACAAATTATCAAATTCAATTTATAAATTTGAAGTATATCTATAGTTCTTTTACAAGGTCATCATTTTTTCGACCCCCATCAGATCAACCCTATGCCTCAAAGTCCCTATGTTTTATAGTATTCAACTTCATATTGCCTCATTTTACATTGATAATTAGTTACATAGAGAAGTTGTTAGAGCATTGAAAATTTTCATTTAAATACTTTAGCAATATTATATATATTTAATAGTTATATTAATTACTTTAGGTTATGTATTAGGTAGGAAGCTTAAATTTCCTTGTGAATATTTACTTTCCTGAATTTGTCCTTTGACCAACCTTTTCCTCTTCTCTAAATGCCCTATTACAATGATGATTTTGAATTTTTTAATCAAAATATTGAACAAATGTAATGTAATTAATGTAAGTTTAAGTTTTAGGAGAAGCATATGGATGTACCATGTATCAATAAATTGGTTATTTAAATTTCAAAATATTTATAAAGAAATTATCAATAATCAACGACATCAAAGTAATTCAATTTTTTCATTTCTATTCTTGAAACATACAACAACAATGTAACCTTAAGAAAGCAATGTTCTAACTTCTAGGACTTCTTTTCGTTGAGGTTGGTGCATGTATCATATCTTTCCACTAATCAATAGAATAATGCCAATATCAATTGATGACAAACATAATGTCTTTCCAAAACCACTTATGTTAAAAAATGAACGGTCTCATAAGCATTTACATACAGTTATGACATTGTCGTTCCATGTCACCATGAATGTGTTGGGATCTTTACTTGTAATTTGAGCTTTGAACTTGATGATACATGGACTTCTTTGTTTAAGCTTGACTCTTGTCCAGTAGGGGTAGGTAAAGGGAGCCTTGGGGCCTTCTTTGAACCTCTCCATGGGCAGAGGAATCGCTGAACACCTTCATCTTATCTTATCCATCCAAGACATTCCAAGTATCAAAAAATCATGGAAAGAACGTATATAAGTGCATTTGACATAAATATGCATATTGAGGGAATTAACTTGCAATCTAACTTGTTTAGATGTGATTAAGATGCAAAAAGACACAAGTTGGAGCCCTAAAATAGGGTTGCATCAGATATCATTCAAAGTTACCCCCATCTATTATACATTAAACATAGAAAATTGAGGACAAACACTTATACTTGTGGAAAAGAACCAAAATGACATGATGGATTGATTCTACCCAAGTGTATAAAAGCTAGGATAGTTGTGTAAAAAATAGATTTATAAATCCTAGTATAATTGGAGAAGGTGTTATTCATACCCATATTTCCCATGAAAAAGGTATTTCTATTCATAAATCTTCATTTCATTAAAAAGTGATGGTTTGGGTGTGATTATGAGAAAAAAATGATAAAACAAAGAAAAATATGATTTCTGTTTGCAAATATTTGAAAAATAGATATGATCATGAATTTCCCATTACCAATTCTTAAGATTATAATTTTTAAATTAGGGTTTCCAATGGCCTCAAGATCTCCCATGGTGTACATCCATTTAGATAATTGGAATGAAAAGTGGGAAATAAAGAGAGAGACAATAAAGGAGATTCAATCTCAAGCAAGAGTCATTGTCATTTAAAAAATCTAGTAACAAATATGAACAACTAGACTACATGGTATTAAATGTAGATTTTACAATTATGATTTCAAGAAGATTAGATCATGGCATTTATGGTTTATTTGATCTGTGTAGTTAAGTAATTTAGATTGATAGTTAAGGAAATTCAATAAGCAACTAGAACACATGGATACATAGTTTCTGGATAGCAGTTTAATACCTCCTTACTGTCTCAGTGGCCTTTGGTCATAGGAGAATAGATTGTTCTTTAAGAATTACCCTCTAATCACCACGAAAACTGAAAATGTAATAGAGAGATAGTTCAATGTCTAGCTTTCAGAGATTCAAAAGGGGAAATAATGGATGTTGGATGTTGGGGGGGTTTAGTCTAGGATTAGAGTTTGGAGTATAAGGTTTCAGGTAGAAGGTTCTAGAATAGATCCAGTAGAATGCAACATTCTAAGGGCCAGCCAGAGGTAGAAAGTGAGATTTCACCATATACACCCTTCCATATTGTAGGAATCTATCAGGTGTCCTAGGGGATGAAAATAGATTTTTGTACTTGATTTTTTGTATTTCACAAGATGAATCTAGAGATATCCTAAATCAAAATAGTGTGGATCGCAAAATTGAGTGATGTGTTAAACAACACTCAATTTAAAAAGGAAAAGATAAGAAGTAAAACTTGGGGGCTAAGTCTTCCTTTATATAAAAAGATATGGATTACATTCAAGACAATCGAACTAGGAAATATATAAAACATTCATGTAAACTTCAAATAAAGGGAAAATTTAACTTAAGTCTAAAAGAATATACTTTTTGTATATTAACCCTCAAACTGTGGCAAATACATCTAATGAGTGGATTAAAAAGTTGAAATATATGGAGAACACATATCAAATTAGTTGAACTCCATCATTAGTTTGAGAGAAAATTTAATCTTGATCATTAAATGCATGACAAAAGGGGTGTCAACAAGTGCATTAAATGAATGCTTTCTAAAATTATTCTAATATCACACATGATCATAAATGAACCACTTCAATCACATTTGCAAACCTTAATTATGCTTTCTTTATATTATTAATGAAAATAAGTATACAAATGGTTTCTAGGTTTTGGAATATAAGGGAAAGAAGAAGACAATAAGTAACATCTATGGGTTTTAGATCACTCTTATACATGTCGATGCTTGTCTTAATGGTTGATCCTTTTCAATAAATGTATAATACAAACACAAGCATTCATAAATAATATAATGTATGAAAACTATCCATAAATAAATCATTGCATAATTCATTTTTCTCAAGTAGTCTTGAGACTTACCATAATTCCATTAAGCTTAGGAAACAAATATTTAAGATTCAATATATTTTCTGATGAATTGAAGTTTTCCAAACTAGTTTATTGTTTTTCCTAGTGTTGTAGGGATCATATAATTTCTAACACTTAATCAAACCTATTGACCATAGTCATATGTTAAAAGAATTGTATATATACTATCAACAAAAATAGTAAGACATTTCAATAGTATGAGAAACCAATTTTTTGATAGATATGTATTTCAAAAAGTTTGTGTCAATCTACATATTTTAATGAGTACATCTACTCATTAGAAAAAGAACATATAGTGCTTAACCGTGTCAATTGTAGTGACAAGTATTTAAATAGATTTTATGTGACTAGATTGTAGTGCAGAGTAAAGAAGACATATGATTCATACCCAAAAAAAATTAAACAATGTGCCCATCCCCAATAGTTGATCCAAAAAATCTCTATTGATGTTATTATTAAAATATCCTTGATTCCCACTTCATTCAGATATGAACCCAATTTATTTGTTCACATTACTTGGTTTTTTTTATCCTTTTGGAGATAAATTATCAAAGTAAATTAATTTATTTGAAGTATATTTATAATTCTCTGATAAGGTCATCAATTTGTTCGACCACCTTAGATCAGCTTCAGTTTGCCTCATTTTACATTGATAATTAGTTACACAGAAAAGTTGTTAGAGCATTGAATATTTTTATTTAGATATTTCACATATATTTAATGTCCAGACTAATTACTTTAGGTTATGTATTAGGTATGAGCTTAAATTTCCTTGTACATACTTACTTTCTAAAATTTGACCTTTGACCAACCTTTTCCTCTTTTCTAAACACCTCATTACAACAATGATTTACTTTACTCATTATTTATTTTCATTTTTTTATCAAAATATCAAACTTATGTGACATAATCGATGTAAGTTGAACTTTTAGGAGAAGCATATGGATGTACCATGTATCAATAAAATCCATCCCTGGTTATTCAAATTTCAAAATATCTATATAGAGATTATCAATAAATTAACAACATCTAAGTAATACAATTTTCTCATTTCTATTCTTGATGTACACAATAATAATATAACCTTAAGAAAACAATGTTCAAGGACTTCTTTTAGTTGAGGTTGGTGCATGTATCATATCTGTCCACTAATCAATAAAATAATGCCTTCACCAATTGACAACAAACATAATATTTGACTCGAATGATTTCCAAAATAAGTTATGTTCAGAAATGAACGGTCTCATAGCCATTTACATACAATTATAGTTATGACATTTTCTTGAGAATAAAAAAAAAAGAATACAATTGTTCTCTAGTTTTTGGCGTGTAAGGGAAAACAAAAGATACGAAACTAAACGACATGACTTTTAGACTGCTCTTCTAGATATTTGTGTTTGGCTTAATAGTTGATCCTTTTGAAACAAGGGACAATCCAAACACAAGCATTCATGGCTAGCTCTTTGCAGGACTTCAAATTTCCTGGGTGGAACCTCTTATCGTCAAGAGAGTAGTAGACTAGATTTTACGTGACCAAGTAGTGGTGCAGAATAAAGAAGATATTTGATTCATACCAAAAAGAACAAAAATACGATATGCCTATCCCCGGTAGTTGAACCATGTTATTATAAAAATCTCCTTGCTTTCCACTTCACTCTAATATGGACCCAATTTATTTTACCCACACCACATAGTTTTTATTTCCTTTTGGAGACAAATTATCAAATTCAATTTATAAATTTGAAGTATATCTATAGTTCTTTTACAAGGTCATCATTTTTTCGACCCCCATCAGATCAACCCTATGCCTCAAAGTCCCTATGTTCTTTAGTATTCAACTTCATATTGCCTCATTTTACATTCATAATTAGTTACATAGAGCAGTTGTTAGAGCATTGAAAATTTTCATTTAAATACTTTAGTAATATTATATATATTTAATATTTAGATTATTACTTTAGGTTATGTATTAGGTATGGAGCTTAAATTTCCTTGTGAATATTTACTTTCCTGAATTTGATCTTTGACCATCCTTTTCCTCTTCTCTAAATGCCCCATTACAACGATGATTTTGAATTGTTTAATCAAAATATCGAACATGTGTAATGTGATTAATGTAAGTTTAAGTTTTAGTAGAAGCATATGGATGTAACATGTATCAATAAATTGGTTATTTAAATTTCAAAATATTTACAAAGAAATTATCAATAAATCAACGACATCAAAATAATTCAATTTTTTCATTTCTATTCTTGAAACATACAACAACAATGTAACCTTAAGAAAGCAATGTTCTAGGACTTCTTTTCGTTGATGTTGGTGCATGTATCATAGCTTTCCACTAATCAATAGAATAATCCCAATATCAATTGATGACAAACATAATGTCTTTCCAAAATCACTTATGTTAAAAAATGAACGGTCTCATAAGCATTTACATACAGTTATGACAATTGCTTGAGAATACTAATGATATAAAAAAAATACAATTGTTCTTTAGCTTTTGCCGTATAAGGGAAAGAAAAAGAAAGGAAACTAAACGCCATGGTGTTTAGATCGCTCCTCTTCTGGATATTTGTGCTTGTCTTAACAGTTGATCCTTTTGAAACAAGGGACAATCCAAACACAAGCGTTCATGGCTCGCTCTTTGCAGGACTTCAAATCTCCTAGGTGGAACCTCTTATCGTCAAGAGAGTAGTAGACTAGATTTTCTGAATGAGGCTTCAATACACAGGACGAAGACTCAATCTCGGTGAAGTTGTAAGCATGATGCCCCTTTGCTTTGTCTTCCACGAGGCAACCTGCCAACACAGTTGGGCTTCCATGGGTCATCGGAAAATAGATCTTGTTCCCTACTGTCCGCCCTAGCAAGTATGGTGTTCGCAGACCTCGACGCGGCGGTGGTGGTGCTTTTGACATCAACCCTCCCGTCATATTGACAAACATCGCGAGATCGTTTTCCAGACGATGTGTTCGTTTCCACTTGAAGTGTTCGTTGAGTTTGTAGACATGAACTGGTCCACGGTTCAGCCGGTTGGCAAATACAGAGAATAAGCTTCCTTCGTATACGAAAAGCATGGCGTGGCTTGATCGGAACTCAGAATAGTCGCACGCCTCGAAAGTGACGAGACTGTCATAAACCTTCCAGGTCTTATTGATTGGGTCATAGCACCCAAGTCGACCACTGGGATCAAGGATATAGAGCAAGCCATTGAGAAACACAGGGCTGCTGCTCGAAGCGACGAATTCGAGATTGTTGTCGTAGGTTTCGAGGGTCGACCACGCCTCATCACCTTGGCGCCAGCTCAGAATCTTGAAATCTAAACAAAGATAACTGCAAATGATGAAGACCATCCAGCCTTGATTCACTGGCGATGCAGACATGCAGATGCTTCTGTATTCACCTCCAAAGCCGCGTGTTCGTCGGATGCTGGGTAAATCGACTTTGTCTCCAGTGAAAGGGTTGAGCACGAAAACCGAGCATTGGTCGGCGTTGATCGCGAGCAGCCACCCGTCCTTGACATGTTCGATGCTGGTCGCCCCGGACAACGCCGGGACTTCTACGGAAAACGTTGTGTTTGTTGTCCAGGGTTCGTATAGATAACACCGACCGGCGATCGGGCTGGGCGCGTGGAGAAGAAGCGGCAGGGAGCTTGCTAACTGCGCATACACCAATGGACTGGAGGCGCTGCGAAACGCCCTGCACACGGAGCGGAACGCCTGAGAGGAACATGCATCGTTGACGAGAAGAGATGAAACCTTGTGGAGAATCTCTGGGGGAAGGACGCTGAAATTGGACATGGCGTTGGGAAACAGATTGCAGGATGTGATTGTACCAAACAGCGATAGATGGAAACAGATCGTACGTAAGTCCGTATTATTTATAGCCGACAGTTCGAAATTAATTGGCAAGTCCTAACTTTCCTTATAACGTTAGGAGTCCATACAAGTTCTATTTATTCATAATTTTCAATCACCATCTGACTCCAAGAATAAGCAAGTTCCAACCTGGTTCCCAATTCAAATAATAATAGGATACCATTTCAACTTCACAGGACTCCGATTTGGACTCATGACAAGCTGTCCAGCTTCTATATAAGGAAGACAAACTAATCCATTACAGATCATCCTCCCATCTGTCGATTGGCTGTGTCTGATCTTTGTGTTTTCTTTCTGTAACAAGCTCTCCTTCCCAATGGACAAAAGAAGATTGGATCCCCTACGGCGACAAGAGAAAGTCGACGACGTGCATGTGACACAGTCGTCATTACAGAATTTGCGCATCGGCGACCGTCCTTCACCTGGACTTCTTTACCGCCATGGCGATGGCCTTGATGTTCACAGCTTCATAAGCCAATCCCGCAACCAGAAGGGGTCTGTAGTCTTGATGACCAAGACCAGCAGAATGACAGAAGGATTATCACCGATCCAATGGGAGACTTGTGTGCCTACTCCAACCGGTTGGATGTTCGTGATCATGAGGAAGGATGGAGATAACACCCCATCTCGCGGCTGTTTTCTGTTGAACCCATTCACATGGGCTCAAATCGATTTGCCTCGTCTGCCTCGTCCATGTAATACGGGGTCATATATGTTGTTCTGTACTACGACCGCGACACCGGATGATCATAGTTGTAAGGTGTTGGTCTCCATCGACGGCTCCAAATTATTTTTCTCCTGCAATATATCTGACAAAGTTTGGAGGAAGCATGATCTCCCTGAATCAATAGGGAGATGCTTTGGTCCAATGACAAGTTTTGGTGGCAAGGTGTATGTTCTGGTGCGTTGTACTGAAGGAAAAACAACTATGGTGTGTGCTGAACTAGAGGAGATGACCAAGGCAACGATGAACAGCACACCCCCGTCACCATCCATGGTATTTACCGTTCTAATGGAGCCACGTGAAATTTCTAATGCCCGGCTATTGGGGCCATACATCACATCTTTATTAGAGTCAGAAGGGAAGGTATTCTTTGTCGAGGGCACCATTACACGTTGGACCACTACGATTACTTTCCGAGTGTTTCGGCTCGACCTATCTCATGGAGTATGGACAGAAGTGGGGAACATTGGTGATAATTGTTTCTTTTTAAACACCGCTGGATCTTCCTTTTCCTTGTCACATGCCACTGCTAGTGGATTCAAAGGGAATTCCATCTACTTCGTTGACATCAATGACAAGTTCATGTACTGCACCTACAATATGGAGGAAGGAGTTACTGGGTTTGATGATTCACGTGCAACTGCCTTCGACATCCCAAGATCCTGTCCAAATCCTTTTTGGATCAAACCAGCTGCATGAATTCTTGTGTTTACATGTATCATTTCTCTTACAAAGAAAAATATAACTTTTAGTTAATTTTGTTATGTAGAAGCCAATGTTTTGTATTGAAGAAATGACTCGACATTTTTCATTCAAAGTTATTCAACATCGCTAGATCCTGTCCAAAACCTTTTTGGATCAAACCAGCTGCATCAATTCCTGTATTTACATGTATCAATTCTCTTACAAAGAAAAATAGAACTTTTAGTTAATTTTGTTATATATGTAGAAGTCAATGTTTTGTATTGAAGAAATGACTGAACATTTTTCATTCAAAGTTATTCATCAGCCCAACATTGTTCTATGCGTTCTATAAACTAAGGAGCTGCCGGAGAGAGATAGTCTGCAACAAAAAAGTTTATGTTTGTTCGCTATATCTCTCTGCAAAATACATAACATGGAAACTTTATGATGTTCAACAACCAAGGGTTTTGTATGACTGCAAACACAATTTCATACGCATATTCATTAGGTTTCCTTAATCGAGATAGTGTTGAATTGTACGTTCTGATAAAAGAAGGAAATCAAATATGTTTTCCAATCCCAAATCATTTCTACTACTAAATTAAGGAAATCTATTGAGTGAATATTTTTTATGTTAACTTCTTTGGTAATTTTGTATTCAATTCTAGTATCAAAAAATTGTCAAAATTATATTAGACATTATATTGATGTCATCCCATTATGGGTTGGTTTAAATATAATTTGACACATTACACATTTCTTGATAAGTTCAAGAGAAATCTACATTTAATTTATGGTTGCATTTCAAATGGTAGTTTTACTGAATACACAACGAACCTTATTTTACGCAAAGAATGTACATCATTGTCGACACGCTAGCAAAAGAAATAGGTTGGAGATGTGAGGAAAATCAAGAATTAAATTTTTGATAGAATAATAAAAACTATCATGTCAAGTTATAATTGCTTTTGTTGTTTTGAAATGAATTAGCGAAGTATATAGGAGGTGCAAAAATTTAAATTAAACTAATATGCATAATAGTTTGGGATTATAGACCATGATTTTGGTACAAAATTTAACAAAAATAATATTTATAAGTCAAACTAATAGTCTATAACTCATAAAATGTTTATGTTTGTTTGCCAATTTTAACTAAATAGTCTATCTGCAAAATACATAAATAGAAACTTTATGCATTCAACATCCAAGGATTTTGCATGACTATAAATAATACTGGGCACATGCATAAAGTTTCTTCAATCTACATAGTGTCAAATTGTACATGTTGTTAATATGTTCAAATCCTAAATCATTTATATTACTTCTAGATTAGTGAATATATTTTCATATTAATTTCTTTGGTAATTTTGTATTTGATTATAGCAACAGAAGGAATGTAGAAATTATCTTAGCCATGCACATTGATGTCATCCCATTATGGATTTGTTTACATATAAATTCATTGATGTCACCTTGCTTGAAAAAGTTCTAGATTAAATTTATGTTGGATTTTATATACATGATTAACCCTATTTGATACTAAGAAATGTATAAACATCTCGACATACTTTCTAGAAAAAGAAATAGGTTGAAGATGTAGGCAAAATCATGAAGAAAATTTTGGAGAGAATAATACAACCTATAATGTCAAGTCATAATTGTTTTTTTTATTTTATTAGAGTCACATCTTTATTAGAGTCAGAAGGGAATGTATTCTTTGTCGAGGGCCCCATTGCACGTTGGACCACTACGATCACTTTCTGAGTGTTTCGGCTCGACCTATCTCATGGAGTATGGACAGAAGTGGGGAACATTGGTGATAATTGTTTCTTTTTAAACATCACAGGATCTTCCTTTTCCTTGTCGCATGCCACTGCTAGTGGATTCAAAGGGAATTCCATCTTCTTCATTGACATCAATGACAAGTTCATATACTGCTCCTACAACATGGAGGAATGAGTTACTGGGTTTGATGATTCACCTGCAACTGCCTTCGACATCCCTAGATCATGTCCAAAACCTTTTTGGATCAAACTAGCAACATGAATTCATGTGTTTACATGTATCAGTTCTCTTACAAAGAAATATAGAATATTTAGTTAATTTTGTTACGATAGATGGTATTGAAAAAATGACTGAATATTTTTCATTCAAACTTATTCATCAGTTCAACTTTTTTTCAAAGAGCTGCCGTAGAGAAATAGTCTGCAGCAAAAAAGTTAATGTTTGTTAGCTATGTATCTCTACAAAATACAAATCAGGGAAACTTTATGTGTTCAAAAACTAAGGGTTTTGTATGCAGTGGTGGATCTTGAAGTGAAATATCAGGGGGGTCGTAATGTATTATGAAGTAGTCAAGTGTATCTATTTCAAAAAACTAAGATTCAAAATAATTTTTTTACTTGATGTGCAATGATTGATTAGATTATAATAGAAAATATATTGAAGTTAATAACATGATATAACTCTAAAATTTGAAAGCATTGCATTTCTCTCTTTAATGTTCTTAGAATCCACAATAATAGAATTAGTGTCGAATGACTTTGCTATCCCTCTTTCAATATGGACAATGAGATTATTAGAGAGAAATTCATCTTCAATTTTGTTGCCTAATTTTGTCTTAATAAGTTTCATCACTGACAATGCACATTCTATTGTGGATATGGAGACTATAATTGTCAAAATCAGACAGATCAATCTATCAAGCAATATGTAGCCATATGTGAATTTTGTTCTTTTCAATTTTTGCTAGAGCACAACATAAATCTAAAATAGTCAAAAGGTTCATGAAATCTGGATTGGTAGGAGCATGTTCCATGAAATAAAAAAGTTGATATCTCAAATCAACTTTTTTTCATCATTGAAATTAGATGAGTAATAATTTAAAAAAAGAGGCAAACTTTCAATAGTTATATGTTGTAAGTTATGCTACTGCGATGCAAAGTTAATATAAACAAATTTTCAACAGTTATAGAGGAAAATAAACAAGTTATATAAAACTACACGTATGATAAATCAATAAAATCAAGGACACGATGACTTACAAGATGTTTCCCTCACTCCTTGATATGTGGATGGTGAATAATGAATTTTTTTATCCAAGAATTGGATATAAGAATCGACTTTGTCTCTCTTTAATCTGTGTTGTTGTGCATACCAATGTATGTTCAAAAAAGGAAGATGAAACCCGTTTTCAAAGATTTTGTTGGTCGCTTAAATAATATTGAAAGAGGAGTTTGAGTAATGATGTGAAATCCTGTATGAAAATACTCATGTCTAACTATATCTAACAAGTTATGTTAACGTTTGTTTTACAAAACATAAAGTTTGACACATTCAATATTTATGTTTGTTTTTTTGGATAATAATTATTACCAAAGTCCAAAGGAGTGAGAGAAAAATTACACTACAAAATCAATATAAAATACAAATTATATTAGGCGATAGCACTAGAAATCATCTTCGCAATTGTAAAAGCCCACCAAACTGAAAAGGAATCTATGAGCGCAATAAATTATCGAGTAATTGTCAGAGAGGAGTCAAAATGATAGAGATTTTTATTGCATCATTTAACTTAGAATGTATAAAAGAACCATTAGTAAAAACTCTTGGGGGAGCTTATCAAATAAGAAACTATGAATACAATAAAGTAGATTAATTAACACCTTTAGACTAAACCATATTCATTAATTTTTTAAAATCAAAGCAAAATAGAAATTGTAATAGGAAATAAGACAAGAACTTTATTTCGTAATTGTAAAACAACACAAACAAACAAAATCTTCAAATTCATTAATTTAGTAAGTAAATATAAAAAAGGAGTTAAAATAATAGAGAATTTTTATTGTATGTTTAACTTGAATAGTATAAAAGAACCATCAACGAAAAACTCTTTGAGGGGTATCAAATTAGAAATGGTCAAATGCAACAAAGTAGATAAATTAACAACTTTCAACCCAAACATATTCGTTAATTTTTAAAAATCTTGGGGGGGGGCGTGGACCCCTAGTCTTACAGAAGATCCGCCGCTGATTTGTATGACTATAAACACAATTTCATATGCATATTCATTAGGTTTTCTTAATCGAGATGGTTGTTGAATTGTACTATGTTGTTAAAGAAGAAGATTAAATATGTATTCAAATCCCAAATCATTTATACTACTTCTAAATTAAGGAAATCTATTAAGTGAATATATTTTATGTATTAACTTCATTGGAAATTTAATATTCGATTCTAGTATCACAAAAAAATATCAAAATTATATTTTTTTGAGTTAGAAGAGACATTGGTCTCCCCCCTCCCATAAAGAGCATGCCAGAGCCTCGATGACTCCAAGGGTGTTAACTAATTTGCGTAAAGGGATGTTTGAACCTGGGTCCCTTGGAGAGGACCTACCATGCACAACCATCCTCGCTACACAGGTCGGGTAATTGTCGAAATTATATTAGACATTCATATTGATGGCATCCCATTATGGATTGGTTTAAATATAATTTCATACATGACACATTTCTTGATAAGTTCAAGTAAAATCTAGATTTAATTTAAGGTTGCATTTCAAATGGTAGTTTTATCGAATACATAATGAACCTATTTTATGCAAAGAATGTACATTTTCGACAGGCTAGCAAAAAGAAACAGGTTGGAGATGTGAGGAAAACTAGGAATTAAATTTTGGATAAAAATAAAAACTATCATGTCAAGTCATAATTGTTTTGTTGTTTTGAAATGGACTAGTGAAGTATATAGGAGGTGCAAAAATCTAATTAAACTAATATACATGATGATTTCGGATTATAGACCATGACTTTGATATAAAATTTAACAAAAAGTATTTATAAGTAAAAAAAGTCCATTGTATTCCAAAAACTAAGGAGTTGCGATAGAGAAATGGTTTATAACTATCAAAAGTTTTATGTTTGTCAATTATAATTAAATAGTCTATCTGCAAAATACAGAAATAGAAACTTTAATTGTTCAAAGTCTAAGGGTTTTGCGTGACTATAATTAATACCAGCGCATATTCATAAGGTTTCTTCAATCTACATATTTTATACAAAGAATGTACATCATTATCGACATGCTAGCAAAAGAAACATGTTGGAGATGTGAGGAAAGTGAAGAATTAAATTTTGGATAGAATAATAAAACTATCATGACAAGTCATAATCATTTTTGTTATTTTGAAATGAACTAGTGAAGTGTATAGGAGGTGAATTTTTTTAATTAAACTAATATACATGATAATTTGGGATTATAGACCATAATTTTGGTATAAAAGTTAACAAAAAAAGTATTTGTAAGTCAACAAAATTCATTGTATTTCAAAAAATAAGGAGTTGCGGCAGAGAAATAGTCTATAACTAATAAAATATTTATGTTTGTCAGTTATAACTAAATAGTCTATCTGCAAAATATAGAAATAGAAACTTTATGCGTTCAAAATCCAAGGGTTTTGCATGACTACAAACAATACTAGGCACGTATTCATATGGTTTCTTCAATCTACATATTTTCTGCAAAAAACGTACATCATTGTGGACATGCTAGCAAAAGCAACAGGTTGGAGATGTAAGGAAAACTAAGAATTAAATTTTGGATAAACAATAAAAACTATCATGTCAAGTCATAATTGTTTTTGTTTTTTTGAAATGAACTAGTGAAGTATATAGGAGGTGCAAAAATTTAAATAATCTAATATACATGATAATTTGGGATTATAGACCATGATTTTGGTACAAAATTTAACAAAAATAGTATTTATAAGTAAAAAATTCATTGTATTCCAGAAACTAAGGAGTTGCGGCAGAGAAATAGTCTATAACTAGTAAAAGGTTTATGTTTTTCAGTTATAACTAAATAGTCTATCTTCAAAATACAGAAATAAAAACTTTATAGATTCGAAGTCCAAGGGTTTTGCATGACTGTAAATAATAACAGACACATATTCATAATGTATCTTCAATCTGCATATTTTATTCAAAGAATATGGATCCTTTTCTACATGCTAGCAAATGAAATAGGTTGGAGATGTGAGGAAAACAAAGAATTAAATTTTGGATAGAATAACAAAAACTATCATGTCAAGTCACAATTGTTTTTGTTGTTTTGAAATGAACTAGTGTACTATACATGAGGTGAACAATTTAATCAAACAAATATACATGATAATTTGGGATATATACCAAGATTTTGGTACAAAATAAACAAAAAAAGTATTTATAAGTAAAAAAAATTCATTGTATTCCAGAAACTAAGGAGCTGCGACAGAGAAATAGTCTATAACTAACAAAAGGTTTATATTTGTCAATTATAACTAAATAGTCTATTTGCAAAATACAGACATAGAAACTTTATTCCTTCAAAGTCCAAGGGTTTTGTATGACTATAAATAATACCAAGGGCATATTCATAAGGTTTCTTCAATCTACATAGTATCAAATTGTATAGGTTGTTAATATGTTCAAATACCAAATCATTTATATTACTTCTAGATTAGTGAATATATTTTGCATATTAATTTATTTGTTAATTTTATATTTGATTATAGCAACAAAAGGAATGTAAAAAATATATTAGGCATGCACACTGATGTCATCTCCTTATGGATTGGTTTACATATAAATTTATTGATGTCATCTTGCTTGAAAAAAGTCTAGATTAAATTTATGGTTGGATTTTAAATACGCGGTTGACCCTATTTGGTACTAAGAAATGTACAACAATCTCGACATACTTTCTAGAAAAAAAAAGGTTGAAGATGTGGGAAAAATCATGAAGAAATTTTTGAAGAGAATAATACAAACTATCATGTCAAGTCATAATTTTTTTTGTTTTGACATGAAATAGTAAAATTATATAAAAGGTGTGCACCATACTTTCAAACTAATATAAATGATAGGTAGGGTTTATAAACCATGATTTTGACAACAAATTCAATGACAAAAATTATGGAACAACAAAATCACCCAAATGATACCTTCATTTAAGAGGAAAAGGCACTATATCATGTTAATATTCTTTCTTAGGGTGTTAAACCCTAGAGGCAAGATATTTGTGTGGAAACCTCTACGGATCTTAATGGTGAGGTTTGATGCTTTATAGGTCATCTCATCCCTAATGGATGACAACATCACACTTACATGTGTCTGTTTAACAACTCAGAAAGAAGTGAAAGAGAAAGACATCCTAGACATTCCACTAGGGAAAAAATTAAGACAACATGTGATCATCTTGAACACCCCCTCATCGGAAGAATAGCCACAACGAGACCTTGTCCCAATAATAAAACAAACACTTTTGAATGCATCTGTGTTGAAAAGAGAAGTAAGAATTTTAAGAAACATTTTCACTGTTCAATTTCTTCATTGGAGTATAAGGAGAATGTAGAACTAAAAAGAACTACCTTGGAGCATTGATAACAACCTATTGGCGACCAACAAGATCAAACCAGAAAACACGCCATTGGAGATCGCCCTCAATCATAGCAATTTAGATTGAACTCTGTAGTATGCCCCTTAGATATATAGAATCAAAGAGGTAGTAAGACTGGTCATTGGACGTGTTGAATAGGTCATTAGCATATATCAGGGAATATGACATCAGGTAGGAAGCAGAAATAAAAACTTTACTTCTATATTCCCCATTAAACCAACAGATCGCATCAATAACTATATAATGGAAAGGATGGTTTCGAGGATATACCTGGTCTTGGTGCAAGGATAATGAAAATATCCTCATTGTTGTAGTTATGCACCTGTCTTCTAGTTGCACTCAGACGACATCTGCGATGGCTCCTACACTTCACTATGGATAGTAGACTGACATTGTCCTCCTAGCAGGAAAAGTATCCACACATCTAGAGAAGTCCACACAGACCGCCTAAAACTCATGTCATCCTATCAGAACGGACATGAAGGAGTTATCCCTCATGTTGGTATACTAGTCACCAACTTGCTCTTCCACAATTGTTCTCCCTTAATATCCCTCCATTTATCAGGTAGGACTTGTACGGGTTCTCTCGGTTACCACAACCAAAGAAGACAAAATTTTTGTAAGAGACAATTGATGTGTCTGAGAATCCCCAGTACCCCTCTATTTATAGAAGGGTTAGGGTTAGGATTTTTAGTCTGTGTGGGAGTGGAAGGGACCAAAATCTTATGAATTTCGGTTCGTTGAGTGAACTGATCGGTTGGCATGCAAGCTGATTGGTTCACCATGTTAACTGCTCATTTTGCCATGTTTCCCAATCGCATATGAATTGACAATTCTAATCCAAATAATGCATGGCATGATGTCAGTACTAATATTTGATGAATTCAAATTGCACCACGAACCAGTCAGTTCACTCCTCAACTCATTCAAAACTCAATCAACCCGACACTCCAACTGGTCATTTCATCACATGAACTGATCGATTGGTATTATAGTCAGTCAATTAATGTTTTAATCAAATACCTCAACACTTTAGTAATTAATTTAGTTATCATTCATGACCAAAAATCCTCTTTTAGATCTATCCTATGTGTGCGACCCTATAGGTCCCATAGTACATTGGCAGTGAATGTCCATAACTACTTATGTCATCACAAGCAAAGAGTGGTGCCTGGTCACACATAATTTCTACCCAAGTAAATGGAAAGTTGGAGAAAAACTTCAACCTACAATCAGGGATTGGTGTTGCAGTTTTTGTATAGTTCCTTTATCAATAATATCCAGATTGAACTCAAGGCTTGGAGCAATCATCCTCTTCAACATTTAATCTCTATTCCTTGCTATACCAAAATGTATGAGATATATGTAATCTCAATATCACATGTTGACTCACACGTACATGGCCATGCTTCTCCCAATCTCTCTAATCAATTGGCCAGGATATATTACTCCCATAGGAGGGACAAATGCCATGTAAATCACTCTCAATCATCCCCAAGTGTCATAGTGCACCCAGTCATGACCTTTATGATAATCCTTATTCAGGACTATCGTGGATGATGTTAAAGCACACCAAATGACATGTGATTAGTGTAGTGACTTTAGGTTTAAGAACCACAATCACCACCAACACTATGAAATCTAACTATGACTACCATTGTAATGGTTTTTGTGTGTTACTCTCATGGTGGGTCAGTCTGATACATTGTTCCCTAACAAGTATCTATGTTCTTGATTTGATATCGCATATCATGATCGATGAGATTGTATCATCAATCACACACATTCTAGTCTTATGTGTTATTGATGTCTATTAGCCTGAGACAATAACATCTGACTAGGGACATAATAAGAATGTATGTACTCTTGACATTCATATAATCTCATTGTTCAAGTCACGCACTTGAAGATATACATCATTTAGTAATATCATTCTTTAGACATTTATTAAGTTACTTCATAATCTCATAATTGAATAAAAATGAAAAAATTGGAAGCAAGCCTTTATTATCGATCAAATCATTTACAAGCTATGCCATTACAATCATCATATGATTGGCTCTCTGGGCATACATAGCAACAAACTCCCACTTGCACTTAGATCCAATCACTCATGAATCTCAATCTAAGTGATCTAACATGACCATCATGCTTCTTCTATGAGAGTGCTTTAGTCAAGGGGTCAACAACATTGTTCTTGGTTGGTAATCCACAAATCTTCATATCTCCTTGTTGTACAATCTCTAGTATGAGATGGAACTGCCTTTGTATATAGTTGGAATGCTGATGTGATTTTCCATGTGTCAAATGAAACCCTTATGGGCTACATGATGCATCAATAGGCATACAACCTTCAGGTTTAGGAGCACATGCATCAGGACCTATGCTCCATTATATCCAACATGAACATATATTGTTCACACCCCTACCCTACCTACAACCCTACCCAGGAGGTGACTATGCATCATATGCATGTGATCACTTTTAACCTACCCCTCCACCTGCACCTCCACTGTTGCACCCCCTACTACTGGTGGATCTACCCCTGGTGTACTTCCTATGGCAGCTAGCCCCTTGGCCACTCTGCTTGCTAGCCTCGATAGTTTTTCTCCTTCCTTCCCACAGGACAATGAGATCCATGCTCTTGGTATGTCCTGGGATAAGCATAATGCACGTTGGCCCGGTCATGGTTTCGATCCCTCTACTGATGAAGAGATGCCAGACCAGGCTGATGAGGAGGTTGCTGATGTGGAAGTTGATGAGGATGATGGTGATGCTTCAGATGATGGCTCTGATGGCTTTGTTGGTGAATCTGGTGATGTTGTTGCACCATTAGAATGAGATGGCGACTACGAGCCTGATGCCTTTGATACTGATGATGTAGACATAGATGACCTAGATGTTAGTTGTTCTAGTTTTTAGTCTAGTTGTTGATCATATATATATATATAGGCTATTTTGTATTAAAAACATCTTGGCACATATTTTGAGATGTACTATTTCATCATATAGCTTTCATCGTTTTGCCATGTAGTTGTTTTTGATAACTTGTTCTCTGTGTTGTAAGCTTAATCTATTGTACAGTTACTCTTTGACTTACTATATCTGATGAGTTGGTGCCATGTTTTACCATATTTTGATTATGAATTAGATCGTTTGTTTCTCTCATCTCTGTTTGGTGTATGCTTTGAGATTGTATGTTATGGATTTTTGCTTGGTTGTGCTTGGCAAAGAACTATTTTTTCTACTCTTCTACCCCTTCCTTTTTTGTAATGTCAAAAGGGGGAGAGAAGTTAAATGTTTTGAAAACTCAACCATATTGTTTTTATTGCCTATGTGATCCTTTTCTTGTTCATTATATGCTTTATCATGTGACTTGCTAAAGGACCATATAGTATATATGTCATGTTGCTTTGTGTAGATAGACTAACTATGCAGGTTAAAGTAAGCATAAATTGAGGGAGAGTAATTCACAATGTTCAAAATCTTGAATTCCCTTACAATTCACAAGGCAAAGGTATAACTTAAATATCCTTTTCAATATGATTGAGGAATGGTTAGTCATTGTCAAAAGGGGGAGAATGTTGACTTGAGAGTTATACATTGCCTATATTTTGATAATGAATGAACCATTCCATTCCTATGCATCTAATATGTTTGTTCAAGATTGATTTTAGGCTTTAGGTACATAAAAAGAAACAATTACACAAGTCCTAGCTTGTTCAAGTTCAAGTCAAAAGCAATGTAGTGTGCAATTTGGGAAATCACTCCAAATGACCTTAGATATTTTTTGTAATCACTTGTATAGATGATATCACTTGTAACTAAGATGAGAAAAATAAGGGACACTTAATTCCAAGGTTTAATCACTCAAATGTCAACTTAGAAAATTTGTCACAGGCTATTTATCGATCGAGTTGGAAACTCGACCAATCCTGTGATGGATTTTCTAAAGATGACCCATCGGTCGAGTTGCACACTCACAGAACTCCACTGACTAACTCACGGAGCAAAACTAATTTTATCTCATCGATCGAGTTTCCCAGAACAAACTCGATCGATAGTTTGAAAATTGACTTTTTCATTTAGTGGATCAGTCAAGTTACCTTTATTGAAACTTGACTAAATCTACTATATGAAAAATGTAGAAAAAGTTAGTATAACCATTGGTGAGTTGTTTTGGGCTAGAATAGATCCATTTCAACTTGGAAAATGGATATATTTTGACCCTAAGTGATCCCACACTCAAGGGAACACCCACAACTATAAATAGGACCCCTTGGAGTTCATTCCAATTTTGCTCATTCATGCTATTCTAAGTCCTTGCTAGAGTTGAGTGTGTTGCAACTCCTTGAGCCCCTTTCTTTCTCTAGTTTGCACTTCATTTCATGATTATGAGTAAGATATGCCAGTTGTAAGAGATCTACTTCCTTGTTCTTGTAAATCTCTCATTCCATTCCATCTTCCCTACCCCTTTCCTCCACGAAGCAAAGGTGAAGAAAGATACTCCGAGGTGAAGGTGGAGCTGTTGTTGTTCTTCTTTAAGGCTAAAGAAGAGGTGAAGCTCTTCTCCAGGATAAGGAGAAGGCAAAGGCTAAAATTGAAGAAGAGTAGGAAAATCCCTTGAAGGCTGAAGACTTGTGCAAGAGTGGGTAAGTCCTTGGAAGAAGGCAGAAAGACTCTAGGAAAGTGATGTAAGTCCTTGGTAAGGTGGAAGACTCTTGATGTTTGGATGGGTAAGTCCTTTGGTGGTCTTTTGTTGTAACTCTAATTGGTGAATATATAGAGGAAAGTACTTGCAAAGTCCTAGAGGTTGACCTCTCTAGGTAGTGGATTGACTCTCTCCTAGTTTGGCGAGTGGAACCACTCTAAATGACCTTGTCAAGTGCTTGTTTTCAATTCCTCTCGTTCTTGATATGCTTGTTATTTAAGACTTCAAAATGCACTTAATCTATTGGTTTAAAATTGATATAATTTGAAGGTCTAATCTATCTTGTGAGAATTTTTGAAGCTCTATTCACCCTCCCATTCTAGAGCACTAGATCCAACAAGTGGTATTAGAGATAAGGATCTTCTCCAACAATCTCCCATGAGACAAGAAGTGTTGGCTAAATTGACATTATGATAAATCCCTTTGTTTCGATGATGACAAACATTTCATTCTTGTTGATCTAACGTGCTACTTGAGTGTTGCAGGAATAAGGTGGATGACAAAGTACAAGGGAATCTATACGCTTGAATATTTTTAAATTTCATGAAATGTAATCAATTGTAAACTTGTACAAATATATAATGTACAAGTACTTAGAATTCATGTAAATCAAGCATTAGATCTTCCCTAGCTAATCACCACACTTAGATAGGTCATCCCCTTCAATAGTGTCACATATGCACACTCACATACACACTTAGTACTTTAATTGAAACATTGAAACAGGGTAAATCTCGGTCGACAAACTCCTCGACCAAGACACTCTCGGTCGACAAACTTCTCGACCGAGAAAGACCCAAGTAGCCGTTAGGCACAGTTGACAAGGTAGTTGGCAGTTGGAGATGAACGTTGCAAACACTTGATCCAGAGAGCCTGTCGGTCGACAAATCCTCGACCGAGTAGGTGTCTCGGTCGACAATTCCTCGACCGAGGTGGACTCTGACAGCAACTGTAGAATTAATTAACTAGCCGTTGCTAATGCGACCAACTTGTACCTAACGGCTAGTTAAGCACTTAGAACCCCCTAGAAAGTGTCTAGAACGTCCTTAAGAACTTGTAGGCCATTCCTATAAATAGGACATGCCTTAGGACACCTAAACTTATCAAATCTACACTTGTGATACACTTGAGCATACTTTCAATTGAGCAACCTGTTTGTGAGCAGATTGAGCACATTGGCTATTGGCTACTTTCCTCCTTGATATAATTTCGTGTCCTATAGTCTAGTATCTCCTATCCACAGCAATCACAATTCCATATACATTGGTTAGGAGATCTACACGCTTGATCTAGGCAAATCAAGCCTTGTGATTCAAAGGATAAGTTGTAATTTCCATTTTCCTTTCTTGTTCACTTTTATTGCTTGTACTCTCCTTGCTACTCCTAGGTTGGAGGCTGCAGATTGGAGAGGGTCGTTATCTTCTTGGTGAAGAAGGAGACTTTGAAATACTTCAAGAAGGCTGGTGCAAAGGGAGGTTACTTCAAAGAGGAAGGCTACTTCAAGGGGGAGCTTGAAGTTACTTCAAGAAGGCTACCTCGAGTTGGTGCATCTACTTCAAGTGAAGGTTGTTCAAAGGGGTGTAAGAAAGTATTGTATTTTGTGTAATTCGTTGAGAAGGTAATAAAATTAATACTTTCAAAATCCCGGTTGGGTAAGCAACCGGGTAGTGGATTGACTCCCTTAGTATTTGCTAAGGTTGGAACCACTCTAAACACCTTGTCTCCTTCTTGTTATTGCAATTGTGGTTGTTTGAGTTAAATTATTTTAAAATATCTATAAAACCCTATTCGCCCCCCCCCCTCTAGTGGTTTTTCAATTGGTATCAGAGCAGGCTTCAAGGAGCTCTAATCGAGTCTTGAAGAATGAAGGGTGGTGGTGTATACAACCGCAAGGAAAGGAAAAACATGGACCAATCTTCAACAAGTTGCAATTGGTGCTTAGGAACAAGGCACACGACATCTAGCTATCCATGGAGGTTAAAGAAGAAAGATGCACATAAAGAATGCCTCATTGCTACAATAAGTGAAGAAGAAGAAGAAGAGGTAAGCCTTTTTGATTTACCTAAAGAGGATTTAATTGCTAGTCTTCAAAAACACATGAAAAATATATTGAGTGCAAGAAGAAGCTAAAGAAATCAAATAAAGTAAATGATGAGTTACATGCCAATCTTCTTGCTCTCACATCTGAAAATGAAGATCTCAAAAAGACTATTAAAAATCTTGATATTAAGCTGAAATCTGTAGAAGCAAATTGCAATCTTCTTTCTCTAGAAAAGACAAATTTGCAAACTCAAGTAAATGATCTTCAAAAACAACCTATTTTGTGTACACATCTAGATTATGATATTATTGTGAAAGAAAGAGATTCTTTATCATATATTCTAGATCAAGCAAAGTTGGATATCAAGAAGAGAATGGATGAGATTGTTAAGTTGCAACAAGAAATTAGTAGTTTGGGTAACAATGATATTCTTGATAAAATCTTAAGTGATCCTTATCGACAAATTGGAAGGAGAGGACTAGGTTATAAGCCTAAAGGAAAATCTTATCAAAAACCTAGTTGGAGAAGGACACAAGTACTAGAGAGTCAATCCATGAATGCACCCAGAGGCAAATATACATATGTACCCAAGAACAACCTAGAACAAAATCATAGAAAGAGATATGAGGTTGAGTCTATATGTTGCCATTATTGTTTACGTCTTGGACATTATTCCTTCTCGTGTCCTTACAAGAAAAAGGATTTTGAGTTAGTATGGGTTCTAAGACCCCCAAATTGAGTAAAACCACATCTAAAGGAAAAGGCAAGGCCAAATATCCCAGGACTCCGGGGCGATTCTAGGGCGATTCTAGGGCGACTCCGGGGTGAGTAAGTCAGGCGGCGGCGCCGCGGGCGCCTTCCTTCCTCTTGACGTCACACCTCGTGCGTCTTGGGGAGCGCGACTTGATTTCCTCAGCGTCTGTTGCCTTCTGTTAGCTTGGTTTTTCGAGAAGCCTGGTGTTTAGAGATGATCCCGATACAAGGAAGGTACACAACAAGACAGGCGGTATCCGATAGAAGAGCAGAGTTTATTAGAAACGGGATTCCTAGTGAACGAGCGATCGAAGATATACAACATCTCTGGAATCCTCGAAGCCCAAGGATTCCTCAGAGACCCACGGACGTCTCCGACGTCACAAGACAACACTTAGGGAACCGATTCAACATCCCAAAGGATACTTGTTATCGATGCCTTAAGAAGGGGCACTGGAGGGCTCAATGCATAAACCCTAAGATATGCTACAACTGCAGAGAAACTGGCCATGATGCCGTTAGATGCCGGAGAAGGACTGCGAGACAGATCATCCCTAACATCAACTCCAGCATAAGCTTCCCACCGCTGCCGTCGAATGCTTCAGCAAGAAGCGGACCTACTATTGCTCCGAAGAGAATTACTTTGAATCTGGACGTCAATAGTCCTATTAGACGAGACTATCTAAGGTCTCTGGATCTTGCTATCGCTGTCAAATGGACTGATAACCTAGTATGGAGAGATGTTGCCTCATTCTTGCAGAAGAGATGGCCTGAAGCCGTTGAGATTTTCCGGTTTGAAGACAAAAAAGCTGTGGTGTACTTTGATTCGTCTTATACAACATGGAGACAGTTGCAGGTCAATAACATTAAGTTCGGTACGTCAAACCTTTATCTGATGTCGCTTGAGAATGGAGGAATGCAACAAACCAAGGAGAATATTTGGTTCTGGGTGAAGAACATTCCACTTTTTTGTAGAAACCATGAATCCATCAAAGAGATTTTTAGCTCGTTCGGTGAGATGATAGGGATATCGAACTGGCAAAGAACACCAGATGATGCTTCAGGCATGCTCGTTTTGGTTAAAGCTTTCAATGAAGATATACCTCAATTCATTAATCTCTCGAATCATGACTACAGATCGTATTTGAAGCTTGACATTGTTGCCAAAGGCGATCTGAATAATAATGATCTTCTCCTTACAGAAATAGGCAGAGAAATGAACTTCCCGATGTCAGCTCTAAGAGCCTTTCCTTACGAAGAAACCACAGAGGTAGATCAACATATACATGCAGAAGAAGAGAATAATTTTGTCAAGGATCATCTTACAGTCGTGCATACGAACTTACATGCTGCTACTGAAACGATAAAGTATTCTGACTTGCAAAAGGAGATCAATCCTCGCAATGGGAGTAGTGATGAATTTTCTGATGATCGAGATTGTATTGCTGCTAATCTTGAGACAATCAGTCACAAAGATAGAAGAGTTGTCGTCGACAATAGTGGTGAGAGAACCATTCTGCCACATAGACGATTAGTGGATTTCATTAATTTAGAACCGGTGGTTCCTCGCAACAGAAAGCTTAGAAGAAGATTGGCCGTTCATGACAACCAAGATGATAGAGACACATGGGAAGATGTATCAGAAGAATCTATTGAAGATACTTGGAATGATTCTGATATCGGGAGATGCCCCCAGTCTAGTAGAGAGAGAGACTTGGAAGAATTACATAGAACGAAGAGTATCTGATAACCGGTACTGGTTGTTTAGTTGAATGTTGTGTGATGAATAACCTGAATTTCCTGTTCTGGAATATAAGGGGAGCGGCGAACAACCCCACGAGACGTGTTCTTGCCCGTCTTTGCTCCGTGCACAAACCTCTTGTCGTCGGGCTTCTAGAACCCTTCGTTAACGCAGCTAGGTCCATTGAGCTGAATGATATTATGAGACTACACTGGAATTCTGATAATGAGGACTTTGGAGGAAAGATTTGGCTTTATGCTGACTGCTCTCTTAATCCATCTGTCGTTAAGAAACACCGGCAGCACATTACCATTAGAATCATGCCCTCTGATCAACATGAGATCTTCATTACAACTGTCTACGCCAGCTGTCAGTTTTACAACAGAAGACATCTGTGGAACGACCTGCTTGATATCACCAACGCTATTGGTGATAAACCGTGGTGTATTGCGGGAGACTTCAACGCTATCAGAAATCTTGAGGAAAAGAGAGGCGGAGATCCTCCGGTTTTCCAATCTATGTGTGATTTCAATAGCTTCATCATTGATATGAATATTAAAGAGCTTATGTATGATGGTAGTCGCTATACCTGGGTTGATAAGCAGAAGCTAGAACCCACCACGTGGGTTAGGTTAGATCGAGCGCTTGTTAATGCTTCTTGGTCTAACAGATACACAGACAGCAAATCTTTTCACTTAACCAGATTCAGAATATCTGATCACTGCCCTATTCTTGTTAAATCCTCAGTAACTAGTAATGAAGCCAAGCATAGCTTCCCTTTCTCCTTCAACAAAGCCTGGTTCAATCATGATGATTGCATGAAGCTTATTTCGGATTCGTGGAAGACTGAGATTTATGGGCATCCATCCACCATGTTCTATGAAAAAACGAAGACCTTGAAGAGGCAGTTTAAGAAGTGGAACAAAGAGGTTTTCGGCAACATTAGACAGAAGATTGACGATTTACATGATGTTGTTCACATCGCACAGAAGTCTTTCGACGAGAACCCAACCGCTTCCAACAGAATCACGCTGGATGAAGCGTTTGATGAGCTCGAGGACCTGCTAGATCAGGAAGCTGTACATAGTAGAGAGAGAGCTAGAATTGATTGGTTAGATAATGGAGAAAGGAACACTGCGTTCTACAATGCTATTATCAAATCTAAAAGAAAGAGAAGACTCGTGCAGCGCCTGATCTTACCGGATAACACTAAAATTTCTGATCCTATTCTTATTGCTGATGCTGCTGCTGAGCACTATAAAGACTTCTATTCATCTGACAAATCCTATCATCTTGATGATCAGCTCCTCAGTCATATAGACAGTATGCTATCAATGGATGACAACTGTACCATCGTATCTTGCCCTTCATCTGAAGAGGTGCTCGAGACTATCGACGAGATGAATGAGAATTCTGCCCCCGGCCCTGATGGACTAACTATTGCGTTTTATAAAAGAGCCTGGAACACGATAAGTGAAGATTTCATGAGTGTTATTAGATGTTTCTTTGAAGGTCAGAAGTGCCACAGAAGTCTCAATGCATGTAGAATTATGCTTATTCCCAAAGTTCAAGATCCTAAGTTCCTGGATAAGGATTTCAGACCTATCGCCATTGAGAACGTTTCTCTTCGGATCATGGCCAGGATTGTGAGCAACAGGATTGCTAAGCTCTTGCCTAGTATGATTTATGATGAGCAAGGCGCTTACATCAAAGGGCGAGATATAACGGACCACATTAGACTAGCAAAGGAGTTAGCTCATGATTTGAATCGCAGTCCTGATCATCCGAATATCATAATCAAATATGATATGTCCAGAGCGTACGATCGCGTTGAATGGAACATACTGGAAACTATTCTGATTAAGTATGGTATGACATCCGAAGCTGTGAATCTCTGCCTCAGATTCTTTCATGAGACGTGGGCTTCTGTCAATATTGGTGATCACTCCGCAGGCTTCTTTAAGTTCGGAAGAGGACTTAAGCAAGGAAATCCTCTGTCACCCATGTTGTTCATTATCTTTGAAGAACCGCTCAACAGGCACGTCAAGATGCTCACAAACGATGGTACGATTGATCGGTACTACACGAGAGGTTGTGGGGAAGCTCCTCCGATGCTTAGCTATGCCGATGATCTGATTCTCTTCCTTAAGGCCAGCCAGAAATCGATTGACGCCATCAATGATGCTTTTCACAAATATACGAGATCTACCGGTCAGATGATTAACTATAGTAAATCCAACTGCCTCATTGGAAAGATGTACAATGCTACCTCCATCTCAATTTGCAATCAGCTGCAGATTCAGGCCTCTGATAGAGTTATGCAGTATCTTGGGGTCCCTATTTCATCGGGACCGCTCAAGATCTGTGATTACAACTATGTGCTTGAGAAGATAATGAACAAGACTGCGTCTTGGAAAGCTAGACTGCTGTCTTTTGCTGGTAGGAGACTCTTAATTCGACACACCCTCACCTCCACTATTATATACACCACAGCATCTATCGGGATTCCATGTGGGATCATCAAGAGGATTGAATCCATGCTCTCAAGATTTTTGTGGACTAACCGTAAAAATGAAAGGAGAAGGACTTGGGTTGCCTGGGAGCATACTGCCAAGCCTTATGAGGCAGGAGGACTTGACCTCATTCCGCTCAGGGACATTGAAGAGGCTTACACGTTTAAAGCTTGCTGGGAGATCACAAAGAACCGATCAAATTGGGCCAAATTCTGCAATGTCAAATATAGTTCGCCATATAGAAATTATAATGGATGCTACCCCCCGTACCTTAAGTTGAGTAGCTTTGCTTCTACCATGTGGAAGAGAGTTTGGAAAACATTTCCCAAATTCTTACCTTGCACCCGGTGGATCGTTGGGAAGGGCAATATGTCGCTGTGGGATAGTAGATGGGTTGAGAGACCTCTTTCTGATTATGCTATTCACAGGCACGACAGAACAAGAGACTTCCTTGTCAAAGACTTCTGGAATGACCAGTTGGGATGGAATTGGCCGATCTTAGAACATATCATTGATAACGATGGTTTAAACGTTATTAGAAGATCTCATCAGGCAATCTCTCATCGTCCTGATGCATTGATTTGGAAACCTGACAAGAAGGGTATTTTCTCGGTTAGATCTGTTAAGAAGATGAAAGTTGGTACTGTGATTTATGACGATAACATGAACCATAGATGGATTTGGAAGCTCACTACGCCTAAAGCAAGCGCGATCTTATGGAAGTTGGCTAACGGTGCTTTGCCAACTGATGGCAATATTCAGAAATGTATGATCCCCACCGTATCTAGATGTTCATGCTGCGATATACCTGCCATCGAAGATGATATACACCTTTTCATATGGAGTGATCTTGCCCGATACCTTTGGAATAAAGCTGCGATTCTCATTGGTGATCGTCAGTTCATTCCGACTGTGATCGATGATATTCTGCAGAGAGGTCGTGAGCAGACGTATAAAACCTTGAGTGGATGGCTCACATGTGAGCTGATCTCCCTTATAGTATGGCAGATTTGGACGGCTAGATGTAATAACAGATTCAATGACAAGAAGTATCTATATGATGTTCACTGGCACTACATTATTAGACACATAAACCACCACATCACCAAGAAACACTTCACGGATGCTTCCAGAGACAACATTTTCTCGGTTTTGTCCGATAACGGCATTGCCCTCCCAAGACTCCATATCAAGCAGATTCAGCTTGCACGTTGGATGCCCCCGGATATTTTTAATCGTAAGCTCAATTTGACTACTGGTATATCGGTTGACCCATCTGGCACTAGAAGAAGATGGATTGCTGGAGTTGTCCGCAACCATCGTTGTTTTATTGACCTGGCGTTCAGAACCTGGCTCAATGCCAAAGACTACATAAGCGCTTATATAACAGGGACCCTCGTGGCCATGAAGATCATTGATGACAACAATATAAACATCTCTGAGATTGAGATAGATGATAATTATACCTATCAGATCCTATGGAAAAACAGTTCGGGGCCGTGGCGATATGAATCTATCACGAGAGAGCTTAGAGATATTCTGAATATGAAGAGCATTAGAGGAAGTCTTGTTAAGAAGATTTGCAATTCTGTTGCCCATGAAATTGGTTTATGGGGTAATAGCTTCTGCACAACCTTCACTACGTCTGATTCTGCTCAGCTGCCGATGAGGATAAGAGGTATGAACAACATGGAAAAGAAGAACATTCCCTACATTTTCTTCAACAAGATGAAGCTGTAGTAGTCTGTTTTTCGCTTTGTTGGGGGTGTCTTATGTTTGCTTTTGGGGGCTCTATACCTGCTTAGTAAGCAGGAGTGTATTTTTTTTGATTGATTTCGCCCACAATGAGAGGAGTGGGATGAATAGAAGATCCTCTGGCTTTAATAAAAAAAAAAGAATGAATATAATTAAGTTGAGATATGACCAAAGACTCTAAGTTGTATATCTCCATGTCTATCTCAACTTAAAATAATAAGATAACAATCTCTAACTTGAAGATACCCATTTTATAAAATCTGCAAAGACACATCTTTAGAAGTTTGTCTTAATTTGAGTTCTCAAAACTTAAAGATTTGAATATGATTAGTTGAAATTTGATCTACATATTACTTTGATATCTATATGTTTTATCTCAACTAAACTGATTTTTAAATTGCATAATTGAATTAAATATAGTCTATGATCTACTTGGAAATAATTACTGAAAACAGTTCAGAAAATAGTACAGAAACATTCTCGGTCGAGAAATGGTCGACCGAGAACACTGTCGGTCGAGAAATAGTCGACCGAGATAAATTCGGTCGACAAACAGTTCGACCGAATCAAGTTGTGCTGAACCTATTTTCATTAATCTAGTTTTGCTATCAATTTGTTATAAATGTTTGATTTAATATGCAAATAAAGATTAAATCGTGGAGAATATCTTTGAATCAAATCATATTGATCTTTTTGTATCATGAATTAAAGTTATGAATATGAAATCATTAAATATATTACAAAAATGTTATATGAAGACTGATTTTCCTTGATTGAGAAAGATTATTAAGCATGTTCATAGTTTGTATTAAAATTGAAAACTCATGAATAAGATTCTTTTGGATTATCATCTAATTGGTTTAAAATTGAACCATGTTAGTTTAATCAAGGAAATTACTATTCTATTCCACATGGTTTATCCTAATTATTTCTTGGTCTATCTATATAGGAACCATGTGTATTTAAATTCTAAATGGTCATAATCATTGTATGAAATTACATGCTCCTATCATAATCATTTGGATATGCTTATACTATTATTGTGCCATTATGATTCTATTTTACTTGGTTTTCCTAAATCTTTGATCTATACTAACCATAAATGAATATTGTTTCAAAATGATCGTAGTGATTCAAAGATGATGTTCAAAAAGGGGGAGATTGTTGGCTAAATTGACATTATGATAAATTCCTTTGTTTCGATGATGACAAACATTTCATTCTTGTTGATCTAACGTGCTACTTGAGTGTTGCAGGAATAAGGTGGATGACAAAGTACAAGGGAATCTATACGCTTGAATATTTGTAAATTTCATGAAATGTAATCAATTGTAAACTTGTACAAATATATAATGTACAAGTACTTAGACTTCATGTAAATCAAGCGTTAGATCTTCCCTAGCTAATCACCACACTTAGATAGGTCATCCACTTCAATAGTGTCACATATGCACACTCACATACACACTTAGTACTTTAATTGAAACATTGAAACATGGTCAATCTCGGTCGACAAACTCCTCGACCGAGACACTCTTGGTTGACAAACTTCTTGACCGAGAAAGACCCAAGTAGCCGTTAGGCACAACTGACAAGGTAGTTGGCAGTTGGAGATGAACATTGCAAACACTTGATCTAGAGAGCCTGTCGGTCGACAAATCCTCGACCGAGTAGGTGTCTCGGTCGACAATTCCTTGACCGAGGTGGACTCTGACAGCAACTGTAGAATTAATTAACTAGCCGTTGCTAATGCGACCAACTTGTACCTAATGGCTAGTTAAGCACTTAGAACCCCATAGAAAGTGTCTAGAACGTCCTTAAGCACTTGTAGGCCATTCCTATAAATAGGACATGCCTTAGGACACCTAAACTTACCAAAGCTACACTTGTGATACACTTGAGCATACTTGCAATTGAGCAACCTATTTGTGAGAAGATTGAGCACATTGGCTATTGGCTACTTTCCTCATTGATATAATTTCGTGTCTTATAGGCTAGTATCTCCTATCCACACCAATCACAATTCCATATACATTGGTTAGGAGATCTACACGCTTGATCTAGGCAAATAAAGCCTTGTGATTCAAAGGATAAGTTGTAATTTCCATTTTCCTTTCTTGTTCACTTTTATTGCTTGTACTCTCCTTGCTACTCCTAGGTTGGAGGCTGTGGATTGGAGAGGGTCGTGATCTTCTTGGTGAAGAAGGAGACTTTGAACTACTTCAAGAAGGCTGGTGCAAAGGGAGGTTACTTCAAAGAGGAAGGCTACTTCAAGGGGGAGCTTGAAGTTACTTCAAGAAGGCTACCTCGAGTTGGTGCATCTACTTCAAGTGAAGGCTGTTCAAAGGGGTGTAAAAAAGTATTGTATTTTGTGTAATTCCTTGAGAAGGTGATAAAATTAATACTTTCAAAATCCTGGTTGGGTAAGCAACCGGGTAGTGGATTGACTCCCTTAGTATTTGCTAAGGTTGGAACCACTCTAAACACCTTGTCTCCTTCTTGTTATTGCAATTGTGGTTGTTTGAGTTAAATTATTTTAAAATATCTATAAAACCCTATTCACCCCCCCCTCTAGTTGTTTTTAAAGAAGATGGGTGACAACCTACTTGGTTCTCTCAACCTAAAGGGAGGCTTCTCCATGCATCCTTTAGTCTTTAATGGCACTAACTTCCTCTATTAGAATAGGCATATGCAATTATACATTAAAGGCATGAACTTTGACATGTGGAAGGTGATGGTCACACCATAAAAGGAGACAACCAGAGCTGTCGCAACATGGAGTGAAGTTGCACTCAAAGATGCCAAACTCAATGCGAAATCCATAACCATCCTCTATGCAACCCTTACTCCAACAGAGTTCAAACGATTCTCATCTTGGGACACCGCCTATGAGATTTGGGACAAATTGTGCATCACCTATGAAGGAACAAAGTAAGTTAAGGAGGCTAAGATCTACATGTTGAACAAACTTCTATAGAACATCAAGATGGTCAGGAAAGAAGGGATTGCGGAGATGTACTTAAGACTGAATGTCATCATCAATGGGATGGCTACATTGGGCAACACTTTGGATAGAGGTGTGATCAACTCCTAGATATTGAGGATACCAAAGAGATGGGAATCAAAGGTCACCTTCATTGAAGAAGTGAGGAGCCTTGGTGACATCCCAACTGAAGAGCTCATTAGCAACCTCCAAGCCCATGAGACCAGGTTTGACAAGCAAGAGGAGAAGGAATCTAAGAAGATCAAAGATAGTGCTTTCAAAGCATAAGTGGAGGAGGTCATCCTTCAACAACAACTTACTTTTCGAACTTCTCCCTCCTCCTCTAGTAAATATGATGGCCCAAGTGAGCATGAAGCCTACTACATCAAGGGAAAACACTTCAATGGAAAACAAGCATCCTCCACCTCTACTTCTAGATGCTTCAAGTGTGGACAAAAGGGGCACTACAAGAGTGAATGCCCCAAGTCAAGAAAGTCACACCACAAGGGAAGCTCAAATAAGGAAGAGGAGTACAAGAAGGAGAGCTAGTACAAGAGGAAGGACAAGAAGGAGAAGAGACACAAAATGTAGCTCATGCAGCTTGGGAAGCTTCATCCTCAAGTAGCTCAAGCTTTGAGTAAGATGGAGAGTGCCACCTTGCACTCATGGCCTCCACTAGTGAAGAAATTGGTGAGGTAAGTGAGGTAAGTGAGGTAGTCTTGCACGAGTTTTCTAAGGAAGCTATTATTGACATGTTTGGTTCTACTCATTCATCTTTTGCTAAATGTAAATCTAAAAGAAAATGGTTACGAAAAAATATTGATGATTTGTATGCTAAACTTGAAATTTTTGAGCTTAATGAGAATACTAATCTTGAGAGCATTGATAACATGCAAGGCCAATATCTTGATCTTGAGCTCCAATACAATGGAGTTGAAGTAGAGAATGATATCTACCTTAAGAACATTAAAACTCTTGGGGAAGAAAATCAAAAGTGCCTAAAGGATATTGAAACTCTTAAAACTAAAAATGCTTAATTTAAGCTTCTTGTTGATGCTCATAGAGATGAGAGAAATGTATAGCTTAAAGAAATTCAAGTGCTTAAATCTGAAAATTCTAGGTTTCTTGGTCAAGTTAATGATTTATCTTCTATACCTATCTTGCCTAGTAATGATGTTGCTTCTATTTCTCTTGAGAAAGATTCTTATTTAACTAAAGCCCTCAATCTTGAGCCCGACCTTGTTCATTCTAGAGATGATATTACTATTTTGTCTTCTACTATCATTTCTCTTAATAATGATAATCATAGATTTAGAGCATCTCTATAGAAATTCCTCAAAGGGAAAAACTCCCTAAATGAAATCCTTGATCATTCTACCAAACAAAGTGGTACTAGTGGTTTGGGATTTGTAGGGGGATCTCCAAAGGGAAATAACAAAGAAAAATTAAGAAAAAGATCAAGGATACCTCATTCTTTGTAGGAGAGTCTTTTGGCACTAAGAATCCTATTGTTTGTTCTTATTGCAAGTGTGATGATCATTACTTTATTTATTATCTTTCCTAGCTTAAGGGGACCAACCCAAAGATGAAATTGGTCCCAAAGCTATCACCGAATCCCAAAGTTTGAGTTGGGCACAAAAACTCTCCTTTCTTGTAGGAAAAATGAAGATAAATTGTTTATAGTGCCTGCACTAAGCATATGATAGGTGATATAAGCCATTTCAACAACTTCACCAAAAAGAAAGGAGGTTCGGTCACCTTTGGTGACAATAAGAAAGGAAAAGTCAAAGGTGAGGGTGATGTAGGTGAATCCTTGATGTTGAATATATTTTTTCCTGAGGATAATTATTTTCCAAAGAGTTGGAATGAATGCAAAAAGATAATTTCAACTTTGGGATTAGATTACTAAAAAAATAAATGTTTCTCAGAATGATTGTGTTTTGTTTTTGGGAAAGTATGAACACTCAAAATTTTGTCCCATTAGTGGGTCATCTATATGAAATTTTTTGAAAAAAAGAGAATGGGGTATGGAGGTTGCAGAAGATCCCTATAAAACTACTTTTCTATTTTCCTCAAACATCAAGGCTGAAGAGAAAACTAGCTCCACTTATGGTTGGACACCACACTTTTCCCCCGAGTACAAGTAACAAGATGAGTCATCCTAGAGATTCAATATCACGAAAATACTTTGATAGAAAACATCAAACATTTAGTGTTGATCATAGTATTATAAGACTTGCCCTTGCAAGTGATGGTTTCATCCCATTTAATATGACAATGAAAAGTAAATGGAGTACATGGCCCGTTGTTTTGATTTGCTACAATTTTCCACCATGGTTGGTTATGAAACAACCACTATTTATGTTGTATCTTCTTATAGAAGGTCCAAAATCTCCTTGTAACAAAATTGATAGATATTTGCAACCACTAATGGATGAACTTAAAACATTGTGGTTAGATGGTAAATGGCATATGATGTTGACAAAGATTAATTGTTTAAAATGAGCAATCTCCTATGGACAATAAATGATTTCCTTGCATATGGTATGTTATCTGGTTGGAGCACCAAGGAATTTAAGGCATGCCCATGTTGCAATGTTAATCATGGTTCCATATATCTTCCACATAGTCACAACTGTGTCTACATGAGGTACTGACTCTTTTTGGATGCAAGGCATCCATGGCGTGTAGACAACAAAATTTTTAATGGGATGGAGGAACATGCTACTACACCACAACATTAGATTTATTAATTGTATATTTCAATCAACATTCAGTTGTGTTTTGAATACATCTCATTCAACAAAATGTTGGAATATTTAATTCGTTGTGGATTGGGGTCAAAACAACCAGTCCTTAGTTCTCCTAATCCACAAGAAAATAAAATCCATGCATATTCGGTTCCTCAAGAAATACATCATGACAGTGGTAGAAGATAAGATCATATAGGTAAATGATAACTTATTTTTTGTACCTTTTTTCAAATAATATTGATTTATGAGATAAATACAACAGAATCAATGAGAAAACCGTTGGATTATTCAAAAATTGGATAGGGTCTAGAGGATTGATCCAAATCTCTAAGAAAGTAAGGAAAAGGATCATCCTGACGAGTTCAATGACAAATCCAATGGACAATCAAAGGGGTATGACTGAAATAGATTGCACAAAAACATATTTTTATATGCTTACTATGAATAATATTTTTTACAATTTTAATCTAGCTCTAGGAAAGAGAAATTCATTAGTTTCTTGCACAAATATTGGTGGTGATTTTAAGGGGCCGACACCTTTTTCTTTCAACCCTTGAGAAAGAGAAAGGAGTTCATTTTGTAAAGCAATTGATGCCCAAATGGGTATAAGAGAAATACATTTACATAATACAATATTTTTTATTCTTTTAACATCACATTTTATGATGTTCAAGAAAAGGGCAGTTTCTAGTTTCTCACACACAATAATAGTGAATCTAAAAGGTCAATTCACAATTCAATCAACTTTAGGGAAAGCAACATGAGGAGTTAATTTTCTAGTGCTATAGATGAGCAAAGGGGTAAAAAAGAAATACATCTACATAAATATACTATTTTTTGTATTTTTACTCTTTTAGCATTGCATTTTTTATGTTAATATAGTTCAAGAAAAGGGTAGGTTGTTGGTTTCTCACACACAAAATGGAAGTGCATCTGATGGACCAATTCAAAAGTCTTTCAACCCAAGAGAAAGAAACACGAGGAGTTCATTTTCAAGTGCATCGAACGATTAAAGGGGTATAAGAAAAACACATCTAAATAAATAGACTTTCTTTATTGTTTTTCTCTTTTCACATCCCTTTTTTATGATGTGAATGTAGTTTTAGAAAAAGTCAGGTTAGTCTCTTACAAACAAAATTGCATTGCATCTGAAGTGGCAATTCACAATTTAATCAATCCTATGAAAAATAACATGCAGAGTTCATTTTCCGATGCAATATATGATCAAAGGGATACAAGAGAAACACATTTACATAAACACATAGTATTTTGTATTTTACTCATTTAACATCAAATTTCTTCTATTAATGTAGTTCATTAAAATGGAAGGTTGTTGGTTTCTCACACACAAATTGGAAGTGTGTCTGAAGGGGCAATTCACAATTCTATCAATTCTAGGGAAATAACATGCAGAGTTCATTTTCTAATGCAATGGGTTATAGCGAATCAGGGATTACAACATGTATTCAAGAGTTGATTCATAGATTTAATAACCAAAGGAAGAGTAATATAAAATAGAGTTAAATTCTAATCGTATGAATTGTGAAAGTCTATAGAGAATCATGTACATGAAGCCATATATTATTTGTATTTGAATTACATTTTTCAACAATAGTTTATTATGTTTAAATTGTAGAGTAATAAAAAAATCATTCTTTTGTGCTTCTACTCAAAATGGGCCAGGGATTAAGATGTTGGCTCCTACTTCAAGTGCACAAAGATTGACATCATTTGGAATTCAATTCCTACTTGACATATGGTCATAGGTCAATTTGAGAAGCTCTCGAGGTAACTAAAACATTATCTTTCTTATTTTTTTCTTTCCAAATAACAACATCAAATAATTTTTATGAAAATCCATCAAGTGCAAAATGTCATAGAATTTTGCTAAAAGTATCACATGGACTAAAAGGATGACTCTTAGTTCACCAACTGCACCACAAACCAATGATCCTACAAATTCATTTCCTTATGTTATGTACGATCAATAATTGACCGAAGATGTTCATATAGGTAATTGGTACATCACTTATTTTGTTAACTCCAAATGACAACTAAGTATGAGTTTAAATGCAGGTCAATCCATGGTGTTTTGTGAGTATTCAATAAATAGATGGAAATATAATATCCCTACAATCTCAATGACTAATGCAATGGATGGTTTTAAAGGTTAAGTACCAACTATCCCAAGCCCCCTTGAGGATGAAGAGACAACTATACCAAGCCCCCTTTAGGATCAAGAGCCAAATATACCAAGCCAACCTGAGGTAGAAAGTAGATCAAATACTTATGAAGTTGGTGAGTTAATTTTTTCTAAAAAACATTACATATCATATTTCAATAAATTAATTATTCTATACATCCAATTTCTTATGACATAAAGGGTAACGCCACATGTTCAGATAGAAGAATGCTTGGGCAATAATACCATGGATGAACACAATCGACATGTGGAACATGAGCCTAGCATGAGAAATCATCAAAGTATGAGGGCATCTCATGGTCGAGGTAATGGTTATCATTTTGAAGAACATGAGTTCTCAAATACGTATCACAA
Source organism: Alisma plantago-aquatica (assembly GCA_963693085.1). NCBI lineage: Eukaryota > Viridiplantae > Streptophyta > Magnoliopsida > Alismatales > Alismataceae > Alisma > Alisma plantago-aquatica. Next base: position 64,461,009 of record OY856411.1, on the reverse strand, counting down.
AGCTAACAACAATTACAAATAATTTTTCTTATAACACATTTTACTTTTCTAGACATCACACTTCCAAATGAAACACATTGATGAAAAGGACGTGGGTGAACAAGATATCATTCCATGAAGTCTCCACTTGGAAAAAGCAAGCATGAATGTAAGACACTACAAAATGAGCATGTTGGTCATGAGTCTACAATCTTGGTCGTGGGTGTGAAGTCTAGGGATACTGATGAATTTCCACTACATTTGGAATGGGGTGAGTTCCATGATCGGAGATTTGATTATGTGTGGTAGGATGCCATGGTTAGTGTATGGTTCTACATTATTATATTTCAATTTTTTGTATATTCAATGATAGTCCAATATTTGTAACATTTCACCATAATTAAAGTAGAAATTGTTTAACTTCACAAGTTCTAAAACACAAACTAAGCCAATCATGTTCTGTGTTAGGCAATGGAGCAAAAAAAGGTGAAAACTATACTTTCAACACATATGTTTTGTTTAAAGAGACAACCAATGAAAAGAAGTGTAGAAGAACTTCTTATGTCACTAGAATCTAGAGTTAGCCAAGATCGATGGGACAAATTATTGTATTGTTAGAGCATATATAAAGCAATTGCAGAGGCCCTAAACAATGATAACAACCTTGCACATATCAGACCTACCTACATGTTGGAAAAAAAATAACAATGTAGAAGTAATATGTAATGATATGTGTTTTTGTTTTCTTAGAAACTCACATAACTAGTACGAATTTATTTTTTTTCAGATTCTAGCTGGTCTAGACCCTTCTTATTTAACTACATATGTACTTTTTCTTACCGATAAGAAAAGTCACTTTCCAAATGAAAATACCAAGACACGTGAGGTAGGTTTCTTTATCGATTTTATTTATTTTGCATATAATGAGTTCTTCTACATTTGTCTAATGTTTGTAATGTATTTTTCACTATAAGAGGGGGTTCAAGCTAAAGAGAAATGACGTAATGTGCAAAATAGTAAAGTCCCTATTGATTTCATGCATGTGATGGACCATGTGAATGGTGATTATCATGGTGGATATGAAAGAGGTTATGGAAGTGACATAACAAGATAAATGTTGAAACAAGAATCCCACATGGAAATATCTCAAAAAACCTATGAGGAGATAAAAAACTATGGTATATTTTATGTCGAAGTGCTTGCTAATACTGAGCTGAAGTTGGCACAATTGAGGAATCAGGTTAGATACTCTAGAATGAGCATATTGTATCTATTTATTTTGGAAACTGAGAAATTAGGTAAGATAAAAAAATTGAGGAATTCCTTACTACATGATGTTGGATGTAGTAGGAGGCCTAAATTTGAAAATGAAGATGGAGATGAGTATGAGAATCATCATCCCTCAAAACCATGTTACTTTGAAAATATTTTATGTTGAAGCCTACTCTATTAGGAATCAGTTCTAGTCAATTTCATCAATGAATGTTAAAGGATTGATCATACTATATTTCAATTTAAATGTTTTCATTTTCAACACTCTGTTGAACCACTTGTTTGATTCTTAAAGTATTAGCCGATCTTTTATAATTGTGTGAGAGTTTGTGTGAAATAACTTTGTTAAACTTTTGATTTTACTGTATGTTTTATGTAACATACAGAAACTTGGACATATTATCTTTTTGACCCTCTTTCTTAGCTTTCCCTTTCATTTCAATCCTTTTTGGCCTTTATGTTCAATTTGTGGAAACAATAGTGGTTTGGTGAACATTTGTTCATTATTATTGCCAACATATGGATTAATGCACAAATACTCCAATAAATATTTTTAATAAGGATCTAATATGCAAATTTACCACTCATGTGATATATTAATAAAATCCATTCGTTCTAGATCATTCCTTAGCCTTGTGGAGCAAGGAAGAGAAAAAGGAATGAATAATAATGCTTTAAACATGTTAATGTGATATTGAATTAATTAATATGAGAAATATTGGTAATATTGGATAATGGGCTAAAACTCATAAAATGAATATTAATTGGTTAAATATAAGTTGAGATTTGTTTTCCTTGGGTTTGGTTTGGCTTGGAGGCCAAGTTTCATAATTTTGGGACAATACTAATTACATCTCTTTTATTTTGAGAAGAAATGGTGAGTTTTTCTCAATAATATGAAATAAAATACATAATGACTCCAAAAGTGGAAAATAATCTTAGATTTGTGATATAAACATTAAATATAGCCTTTAGGTAAAATTTCATGTAATTTGGATAATCTTTAATATACATGTGAAATTAGGAGAAAGAGAGTGTAGAACCTTCAAAATATTAAATAAATATACAAACAACTCCAACATGTAAAATTGATCGCAAATTCTTATCCGAGGAACTTAATGTGAATTTTGGGTGAAGTTTCATCAAATTTGGAGAATATTATGACCAATTAATGATTGAGGAAAGATAAAATAAGATTTGATTAATTTAACACTTTAAAAATTCCCAAAAGGCAAAACTAAATGCATATTCGGATTCTGTGTCAATTTTCATTAATTTTGGGATTTGTTTGCACCCTCAAAAAAGGGGAGAGAAATAAGAAATAATTACATTTTCACTTTATTTGAAATCAATTTGGAATAGAATTAAATGTCACTTTTTTGTTGGCGCGCGCGATCTGAGCCGTGGGATCAGCGATCAGATGACCCGCATGTCGTCACCTTTGTTGGGTCGAGAATGAACAATAACAGCGGCCAGAGGGCCTGCTTTTTTGGGGTTTTCTTGATCATTTATCGACGAAATTGTGTGATTTCTTCGCCTTTAGTTTCCAAATAGGATTATGCATAGTTTGATCCTTTATTCATGTTGATTTGATGAATATTCACAAAACCCTCAAATCTTGTGCTCCAACTCATCGCGGCGACCCCCCCCTTCTATCTGTTTCTCTCATCCTCACCTATATATACCCCTACTCCGATCTCCAAACCATTCATAGCAATACTCCTCCATAGATAATTTCTTCCTTTCATGTGTTCTGGACCGCAGTTAAAGCATGCTCTTTCTCTGTCTTGTGGCACCTCATGTGCACACTTAGAGACATAAATCTTCAATTTCTTGTGGAGGTAAATTTGGGTGGCCTTACTCGTTGTTTCTGTAACTTCAAATCACCAAATCATTGTGGCCTATGAATTCACCCAAAAGTTGGAGCGAAGTAACCTGCAGCTTCGTGTAGGGATGGTTCTACGAGGGAAGGGAGCAATCCCTTGGGTGAATTTCCCCTCTTCTTTTCTTCTTTCTTTGTTTTCTCACCCAAGGGAAAATACAACATTTAGCCCTCATTTTTTTGGGGTGATTCAACAGGACCTTTGACCCATGACTTGGCCTCACCTAGTTGGGACAAGTCATCTGGGTCTTGATCTCTCTCTCCCTCTCTCATGAAGAGTTTGATGATGTGGCTTTTCCTGATTGGCCGATTTTGCAAAAATCGTATCTTTTGCTCTAGTTGTCCAAAAATTAAAGTAAAATATGGTATGGAATCATTAAAATTAATATTTTCAATAAAATAATTTCAATGTTTGATTTTGAGTTTGATCAAAAGGTGTTTTCTAAAAATGAATTTAATGCTTAAAAATCACCAAAAATACACTTTAATCATCATAACTCCAAAATACACAAAATTGCATGTTTTCGTAATCAGGAGAACCTAGTTAGATTAATGGTGATGATTTCAGAGTCTAAATTGAAGTTTTGTGTGAAAAGTACAAAACTAGGGTTTGCTTGCCTTTATAAATGAGTAAAACCCTAATTCGTGTTTATACATTGAAAATAGGAAAAGTTCATCTTGAATCATCTAAAAGTGGTGAAAGTTGATAATTGAATTCAGTATGAAAGGTATGTGAATCCTTAAAACTTATGTGGGGAAATTTGTGATCTAAACCTTAAATTCTTTATGAGGCATTGATTGAACCTTAGTTCTCCTATTATTGTTTCCTTTACTATATTTGCCTCACAATCAGTTTTGTTATTTATTTCTTAGTTTGTAAAACCCCACTGCCATGTTGCAATTATATGATGATTTATCTTGCCACTTTACTATTTCTTGAGCATGGTGGTTTATTTGACTATGTAGCTATAGTAGTGGTACTTATGTATAATCACCCATTGTTTAGGGCATGCGTTATTTTACCCTGGGGAATGTGTTGTTTCTGGCCAATATAAATATTTTATAGGTGACTGGAATGTGATTAACCTACCCTCATATATAAGTTGAGGTCTGGTAGGTGCCTCACCCAAATTAGTTAATTTAGTTTAATATTAATCATTCATGCAAGTTCATTATTATTTATTGGTTTTGAGAAGAATATTTTGTATATGCCTCATTCTCTTAGCCCTCTCATCTTATGATGAATCTATATCCTTATATTTCATTTTTGTTTTTATCATTATTTCTTGTTCATTATCTCTGACACATACTTTGCTTCTTTCTTTTGTTGGCTGCTTTCCCAACCACCCATGGTTTGATCAAGGAGTACAGAAAGGCCTAGGATCAGAGTTGTGCAACAGGAGTGTGGAGGACCATCCTAGGAATAGGATAAGGATTAGATGAATTTAAGCGTGGACCTATCTCATGAAGTTGTTCCTTGGAGACAAAGTCGGTGTAGTTTATATTTATCTCTATCTAGATCTTTTTGTTGTTGTAAACCCTTTATGGGAGAATGATGATGTATACTTTTATAAAATTAATTATAGTCATGAAATTATATTCCACTGCATTACTCATTGGTATTTTATACACCATATTTATAAAGATTTGAAAAATTTACACCCATTTCAGCATACCTTTTTAGTATGTTTGCGATGGATGTTTTATTTTTCAAATTATTAGTAAAGGTGTGATTTCACTCTTTTACAGCATGATATCAGAGCCCATGGTAGTTGGAATCACACTATTTTAATTATGTCTCCCTAGTTAGAACCATTGCCTTACATAGTTCCCCTTTAAGTGACATGTTTGCCCTAGAATCAATCTATGCAACCCTTGAGATGATGAAATGTTGATTTAGGATCCTATGAGTTTCACATTAGAATCGTGTTGATTAATCCCCCTAAAATATCTACAATTTAAAGATGTAACTAACCATAGTAGCTTAAGGTTGTTTAGATTTTCCTTTAGGATATGAAGTTGAAAGCCAAGGTGTCTAGAAAGGATCAAGGTTCAAGGGTTGGCAAGATTTTCCTCCGTGCCACTTGCTTGGTTTAAGAGGACTCCTAGATCCATATGATACCTGCATGGCCTGAGCTGATACACAATATCCAAAATAGTATGCTTTTAGGAAATAGTAACCTTAGCCATATTTATTGGATAACCTTATGTGATGGCCTATTCTTTCAGGTGTTGTCACTTGTTTTGAGGTAGGATACCTGATATAGTTCCCTACTGGCCCTTAGGACCACATGTTTGGTCATCCTACCCCTTAGACCTATACTTTGAAGTTTGGTGTTTAGTAAGCTATCAGAGTGTGCAATAGAAGCATGATGGATATTATACATAGTTTAGTTAGACTCCCCCTTTTACCTATAGTTTAGTTTGGCTTAGTTGGTCAAATCTTTTAGGGAGAGGAGAGTAGTTGGTTGTTGTTTGGTAGTTAGATTTTGAGGACAAAATTCTTTTTAAGGAGATGGAGTCATGAAACATATCGAGATCTATCTCCTTTGTCTATAGAAACCCTAACCCCATGAAGAGGAGGATAGTTTGCTTGGATCATTAGTTTTGACCGAACAAGTGATAGTTATAGCTTAACACACTTGTTAATATATTAATGAACATATAATGGTCATCTAATGAATAGTTCGTATGTTTGAACTCTAATGAATATTTAATGCACATAATATAAGTAACTCACATATTAAAACTAATAATGGATACATAGGATGCTAACCATGTCATAAATCAACAAATCTTAATGATGTGATAAGCAAGATAGTTGTAACCTAATCTCGAACTTAATGCATGCTAAGAGGGTATAAGTAAGGCATAATAATTATGTTGATCTAAACCCTAAGATGAAATCATCTAACCTTAATATCTGCATCCTTAATGTCATTGATGATACATTAGTGATATTAGGTGGAATAATCAAATAACATACATTGATACATATAAATGATATATAATCACCTAATCATAGATTATCAAGTATCAATATGCAATGCATATTACCTTTCTCTATATACACACATAATTAATCACCTAATCATGCCTTAATATGTGATATACATCTGTGAGATGGCTTCACGTTTGAACCACGTGGGAGCGGGAGAGCGGGGTTCCTCAGGTAGCGACGGAGGAGTGGTCGGAGATGGAGTGTTTGCTGGAGGCTCTCCACTGGAATCTTCCACCGTGGGTAGGGATGGAGCTCCTTCGTATTTGCCTCTCTGGTCCAGCCTGTTCAAATTGAATTCCAGAGGAGGTACAAAACTGAAGAAGGTTCTGGTGGAGATTGCTGATGGTAAGATTGTGTACCCCCAAGCGGAGGCTGAGAAGATTGCAGAGAAGTGGTCTAATGCGGTCTCAGGATATGTGATTGATATTAAAGTTCACATTCCTACCCTGGAGAAACATCTAGTGTGGCTGTGGAAGGTGAAAGGCACGATAGAGATCTCCGCCCAGAGCCATGGCTTCTTCATCATCAGGTTCTCGGTGGTAAAAGATATGATCCACACTCTGGAGGATGGTCCCTGGCTGGTTAAAGGTAAACCCCTTGTTCTGAAATCTTGGCAAATCGGAGATAGATTGGAAAAGGAATCACTAGATTTGGTCTCGGTTTGGACGCACTTTCTAAACTTACCTCTTGTGTTATGGGATGATTTAATGTTTTCAAGGATTGGGAGCTTTCTTGGCATTTTAATGGATTCTGATTTAACTACTAAAAATTGTTCTCATTTGGAATTTGTGAGGGTTAATATTCTTATTGCTACTGACTCGGATTTCCCTTCTTCGGTATCATTGATGAGTGACTCAGGGGTGGAGCATACAGTGTATATTGTGTATGAATGGATTCTGAAGAAATGTTAGTGTTGTGGATCTTTTGGACATGATCTGAAATCTTGCTCTAAGTCTTCAGGATCTGATAAAAAACTGGTGAAGAATGTTTGGGTTCAAAAGGGGAAAAGTTCGTCTTCTGCCATAGTGGCGGTAAAAGAGAGACCGGTTAGTAATAACTCATCTGAAAGTCCTGTGGTTCTGAATAATAAGAAGGATTCATCTACTAATGGTGGAAGTTTGAATGCTAATGTTGTTATAAGTAAGGTTACATCTGGTCGGCCTAGTCCTCCCAGATCTAGGGCCTATTTTGTGACTGACTAGAATGAGTGTATTGTTAGCTCTAAATCTATTGTTGAAGGAGTTCAGGGAAGTGTGTGTACTGTCAGTGAAGTCCTATCTAACAGCAACCATGATAGTGGTGGTTCTGACTTGGGTGCGCTTGCTATCAAGAAGGAAGTTATTGCGAGGGTGTAGTCTAGAAATGAGAAGAAATCTACTCCTAATATAGTGAACTCTGGTGTTAAAGACAGTGAAGGATTCCAATTGGTTGGCAAGTTGAAGTCTCCTCCTAGAGGTGCGAGTAGGACCAACAAGAGCAAGAGGCTCATCACTGGAAGTAGTTTTGTTCTTATTTCTCCTAATATGTTCCAAAATCCTAGATCTTCTGGATGAGGAGGAAGATGTTGTTACTAGGACTGGTAGTAAACCAGTCAGCCTGTCATTCATTGAATGACGATATCTCTATTACCTGTTGGAATGTTAGAGGTCTTAAGACCCTGTGCATCATTCTTATGTGAAAAGCGACCTCAATAGAGTTTATTCTCCTATCTACTTCCTTTCTGAGACTAAGTTGAGGAGAAAGAAAATGTCCAAGACTCTTAATAGGTTCTGGCCGGATTTCAATTGGCTTTCTAATCTATCCTCCCATCCTCTGGGTAGAATTGTTATCCTGTGGGATCATTCGTTGGTTGATATTAGTTACATAGATGAATCAGACCAGTACATTCATGTTTCTATTAGATGTCAAGATGTTAGTTTCCTTGCTACTGCTATGTATGGCGCTAATGATGACAGGAAGAGATCTGAACTCTGGGCGAGTTTGAGTCATATTACTGGTAATATTAACTCTCCTTGGATTTTGGGAGGAGATTTTAATGTGGTTAGGCTGGTTTCTGAGAGAATTGGTAGATCCAACCCATCTGCCTTGTCGATGTTTGAGTTTAATGATTTCATGTTGAGAAACTCCCTTTTTGAGGCTGAAATGAAGGGATATTCTTTCACTTGGGATAATTGGTAGGTTGGATGTAAGTTTACTGCCTCTAAAATTGATAGAGTTATGTTCAATAATGATTTCTTGGATATGCAACCTAATTACCTTGGTGAGATTTATTCTTCTATCTTTAGTGATCATAAGATCCTCAGGATCAGTATGTCTTCAGGTGGCAGGAAAAGACATATTCCTTTTTGTTTCATCAATGCCTGGGTTGAGAAGGAAGGTTACCTTGAAGAAGTAAACAAAGGTTGGAAGGTGGAAGTTAAGGGCTATCCTATGTATAGGGTGATGAAGAAACTTAAGGAAGTTAAGCAGAATCTTATTTGTTGGAATAAAAGAAGTGTTGGTAACTTGATTGATGAAGCTAGGAAGTTGGAAGCTGACGATGTGGAGGATCAAGTTCTGGCTGATGAAATTCCGTTGGATAAATCTCTTAGAGTTATTGCTAAGAATAAGAGAACTGATGTTCTTAAAGCCCTTCATTTGGTAGAATCTCTCTTTCAGCAGAAGTCCAGAGTGCAATGGCTTAAGCTCAGTGATGGAAATAATAAATTCTTGTATAATTCCCTCAGAACCAGAAGGTAGAGAAATAACATCAATATGTTTCTCGTTGAGGGGGATCACGTTAATGATGCTAATGCTATCAAATCTCATATTGTGGAATTTTATTACAACCTATACAAAGAGCCTAATGATGCTACTATAGAGTGGAAAGTTGAATGGTCTTTGCCTAGGCTTACTGATTCTCATATCCAGATCCAGTCTAATAAAGTCACTAGAGCTTAAATTGATGATGTGGTTGCTAAGTCGGATGGTGGTAAGGCCCCGGGCCCAGATGATTTTAACGGTAATTTCTTTAAATCTTCTTGGCACATTGTTGGGGATTCTATTTTGAAGGTTGTTATGGATTTATTTAATAAGGATAAGCTTCTCAAGGAGGTAAACAGGGCTTTCATTACTCTCATACCTAAGTGCAAGAATGCTTCAGCTATTAAAGATTGGAGACCGATTGCGTTATGTAATTTTGTTCAAAAGATTATTTCTAAGATTCTTGCTAACCGGATCAGTACAATTTTACCTGATGTGATTGATGCTAGCCGATGTTCCTTTGTTCATGGGAGGAACAATAAGGGTGCTATTCTGATTTCTAATGAATTGCTTTCCAATTTTAACAAAGTTTCAAGTGGTTCTAAGTTTTGTGTTAAGGCTGATATTACTAAGGCCTATGACTCGATTAGATGGGCTTATCTGTTGAAGATTATGGAAGGTATGGGGTTTCCTTTCTCCTAGTGCAATTGGATCTATACTATTTTGGATACTATTTCTTATCAAATCCTCATTAATGGAGAACCTTCTGTTCCCTTCAAACCTTCTAGAGGGTTAAGGCAAGGAGACCCTCTTGCTCCTCTCTTATTTGTAATATGCATGCAAGGTTTCTCCAGTATTATCAATGCTGAGGTGAAGAAGAATTTGTTCAAACCAATCAAGTCTAGGAGTTCTAATATGAACATTTCTCATATTCTCTTTGCGGATGATCTCACGGTTTTTGGTGAAGCTTCTGAGAGAAATATTTATGCTATGAATTCCATCATTCAGTACTTTGGGAATGTTTCTGGTCTTCATCTTAATCAAGGCAAGAGCTCTATCTTCTTTAGTAAACAAGCTACTTTCAATAAGTTTAATGACAAGGTTAATATTCCAGTAGGGGAACGCCCTGTTAACTACTTGGGTATTCCTTTGTTCTTTGGTCATCTTACTAAGAATCTTTGTCATCCTCTTATTGATAAGATCAAAGGTAAGCTTGAAGCTTGGAAATGTAAATCTCTATCTATGGCAGGCTGCCTTGAATTGATTAAATCTGCATTGTCTGCTATCTATGGTTTTTGGGGGAATGTGTTTCCTTTACCTTCTGTTGTTTGTAATTAAGTGGATAGAATCTGCCGAGATTTTCTTTGGGGAGATAAGGAGGATGTTAAACACATTCACCTTATGGCTTGGGATAAAGTGTGAGACAAAGAAGGAAGGGGGCCTGAATATTAGGCTTTCCAGGGAGGTATGCAATGCTGGTTTGGTAGTTAATTTCTGGAATATTGCTGAAAGGAAGGAATCATTTTGGGTTCGCTGGATTCAAAGAAGATTCTTAAAGATGGATTCTATATGGAAGGTGGGTCCTATTCTTAACTGTTCATGGATGTGGAACAATTTAGTTAAAGTTAGAGATACTATACTGAATCATACTAATTGGGTCCTTGGTAATGGAGAAAGTATTATGTTGTGGCGGGATCCATGGCTGAAGGATGGCAAGTTTTTGGAGGATTTATTGGATAAGAAGACTTATCTTTATTCTGGCTATGGTCTGTATGCTAGAGTCAGTTGCATCATCTTGAATGGGCAGTGGAACATTGCAAATACTAGAAGAATGGAGCCTTTGAGAAGATTTTTGGTGGATAATTATTGCCCTTCTAAGGTTGAAGATTGTGTCCTGTTTGATGGTATGGCCTCTGTAAATATGAAGAGGGCTTGGAATTCTACCAGGTGTAAGGCCCCTACTTCCCTGTGGAGCTCTTGGATTTGGAATATTGCTGCCCCTTGTAGATTCAAAATCAATGCTTGGAAAATCTTCTCTGATTGCATACCTACCGTGGCTAATTTGAGAAGAAGAGGTATGATGATAGCATCGTTCTGTGTCCTGTTCTATTCTGAAGGTGAAGGTTCCTCTCACCTGTTCTGCTGCTGCTCGTTTGGTACTGAGCTGCTTCTGCTCATTTGGTACTGAGCTATGGAATAAAGATATGATAAGAGGTGACATAAGTATCAGACCTACTTAGATCACTGATTTACTGAAGATAAGGAAGGCTAAAGAGATTGGGTGCTGCCTCTCCATTTTTTTTCACATTTGGAGACATAGGAATCTTGTTTTTTTGAGGACATGATTCCTAGTATAGATGGTTGTTGGTTGTCAATAGTTACAGATTTCTCTTTTCTATTTAGTTGATTCCTTCGTTGTTCTCTTGTTCCTTCTTGTACATGTTTGGAAGTGGTGTTGACCCTTCCCTTTATCAATAAAAACGAGTAACTTGCTTGGGTGACAAAAAAAAATAATATGCCAATATGTAATAGGTTCCACTTTGTTCAGTAAAATACAAATAATGACTTCAATGTGGATAAGAAGTAAATGGATTCGTATAATTGGTCATAATCAATAATAAGAAGTGAATAAATATGAGAAAATGATCAATTATGGTATTAATGTGGGTAAGAAAGGTAACGTGATAACAAATAGCTATTAAATATGGATATAAGTAATTAATGTAACATAATTTGGATTAATTATAGACTTAATAACAAATTGGATGAAATGTCTTATTTCATGAAAAATAATCCGTTATAATTTAATATGGTGTTAATATGAGAATAAGTACAAGTTATTAAGAATAATGATAGTAGATATTGAGATAGTTCGGTATAACTCTAATTGTGCTCAAAATTTCTAATGAGATAAATAAGAAATATATAAAGTTCCATGTATAATAATGGAATATAGCTTAGATGGCAACAAAGTGAATATATCATGACTCAATTAACTGAATAATTATGATAATGTGATATCCTAATAAATATAATGCTAATGAGCCAAAAACATTGGTAATGATTAAATCTCATAAAAGAAATCTTAATAGTGGAAACTTAGGTGATCCTAAAGAATTTGACTTAGGAGGAGTTGCTAGTAGAAGTTTAATGGTTGGAGGAACAACCTGAAGTTAATGTTGAGATGTTGCACACTCACACTTCCCTCTTTGCTTGTGATATCGGGTATGAAATCCTTTTTAAGGGGTGGAGTAATATATAAACAACTACAACATGTAAAATTGATGGCAAATTCGTATCCAAGGCACTTAATGTGACTTGTTGGTGAAGTTTCATAATATTTGGAGAATCTAATGACCATTAATGATGGAGGAAATAGAAATTATGATTTTATTTATTTATCAAATTAAAAGTTCCCAAAAGGCTAACTAATTGCATATTCGAATTCCTAATATAAAAGTTAGACTATGAGTCAAATTTCATTAGTTTTAAGATTCGTTTGTACCCTCAAAATAGGACAGAGAAAATTAAAAATAATTACATTTGCACTTTATTCGAAATCTATTTGGAATAGAATTAAATGTCACTTTTTTGTTGGCGCGCGCGATCTGAGCCGTTGGATAGGCGATGAGACGACCCGTGTGTCGTCACCTTCATTGAGTCGAGAGTGAACAGTAACTGCGGCCAGAGGGCACAGTATTTTGGGGTTTTCTCGATCATTTCTAAATAAAATCATGTGATTTATTCACCTTTAGTTTCCAAATAGGATTCTGTATAGTTTGATCCTTTATTTGTGTTGATTTGACTAATATTCACAAAACCCCCAAATCATGTTCTCCAAGTCATCGTGGTGATGTCCGTTCTATCTGCTTCTCTCATCCTCACTTATATATATCCTTACTCTTGTCTCTGCACCGTCCATAGAAATCCTCCTCCAGATCTAATTTCTTCCTTTCATGTATTTTGGACCGCACCCGAAGCATGCTCTTTCTTTGTCTTGCAACACCTCATGCAGTCACTCGGAGATACTAGTCTTCAATTTCTTGTGGAGGTAAGTTTGGGTGGCCTTACTCCTTATTTCTGTAACTTCAAATCACCAAATCATTGTGGCATACGAATTCACCCATAAGTTGGAGCAAGCAACCTACTACTTCGAGCATCAATGGTTCTGTTAGGAAATGGAGCAATCCCTCGAGTGAATTTCCCCTCTTACCCTCCATCGCTTCTTCTTTCTTTGTTTTCTCACCCAAGGGCAAATATTTTTTTAGCCCTCATTCTTCTTTGTTTTGGAGTCAAGAGTACTTTTGACCCATGACTTGGCCTCACCTGATTAGGACAAGTCAGTCCGGTCCCGGTCTCTCTCTCCCTCTCTCGCGAGGTGTTTGATGATATGGCTTTTCTTGATTAGCCAATTTTGCAAAAATTATATCTTTTGATTGGTTGTCCAAAAATTAAAGTAAAATATGTTTTGGAATAAAAAAATGTGAGCTTTCCAATAAAATACTTTAGAGGTTTGATTTTGAGTTTTATTGAAAGGTGTTTTCTAAAAATGAATTTCATACATAAAAATCATCAAAAATACACTTTAATCCTCATAACTCCAAACTAGACAAAATTATATGTTTTCTTAATCAGGATAACCGAACTAGATCAATGGTGATGATTTCAGAGTCTAAATTGAAGTTTTGTATAAAAAGTTTAAAACTAGGTTTCCTTGCCTTTATACATGTGTAAAACCCTAATTTGTGTTTATACATTTAAAATAGGAAAAGTTGATATTGGATCATCAAAAAGTGGTGAAAGTTGATAATTGAATTCCATATGAGAGGTATGTGCATCCTTACACCTTAAGTTGGGGAATTGGTGATCCAAACCCTAAATTCCTTGTAAGGCATTAATTGAACCTGATTCTCCTATTATTGTTTCCTTTGCTATGTTTGCCTTAAAATCAGTTTTGTTATTTATTTCTTAGCTCTTAGAACCCCACTGCCATGTTGCAATTATATGATGATTTATCTTGCCACTTTACTATATTTTGAGCACAATGGTTTATTTGACTATTTAGCTATAGTATTGGTACTTATGCCCAACCACCCATAGTTTAGGGCATGTGTTATTTCACCCTGGGGAATTTGTTTACTCTCCCCCTGGGGAATGTGTTATTTCTCCCCAATATAAGTATTTTATAGGTGACTGCAATGTGATTACCCTCCCCTCATCTATAAGTTGAGGTCCGGGAGGTGCCTCAATCGTACTTAGTTTATTTAGTCTAATATTAATAATTCATCCAAGTTCATTATTATTTATTGGTTTTCATAAGAATATTTTGTATATGCCTCATTCTCTTGTCCCTCTCATCTTATGATGAATATATATATATATATATATATATATATATCCTTATGTTTCATTTTTGCTTTTATAATTGTTTCTTGTTCGTTATCTCTGACACATACCTTGCTTCTTTCTTTTAATTGGTGCTTTCCCAACCACCCTAGGTTTGATCAAGGAGTTGATCAAGGCCCTGGATCAGAGTTGTGCAATAGGAGAATGGAGGACCATCCTAGGAATAGGATAAGGATTACATGACCTTAAGCATGGACCTATCTCATGAAGTTGTTTCTTGGAGACAAAGTGGTGTAGTTTAGACTTCTCTCTATCTATATCCTTTTTTTGTTGTAAACCCTTTATAAGAGAATGAGGATATACACTTTTATGAAATTGATTATAGTCATAAAATTATATTCCACTACATTACTCATTGGTCTTTTGTATACCATATTTATATAGATTTGAAAATTTTACACCTGTTTTAGCATACCTTTTTAGTATGTTTGGGATGGATGTTTTATTTTTCAAACTTTTAGTAAAGGGGTGATTTATCTCTTTTACATTTTGTGAATATAAAATGCAAACATTTTAAAGTATTTTTTATCATATGGTAGCTTGCTCTCCTGCCAACTTATTCCTTGGTTGCTAGACTTGGTAAGTGATGTCTTGCTTCAGATTTCCCTCGATTGTATGCTTTTTCTTATAAGTTATCTAGTGTCTTGTTAGTGATGATGGTGAAGGACAATCTTGACAACCTCCAAATCTGTCTAGATGTGTGTCACTCCATCATAACATCCACCAGTTATCATTCTCAGATAATCAATTAGATCACTTTGAGCTATGGACCAATTACTTCTTACTATGAAATATACATGTGGAGTATGATTTCAATAGTCATCAATGAATAAATATGTGAATAACATTTGAGATTCCAAAAGGTTTCAAGAGATTCAATAGGAGGAGTATAACTCAAAATATGCCTCATTGATAACAATTTTGATTTAGTTATTATACGCCCAAATAAAATTGGAAAGAAGCACAAACATGATCTTCACAACTAAATGTTAACTTTATGGGTATATTTTTGTCCACATAATCTTTTGGATGAACAAACACTCTGTTATATATTTATTAATGCTTTAGTCATAGTTATTACATGTATATATATTTCCATTATAATGTAGGGTACAATATGTTGCCTTACATAGTCACTAGTGATCACATAGGTATTACCATTTAGTTAGCGGCTATACATGGGTGAATTAGATTTCGTAGATAGACATCATTCTCATGTTAAGTAAAGTATTACTATCTAAAGTCATGATTCACATTTTCAACTTTGATTCACATTCCCTCTTTATGTGATTGTTCTGAATGTAGCACTTACAAGATTAGGGATTATGCTTATAATTACTTATGGCGATGATGATGACCACATTATAAGAATTTGGGAATAGTCATCCCATGTTGTTTCTAGGGTTTTGTGTATGGTTCGATCAGTGACTATCTCATAGAGAGATAGGAGATATGAATTATCAACTAGCATATAAAGTAACATGATATTAGTATGCTAGTGTAGATAGATTATATCTTATATGGATGTTTATGTGTTTAATTATATTAGGCATGATCAAGGGTTCGAGTTGAGATTTTAGGGTCCATAAGACTAAAGGATATGTATCTACACATATACAACATGTCATTCTTATGTACTTTACTTCATAATAAATAATTCACTTCATGTTGATGATTGTTTTCTAATTAATTGAGTGATACCATATATGCAAGGAATTAGAAAATACAATTAATAGGTAAGGATTTAGGGCATCCAATCAAGTTAATGGATAAATGTAAGTCACTATAAATGTGTATATCTAGAAAAGGTAATAACTATGTATACATGTATGAATCTGGTGACAGAATGATACAACAAACACCACATTCATATTGGATAGAACCTATATAAAAAGAAAATAAGGACGAGGTACCTAGTTATTCCATTGTAATAGATTAATTGGGGTTCTTTCTTTTGTTCACTATTTGTTACTGTGATGAATTTGAAATTGATCCTTTACAAGGTAAAAGGAGAATAAGACTAATCCATGTAATGGATTTTACAAAATGAAACAATGAGTCACGTATGGTGATATGTGGAGAAGATATGAAGCTATGTGAGTAGACAGAGAACCCATTTGCACCACCTAGATCTCTTGTTAGGTTTGGGTAATTTGGAACATGGGCTCAATTGGTGATGGCGATCCCTAGATGTTGATGCATTTGAAGTCTTTCGAATAAGAAGAATAGCAGTTGGCCTCAAAGAGGAAGGAGTATTGGGTCGGGTGTCAATTTGGTGGAAGATGGTGGCTGAGATGGTTCGAATGGAAGAGGTGGATCTGGAGGTGATGAAGCCTGGTGAATCTATGGTCTCAAGCCACCACAAGAGTTCTGATGCAACAATGGCAGTAGGTGATGATAGATTTATTACTTTAGATTGTTGGGTGTGGAGAAAGAGCTACGGGCGGCTATAGGTAATCCTTGAGATCTTGATAGTCTAAATAGAGAAGAATGGATGGATCTCTATTAATCATGGTCCCTAAAGTAACCTCCATCAACCTCTTGTAGTTACAGATGTCAGTTGGGTACTAGGCACTACATCATCAATGAGCATAGAGAGGGGAGCGCCGACGAAGAAGATAGAAGGGAAGGTAGCCTATGGCGGTTGAAAGTGGCACATATAGAGACGACACTCATCTTGATGAAGAGAGAAGGCACCCTCATGATTGGTCTTCATTGTAGGAGCCTCTATCAGACTCATCGATTGTCAATTGTGGTTGATTCACTATCACGACAACATGGATCTCGAAGAGCGAGGTCGGTGGTTAAGGTTTTATGGAGAGAAGAGCAAAGTTAGTGGGAGGATAAGTAGGGAAGAGAGGGAAGGGAAGAAGATGAGGAGAGGTGATGGGGGAGAAACTCATGTCGGCTATGGTCATTTGCAGCGTGGTCGTCTGGGTGTAGAACCGCACAGGGCGGTGAATGGAGAAGAATGTGTGAAGGGAAAAGATTGGGGGAAGCATTACAACAATAAGGAAATAAATGTAACCCTAGGCATATAATGAAATACAATGTATTTATTTGTATAAAATTAATTAATTGGGAAACGAAACCATATGCAATTGGACTGAAATTTCATATATTGACTAAATAAGATGTGATTATCCCAATTTTAATGTTAGTTTTACTATTAGATACCATTTAATAATTTATTTGATTACTTTTAGGTTTGTCACTTAATAAGTTCATGAAATATTCTACTTAGTAAATTTTGATACGTTGCTTTGTATTTTAATTCTTTCCTTCCATCATTAGGTTTAGGATGAATCCTGAGTGCCAAATTAGCATCAAATCTAACTAATCGGAGAATTTATATCATGAGTTACCAATTTAATACATAGGTGGTTATTGTCTCATGGACCTTATATAGGAGGTTATTTATCAAAACACTATATTTTGTTGGCTTCAAATACTTTGCATTTATATTATTCAATGAAAACAAAAGCTAAATGCTCATATAATTAATGATGGACCTATGGGAAGGAAAAATTCAGCTATATACCTAGATTTGATTATGTTACAGAATAGGTCTTAAAATTGTATAAATTTGTTCATTTCTATTAGTGTAAACACTAGAAAAGAACTTTCCTCATATCCAACCTCTTCTTGTGGGGACTCTCATGCTTATTGCAAAAGTTTTCTAGTCATTGAAGCGTATGTTTCCTTCCCTTGGGATGGAATGCTAGAGCCGCATGGGGATCTTATGAATGTCTCATGCTTATGCACTTCAGAAGACCATTGCATTATAAGGTAGCTTAGCACTACACTGATTGTGAATAATTATGTGTCATTTATACCAGTGGACAACTATCAACACCTAGTGCTGAGTCATACTAGACGGACATGGTGACAATTTTCTTTTTCTTATATGTTCCCTACAATATGGAGTTCCTTACTGGTATTGAGTCATATTTCTTTTCAAATAGATTTTTCTCTAAAGTGGAAGTCATATTGAAGATTGTATGTGCCCTTTAGGAGGTAAGAACTCTCTGAACATAGTTGTACACAATACTATGAAAGATGTTGGTTGAATTTGGCTTTCTTTATAAAAATTCTCTTAAAGTGTTCCCTCATTATTGTACTTTCTAGATTTCTATACAAGACGTCCATTCCATGTAGATCAACATCTAGGATGTCTACAAGGACATGGATTTCCCTACACAAAATCCTAGATACAGATGTCATGTCTATTCCTTCCATTTTTCCAAGGTAGGGGTGGAGGTGAAGGGTCTTGTGGAATATTTCCCTAGACTAAGGGTTGAGGTTCTCTAGATGGTGGAATCACACATAAAGAGTTGAATCCATCTTCATATTCATCTTCATCTAAATTTCCTTCTAAAAATGTAGTTATTGGAATTTGAGTTAATGGTACAGACGATACAGATAGTGTAGGTTCTATTATTGTGGCTCCCAACTCAGCTACTCTATTAATGTTTGCCCCATTATATGCAACGTTTTTAATAGGGGCTTCCTTATTTTGATCATTGAATTGTAGATAAATGTTGCCAATATCCATATCACTAAACATGGATTCAGCTACATCTTGGAACACCTCTTCAGAGGTTGATTATGTATTATCATCATTTAATGATGAATACCGCCTGTAGACCACTAGTGACAAAAGAGGAACTCTTTGAAGTCACTTCGACAACTAGCAAAGCATTTGTGCACTAAGAAAAATCCACCCCTACACCTATTGAAGACAAATATACACCTTGAATGAGTATGTCCGAATAAAGGCCCACATCATTACATTTTCCTCCAAAGTGATTACTATGCCTAAAGTCTAGTGGGTTACTCGAGCCAAAAATTCTACCTGCCACATCCAAAGCCTCATGTGTCTCCTCAAAGGATGAGGTATAGACAAAGTCACCTGGGAAATGACATGAGCCTTCAATACTAAAAACTCGATGGGGTCGCAATATCAGGAAGTCCTCAAAGTCGTGAGCATCAACCGGTGGAGAAGGTGGAGCCTCATGCAAATATACTACCTCAGGTGAAGTAACTACCTCAAGAGGTGGTGTGGACAAGACTCATAACCCTGATCACCCTGCTCCTCAATGAAATAACAACCAATCACTTGAAAGAAAACACATGTCAAAGATAAAGTAAGCAGGAACCAAAGCAGCATCAGTCTCATACACTCACCATAGGAGTACATCAGAGATGATCATATGCCTCTCTAAAAAAATAGAATGGGTTGACAATGCACAAAGTACCACCTCATGTACTCTTCATGTGTTTTTCTTTCATACATCAGATCTAGAGTGGCCTGACAAATCTGAGGTCCAAGAATAACTAACTCAGGAAGAAGGTCAAAAGGTACATTCTAGCCACCAGCCCACTAACGAGAAGCACACTTGCCCATATACAACACACTCCCACATAGATACTCAAACTAGATCCTACAAACATTTAGAGCAAATGCCTCAAAGTAGGATGCACAAGACATGGCCGCTTCACCATGCTAAAACCTATAGAAGATCTAGAATCGTACCAAGGAAGAACAATGAATTGGAGTCAACTAAAGTACATATGCAAAATATAATAGTGTTTAAAGTATTATGCATGCCTCAACTAAAGTCATAATCTCTAGTTCACCTCTCCACTGCTCATACAACACCCTACTGGTACAGCTAGCACAATGGTGACAACTAGGGAAAGAGGCATACAAATAGCCTACTAGACTGCTCAAAGTGACAGTTTTATGCCTGCTAGAAGTTCTCATAGCCCCACATCTATAAAAAGAAGTGTCAAAATAAATCATCTATAGTAGTTATCTCAAAGAATAAAATGCAAAATAATGGGTAATAGCTCACCACAATCAAGCCTAGAAAGCCTCCGCAGCTTTACGTAGCCCTGAACATATGTCCTTGAAGTTGACCACCAAAAATCTCCACAAATGTGTCAGCAGATAGGCTACATGTCGCCACCCCTAGTTAAAGGAAGGACTTGCATCCTTTTCCAGTAGAACAGAGAACCAACAAACATCTCCTTTATTTCCATAGTAGTTGATAAACAAGAAACCAGTGATCAAGACAAATAGGAACACTTGGTCCATAGGGTTTCATACAACGGATCACTTGCACCTCACTGCTTTCCCTCTTGAAAGAAGGTGCACCTCTATGAGGTAAACTTGACCTCATACTTTGAGGCCATCTCAATATGTCTAGGGTCCACTCTTGAATCCCAACTAGGCATAGAAACCCCACTCTTGTCATCCATGCAAAGAACTAATGTGAATCCCACCAAAACCAAAGCTAGTAATCCCAACAAACTCACTCAGGGTGATGGCCAACTCACTGAAAGAAAAGGTAAAAATTATTCATCTCCCAACAAAATTTCTCAATCAAAGGAAGGAGATAGGGTTTATCTATTATACCATAATGGCATATGTTTCCAAATCTGATCCCCTTCAACAAATGCACCTCATCGGTCACTAGGCTCTCCTACATGTATTGCAGCTCATTCCAACAGGTTCTCCTGTAAATATTCAACAATCAATATCCTAAAGGAATAATGTGGAAGACAAAATCAAAATTATTGCTACATGGAAAAATTTTTTGGTCAAGATCCATAAAGAAGACAAAAATTAACAAGCATAAAAGTTTCCAAGTTATACATTGTCTCCCGCTTATGCCCTTGATGATGGATATTAATCCATAGCATGCCTAGAAGATGGACGAATCTCTTAGTAGGGAGAAGTTCCCCTTTGATCCGACTCACACCGACATGATGCCTGCTCAAAGAATACTTTAATCAAAATATTCACAAACCAGATAAATATTTGATTAGAATGGCAAGCACCTTTCTTGCCTAGCTCCCAACATCATTGTCAGCATCTTTCTTGTCTATAATGGGATATACCCCATGCCAATTAGGAGCATACATCTACATAACAACAATAACAATATCAATGACTTTCCAGAGCACATGAAATAGCCCGATCGGTCAAAAATGGTCGAGAAAATGGCAAACTAGGAAATCAATTGGATCAAAAAATAGAAAGTGCGTCTAGGTCATCTTCAACCACTAGACCACGAAGAATGTCAAAAATCCAAAATGTATATTTCTTTATTAAGAGACAAAATGACCAAAGCAAAGTGTAAGAATGAAAGAAATACCTTCCCCAAGACAGATGTTGAAAAAACCACACCAAAATCTTATCAAAGTGGACTATTAGCAGCTCTCCACCACCACACCACTGCTACCAGGAAAACACCGCCCGATGTCAGAAAAACGTCCTAGTATGCTATACTAAAGTGATAGGTCACCATTATCCGCTACCTTTCTTCTTGTCTCCTCTCACCGCCTCTGTCACCTAAGATGCAACGAGATGGGGGTTGTAGCCACTGCTTGCATGAGAGAAGAAGAAATGGGAAGGGTGCTCAATCCTCCTCCCATTCCTTCCCTTTAAAAGACCAAAGTTTAATGCAAAATTTCAAATAAGTTCATCGATTTTTAGCAAAATTTCTAGAATCCTAATTTTTTTTGATAAATATTAAAGAATTGGTAAGAGACTAAAAATGTTAAATATTTACTCAAAAAATAAAACTCTACTTTTCTCAAAAAGAAGCAGGAACCAAATCTACATATGATCACCACCATCTTGGACTATGGCGTAAAACTAGATCAAAATCATAAATCCCATCAATTTTCAAAAATCTCTTCTGGATCCTAAACTATGACCTAAAATGGGACCAAAATAGAAAATATCATCAATTTTCAAAATCTCTTCATGGTCCTAGATAACGACTATGGTTGGACACAAAACCAAACCAAATCATTAAAATCAACCAAACAAGACTGAATTGACCAGTTCATCTCGATTTTTTGGGGGTGAATGGTTTGGTTTGGTTCCAAAATTTTTCAAACCATTAGTCAATGTTTTGGTTTAGTTTGAGGGTGCACTTTAACCAAACCAAACAAATATATATATATATATATATATGTATATTTGTGTATGTATGTGTATATATATAATTTAAATATATACCGATATTGTGAAAAATGTGTATGTAAACTATATTTTATAATGTTTAATAAGTTATATATGATAATGTGTAAACAAATGCTAAGTAAATCAAAATAAAGATTAAAAAATAGTATAATATGTGGAATAAGACATACTTATTTGAGGTCAATTAGACATTATTTACTTATAATTTGTATATTATATTTTTATATTTCCTATTGCAAAATAATTTTTTTTCTTATATGAAGTTTGTTTATCATGTTAAATATATTTATCAAGATGATGAAAATGATTATTTCTCAATGAAAACATAGTATAAATATTTTATTTTCTTATGTAATAGTTTGAAAAAAAAACTATTTCGAACCAAACAACAAATCAAATGTTCAGTAGGGTATAGTTTTGGACTAGTTAATGATTTGGTTCTGCTTGAAAAATTCAAAAACCAATATATATGGTTCATTTTGAAGTTTTAGTAGTAAAGCGAACAAAATCGAACTATGTTCACCCCAAATCATGACCTCATGTTGAACAAAATCATGAGTTCACGTCCAAAATATCTTTGGGGTCATGGCTCACGACCTTAAATTGAACCAAATTACACATTGATTCCAAAATCTCTTCAGGGTTCTAGCTTACAAACTTAAACTAAACCAAATCATGCATCTATTTGAAAATTCATGTGGGTCCTAGACCAAGACCTTAAATTACACCATGATCCTCATCCTAAATAGGCCCCTACTACTTTTTTTCTTTTATTTTGGGGTCCTTACTCATGACTTATGATTGGAATCCAGATTGCCTTTCAATGCAAACTTTGACAAATCTTGAATCACAACCAGGGTTACCAACTTGCTTTCATGCACACATATTTTGAAAATCATGAATCACGGCTTATAATTTAATTGAATTTCCAACACTCCCTCATGAACTTGATCTATGGATCAAATCACAAAATTCCACGAATGGGACCTAGAAAGTTGAGGAGCACTACTACTTTAGAGGATATAAGATGAACCAGTAAGGGAGCATGTGGTGGAGTCTACCTTTTAGTAGATGATAGTATGAATGTCCAATCTAAATCTGGTGTCGGATGCCTTAATCAATCATACATCTAACTGATACAGTCACTAGTTAGAAAGGTCAGCTTACATCAAAAAGCTTGTCTAAAATGCAGTCACCAATCTGGACGACCCAAGCTCTATTCTGACAGGAAACTCTTCATATTGTGTCATTTGAGTTCTATTCTTGACTCTCAATTGGACCACTCAAAGGAAAAAATATAAATGTGTAGGAGAAGTATGAAAACTTTTTTTTCTCCAAAATTATTTTTTAGGTAGAGAAGTTGCCACTATTTCAACAAGAAAAGACTTTGGATCTTAATGTCTTGGTGTTAAACCACGCCTACATTCACTTTTTCATATTCACCTTTTTCTCACTAAGACATGAGTTAGTGGGAGAATCAGACATATGCTAGTTTCGTAATTGAAGGTATGATGGGAGACACTCACCAAAATTATAGGGGATTGAATGACTGGTCAGATATAGGAAATTGCCTAAGTCATAGGCCGCCCTAATTTTAGATAAATAATTTCTTTTGAACCTTTACCTCACTCATTTAACCTTAGAAGGAAGAGATATCACATTCTATTTCCATTCCTCACAAGGTTTGTAATAATATCCTTGACAAGTCTGAGATTTTTGGCCTTTCATGACCAAAAATGGGTAATTATGTGGTTCTCACTCTTCTGTCGAACCTTTCCTTGAGAGGGGAAAACTGTTGACACCCTATTTTTTCTCACTCAGTAGAAACTAATGTTGACCCTCTACCTAATGTGGGATCCATTCCACAACCTACCTAATTTCCACATATACCTTTTTTCTAAGAATTTTCTATATTTTTTAGCTATTTAAGATAACCCATTTTCATGTACTTTCACCAAATTTGGACTCTTATGCAAATAAACCTTTTTTAGACAGAAAGTGTGATTGTTCTTCAATCTTGCCTTAAATAGGGTACTTTTACAAATGTCCCAATTTAGTTATCTAAAATAAAATATTTTCTCTTTTTAACTATTTTTTTGGAAAAATCTGAGAGATATATCTCACTTATCTTTCTATGTAAGTTTTCTCCAATTTTCACCAGAATATTCCTAAAATTATTAGGAAAATGATATATCTTTTTTTTCATGCATGGATACCGGGAGGATCAAAGCCATCTGCCAAGTTCCACATGGTAGACCTCCTCAATCTGCATTCCCTACATTTTGCATCAACATGATCCACTTCCTCTTTCCAAAGGTTTTGCCCACAATCTCGAACCCTATACCTATACTATAAATAGACCCCATACCTAAAGTCTTCCTAGCCCCTCTCGTCTCTCCTAAAGCCAAAGTAATGACTACCTCTCTCTTTCTTTTGTGTTGCCTATGTTAGAAGATGCTTCTTATGACGCCACATGCTTTTCTATAGTTGTAGAATGTAAACTTGTTCAATTTATGTACCTAACTATTGAATATCCTATATGTTTCTATCTGATCTATACTTTTCCACCTGACCTGATCTACTATTGCATCTAATTTATCGTTCATGAATAAAGTGAAGAAGAAAGGATAAAAAATAAAATGAAAAGAAGAAAGAACACCAAACATAGAAGATCGTCATCCAAGTGGTGGTGAACAAGCCATGTCTTTTTTAGGAGTACATCAAGCCTGGTGGAGGATTTGTGGTTACCAACCTATGCCATAGAGAATCCCAAACTCATCCTCAGAAACCTTTCTTTCTCTCACCCAAAGAACCAAGCCAGGTTCCTCAGCCATAGAACCACCGCGACAGTCCTCTAGGGCTCTAAGGCTCTATAACAACTCTATCACACTTATAGTTGTTTTTTTCTACTACTCCTTAAAGATCAGATCTAATTCTGTAAGTGCACCTATGTTAATCATCCTCTAACATCCTATGTATCAGTCCCAGATATCAATGATGGATCTCCACTGTGGGAGGTTCTCGGGTGATCATGACCATAACACACCTAAAACTAAGGACTTTTGGGGCCATGACGGGAAGGCCACGAACATATTTAGGCTCAAAAGCTTACCTACAATAAAAATTACTTTTATTTTTATGTTTTGATGTTTGCTTTAATTTAACCATCATGAATTTCTGAATTTCCTCACAACTGATAGTGTTTTGATACATGTTTACTGGGAAAGATGGAGGTGCTAATCCTTCCCCACTCGTAACTAGATCACTACATCTGATCTCTAGTTTTGTTTTTATTTTCTATTTTCTTATCCAACATGGATAATGGCTTAGTTTACACCTTGGCTCTCATGATCTAATTTTTTCATTGTTTTTTGTACAAAATTCAATCGCAACTCCTACACTTGTTTTATGGTATGTTTCACTGCCTAAAATGGTAGAGATTTATTCTCCAAAAATCTCTATTTTTCATCCCTTTCTGGGCAGGGTGCGAGAGAACCTATCAATGAGACTTGAGTGTGCTTGGACCAATGGAAGGGGTCAATGATATCCATCAATGGATATGAGGTGTTTGAGAATCGATGAGGACCTAACCCACTTTGCAAGTGATGAATATATGTCACTGTCTACAAATAGGACATCAGAGTCATCCTTTGATGAATTCGGTGACTGATGAAGCTATGAGTGTATATGTTTATGACCCATAAACTTTGACCACCTTTCTCTCTCCTTTGAGGCTATAAATACCCCCACCTTTCTCCTCCTTTATCTTGTTAGTTTCACAAGTTGTTGTTGAAGAGGCAGACCACAAAGAGACATTGTTAGTTGATGTCAATCAGTGAAAAGCCTGCCCTCATCAACATCCACCAATGTTGATGTTTGCCTCTCTCTCTTTTCCCATTAGATCAAAGTTCTTCCTTGCATCTTTTAGAGCTTTATCCATGTATGTGAGGATCCTTCCCTCCTTGATCTTGGATATTCATCATCTCTTTCTTTGATTCATGTTCTTGATGGTTTTTCTTTTAGGGTTCCAACTAAAGTAGTCTTACAACTTTTTTCCCTCTTCTTCCTCTACTCTAGTTTCACTTAGATAATAAATGTAGTATTGTGGAAAGCTTTAAGAGAGAAAAGGTATTTTCTTTGGAAAATTGCAGCTTGCTTGAGGTGGAATCATTTTAGTTTTGAAAGAGTGAAGCTCAAGGGTATCCAAATGTCTTCTTCCAACAGACTCATTTCCATTGGTTTTAAGTCAAGTGATATTAATCATGGTACATTTAGAACCTAAATTATACATGAAAATCATTTTCTTTTCACTAATCTCTTTTATATACTAAAAGGTGAAATCTTCTAACATTCTATCCCAGTACAAAGAGAATTCAAACTTGCATGCTCTATTTAGACTTTAGAAGTATCTTTGTCATGCTAGTAACATTATAGTTCATCATGCATTTTATATAGATTTGGTATATGTTGTAAAATGAACTTAAACAACGTACCTTTATGGGTCAACTTTTCCCCAATTAATGATATATGAACTACATATTATTCCATTTTTTTGGAATCCTACTATAATATTTTAAGGCTTTTTCCAAGCTTCTATACTACCAAACTTATGTGAATACATAATGACTATGTTGGAATGATTTGTCCTTCATTATATCTTCAAGTTTTGTATTGTTATTACTCACAAGCATGAGTAGCCTTCTGATGTTCAGTGTGATATCCTCCATAGGATTGAACCTTGGCATGGTCTTGTATGCATTTAGATCTTTATGGTTTTTGGTTCTCAAAGAAAGAGCTTGATGTGGCGAGAGACGTTATAGTGCACTATATTTATAAGTTGGAGTGTTATGATATTATTGATTTTATGTTCTATAAATGCCTTGATTAACTTTGCAATCCTTTTGTCATTAAAACTATGTAACTTTATTGATGCGGTCATAAAAGAATGATGGGTTATTGGGGAGATAGTATACATTGTAGCTTAATTGTAGATCCCTAAGTTTGTATACATATCTCCTAGGGTCATTGGGGAGATAGTAAAATGGGTTAATTATAAGACAATTTGTTAATGGTAAAATATGTTCGGAACCATATATTAGTCAAAACATGGACAATTGGAATTGGCATGCCCTGATTTCTATAAAACAAATTTGGGGCTAAATATAGTCAATGGTATGGTTATATGTAGTATGTTATATGTTATGGAATAACAATATGTTTGTATCTCAATTTGGTGATGTCTCCTTTGTATCTAAGACAAACCAGTGATATGTGTAGCATAGTGAGTCCTAGAACTTTATCCTATTCCAAGGTTTAGAGGTTAGAGACCTTAGTTCTTTGGGGCTAGCCAAAGAAGGATAGAGATATACACATTATTAGTTTAATTGAAACCTTAACATGTAGACATATAAACAAATATGACCTAATACTCTCACAATTAATCTTTAAACCAATAAAATGTGTCACATGTGTTAATGTTGATCAAAGTATGATGTTAAAAATAATATGCATATAAGAACTAAAATGTCCATAATAGAGAATAATGTTACAATATTCAAACAAATTTGGAATTATTACCTTAATGAGATAAAACATAAATACATATAAATTCTCGTGCATAATATTGAAATACAACCCTTTTGGGTGTAAGAGTGAAGGTAATGTCACACAATTAAATAAATAATAAAGATGATGAAATAAATACAAAGATGTCAATCCAAAAATGTTAATTCATAGAAAGAGATCCCAAAAGTGAAATCCAATGTGAAATTCAGATTCCATGGGTCCCAATTACCTTGGGAGTCAGGTTTCACATTATTTACGTGATAATAATTTATTTAATTCAATTTGGAAAGGAAGATATGATTTTTTCCACAAAATAACAAGTAAAATAATAAATGACTCCAAAAGTGGACAATAATTTTGGATTTTTAATCTACGCATTAAAAATAGCCTTTAGGTGAATTTTCTCAATCAATACACAATGAAACTTCATGATATCTTCACCCACATGTTTCAAATTAGATTCTACATCTATTGATCCATTATTTGTGGAAGTTCATTGAGATCTAAGATTTACCCAAATCTTGGGCAACACATCTCCATGGCCACTACCCTCCTCGTTGTTTCATACATCCTCACCAATATATACTGGTAGCTAACCTTCAAACGGTCTCACTCGATCATTCTCTCACATAAATTTGACCAGAGATCATTTGCACAACCATCATCATCTAGAATTCGGTTCATGGCTAGTGGAGGTTTTCATTTCATCTCGATATCTCTGACCATCAAATTGAAACCAAGGGTGAATTTTCGATCCATCGTTCTTCGTCTCCATGGCTTCAGTTCATCATTTAGCTTTCCTGTGGATTCACCCTTTCCAATGCATGAAAAATAGTTTCTTCTCATCAGCCATGGCACAACTGTGCTTAGGGATGAATCCTCCTAAATTAATCCCTATTCTACCTTTCAGTTTCCTCTTTCCTTGCATTTTCTCCCTAGGGGTGGTATTGTCCTTTCACCCTTGTTTCCTTTGATTCACATGGACCTCGTTGGCCATTGACCTACCTGCTGACACGCTGACATGACCACCTCCTATTGGGCTATGTAAGAAGGGCTCGCCCCCTCTCTTTGTTTCTCTCTCTCTCTCTCTCGCATATATTGATTATTTAGATTTTTTGAATTTTCTAATTGGTCGATCTTATAAAAATCATATCTTTCTTTTTGGTTGTCCAAAAATTAAGTAAAAATATGTTTTGGAATTGGAAAAATGTGTTCTTTTTAATAAAAATAGTTCCAAAGACTGATTTCCATGTGTGTAGTGATGGACCTTTGAGGATCTTATTTCTTTTTGGTGACCGAGAGAACCCATCTCGGGCGATCCTGACATGGTAAACTCTCGAGGCATGAGAGGGTGTGGTTTGGTCACCCTGCTTTCATATCAAATCAGCATGAATTGCCTTTCACACAATCCCTTTGGTGAGGTTCAAAATTGGGTCCTTCATTTGGACTTACAATCTCATACCACCCGAGAAACTATGGTCGGACATCTTTGAGGATCTAATTAATTAATATAAGAGGTCTTAAAATTGGTAACTAGTTCATCTTAACTCCAAATTTTATAAATAAATGTGTTTTCTTAATCACAAAAACTTAAGGAATTATTTTTTTCTAGGTTTTTAGTCCAAAATTTGAGTTTTGCAAAAAAGGTATAGAATTAGGCTTCATTACATTTATATAAATCTCAAACCCTAAATCATGTGAATAATTTGTAATTAGGCAAAGTTGATCTTAGGAACAACTAGATTGGTGAAGAATGTTTCTAGGACTCAGGTTTGAGGTATGCTTGCATCTCTTAATATTCCTTTTGAACAATACTTTATTTTCATCTTTCTCTTGGTCCTATGGACATTAGCCCACACAATATATTGTTCTTTTAGATAATTTGCTTCATCTGAAGTACTTTATTTGGTTCTGATCATGTGATCATAATTGGACATTCTCTTGGAATTTTCTTATACTTTGTTCATGATGGAACTCTATATGATGAAATATGATGTCCTTTGCCCACTTGTGAGGTGGATGTATATGTTGGTCACTTTTGTGGTGACTACTTTGTAAAATATGACTATACTTTCTACTTGCCTCTACCTTAGGAATGTTATGTGACTCAGTAGCCAGAGTAGTGTAATTTCATTGGTTATTGGGCTATGTGCCCTTATTATATTTTTGGGATGGAGGTTATGTACCCACACACCTGGTTTATGAGGCTTGGCCCACATATTTTATATATTGGGGAGTTTCATTATGTATCATTATCTATCCGGTTTCAAATTTATGCAGCTTGACTGTGATTGTGTTTATATTATTCTAGTTATATGTTTATTTCCCGTGCATGCATGCTATTATTATTGTTATGGGTTTTGTTCCCAATTATATATGTTCTTATGTGGCACAACTTTATTGTTTATTTATTGTAAGTAATTCTTTTTTCTATCTCTTATTTGCAATGTATTTATTTTATGCATGTGTGTAGTCCTTTACTTTTCTATGGGAAGCCTTTTATTTTGACAGTCTTTAATCTGTAAAGTTGCTCAACCTTATTTAAGTATGCACATACCAGCCTTTGTTGATGTCATCTCTTTTTCTTTTTTTTTTGGGGTATGCCTCCATCCCTAGGTGAAGGACTCGGATGACGTGGCATGAAGACATGGACTAGCTTAAGGAGATAAAGCTTGGAGATAATCTTGATATGGTTTAGATTCCCCTCTAATAGATCCTTATGATGTAATATCCATGTAAACCCTATGTGGGAGATTATAATGTACTTTAGAAAAATTGATTGTAGTCATTACTTTTATTTTACTTCTATACCCTTGGGACTTTTGTATACCATTATTTGAAATTTGAAACTTTTACACCTGTTCCAGGATACCTTTTGAGTGTGTTTGGAATGGTTGTTTTATTCTTCAAATTTTAGTAGGTATAGGATCTCCTCTTGGTCACACTCCTTACAACATGGTATTAGAGCCCGTGGTAGTTAGAATCTGACTATTTCAATTTTGTCTCCCTAATTAGAACCCTTACCTTACATAACTTCCTGTTAAAGTAACATAATTGTCCTAGATTTGACCTAATTTTATCATGAGGCAATCTTACCCTACCATATAGGTTAATTGTGACATTTATGAGGTTATGAGGTTTTATTTGAGGATGAAAATTAGGTTATGAGGAAGTAGTAGGATAAGGAGGTCTTGTTATGGATAAATTGTGACTTGGGCTCTGTAATTGATTTTGGATCTATATTCTATTACATGTTGAATAGATTTCTTCACCAAAAATTATTTTATTTATACTACTATATGTACAAAATTGTCTCTAATTTGTTGTTGTTTTCTTGAACTAAGTCACGATGAAGAGATATGTGATGTGGAGAAACCCTAGAATTAGTTGGAATAGAATCTTTACCCTAGTTTTGTTTGTAAATAAATGACTAGGAATATGAGGTATAATATACAGGTGTAGTAGACTTCCTTTATACCCTATGACTTTTGAATTTTTCATGTGGGGTTGTTAGGTTAGAAACACATACATGAAAAATATAAACCTCTAAAATATTCACAACTAAAATATGCATAACTAACCATAGTACCTTGATAATGTTTAGTTTGAGTTATTATGTAAAACCTTTCAATGGGTGGTAAATAGTTTTTTTGCAAAAATGGACGTTTATATTTTGAGGATGAAATCCCCTTTAATGGGTGGTATGTTGTAACATATCGAATCCTAGAACTTTATCCTATTCCAAGGTTAAGTGGTTAGAGATCTGAGTTCTTTGGGCCTAGAGAACTCATGATTAATATCTAGACCAATAAAATGTGTCACATGTGATAATGTTGATCAAAGTATGATGTTAAAACTAATATGCATATAAGAACTAAAATGTCCATAATAGAGAATAATGTTACAATATTCAAATAAATATGGGTTAATACCTTAATGAGATAAAACAAAAATACATATAAAGTCTTGTATGTAATAATGAAATACATCCCTTTTAGGAATAAGAGTGAAGGTAATGTGATACAATTAAATAAATATTACGGATGGTGAAATAAATACAAAGATGTCAAGACAAAAATGTTAATTCATAGAAAGAGATCTCAAAAGTGAAATCCAATGTGAAATTTAGATTTCTTGGGTCCCAATTACCTTGGGAGTCAAGTTTCACATTATTTGTATACTAATAATTAATTTAATTCAATTTGGAAATGAAGATATGATTTTTCCCCAAAATAAAACCAAAAATATTAAATGACTAAAAAAGAGGAAAATAATTTTAGATTCGTAATCTACACATTAAAAATAGCCTTTTGCTGAAATTTCATGTAATTTGGAAAATCTTTAATGGTCATGTGTAGATTAGGAGAGACAAAGTATAAAATATTTAATAATGCACAAAATAAATCAAAAGGATAAAATTAATGGTAAATTTGTGTTCCATATGGTTTATTTTGCTTGAGGGTGAAGTTTCATCAAAATTGGATAATTCTAGAAGTCTCTAATGTTATAAGAAAGAGAAAATATAAATTATATTAAAATAATTAAATAATATACTTAGAATCTCCTAAATGAAAAACTAATGCCATTTCTCATATCCTAATTAGGTTGGGTGTCAAATTTCATTTATTTTTTAGTTGATTTACACCGTCCATGGAGGAGAGATAATATAGGAAATAAATTGCATTCACACTTTATTCGAATCAGATTTGAAAACATTTAAATGTCACAATTTATTTGATTTAGCATGTGCAATTTGATCCATTGGATCATTGATCCAATGGAAACTGTGCATCATCAACCTCTCACATCCACGAATAGTGCAGTCACGATAGTGGTATTTTCATATTTGATTTTCTTGATCAATACTCAATGAAACTTCACGATTAGTTCACCCACATGTTTCAAATTAGATTCCGCATCTAGTGATAAAATATTTGTGTGATTTCATCAAAAATCTAGGATTTATCCAAATTATGGACAACACAACTTTGTGGCAACTACCCTCCTTGTTATTTCACATATCCTCACCTATATATACTAGTACCCTAACCTTCAGATGATCTCACTCAATCAATCTTTCACATCGATTTGACCAGAGATCCTTTGCATATAAGTATCTCTGAACATCAAATTGAAACCAAGGGTGAGTTTTCGGTCCATCGTTCTTCGACTCTATGGATTTAGTTCATCGTTTGGTACTTTCCCGTGGATTCTCCCTTTTCTATGTATGCTAACAGTTACTTCTCATCCGCCATGATGTGACGGAGCTTGGGGATGAATCATGCTTGATTAATCCTTATTCTACCCTTTGATTTCCTCTTTCCTTGCATTTTCTCGCCAAAGGAAGTATTTTACTTTCGCCCTTGTTTCCTTTGATTCACACATACCTCTTTGGACATTGACCTAGCCGCTAATGTACTGACGTGACCGCCTCCAATTGGGCCAAGTCAGTAGGGCTCAGCCACTCTCTTCCTCTCTCTCTCTCGCATATATTGATTAGTTGGCTTTTCCAAATTATCTGATTGGTCGATCTTATAACAATCATATCTTTCACTTTGGTTGTCCAAAAATTAAGTAAGAATATGTTTTAGAATTGGAAAAATGTGTTATTTCTAATAAAAATAGTTCTAAAGACTTTTTTCCATGTTTTAGATGTTGGATCTTTGAGGGTCTAATTAATTAATATGAAAATCCCTAAAATTATAACTAATACATCTTATATAATAAATAAATATGTTTTCTTGATCAAAAAACATAAGGAATCATTTGGTGTAGGCTTTGAGAATTTTTCTAGAAAGGTCTAGAATTAGGGTTTCATTACATTTATATGAATCTCAAAACGTAATACACGTGGATAATTTGTAATTAGGCAAAGTTGATCTTGGAAACAACTAGATTGGTGAAGAATGTCTCTAGGTCTCAGGTTTAAGGTATGTTTCCTTCCCTTATTATTCCTTTTGAGCAATAACCTATTTTCATCTTTCTCTTGGTCCTATGGACATTATCGTACACAATATCTTGTTGTTTTGGAAAATATGCTTCATGTGAAAATATTTGGTACATATCTTATGATCATAATTGGGCATTTTCTTTGTATTTTCTTTTGCTTTATTCATGACATAACTCTATATGATGACATATGATGTCTTTTTCCCACTTGTGAGGTAGATGCATATGTTGGTCACTTTTGTGGTGACTACTTTTTAAAATCTTACTATACTTTCTACTTGCCTCTACATTAAGCATGTTATGTGATTCAGTAGCCCTAGAGTAGTGTAATTGCATTGGTTATTGGGTTATGTGCCCTTATTATATTTTTTTAGATGGAGGTTATGTGCCATGTACCCGAGTTTCAAGTTTATGAGGTTTGGCCCACACATTTTATATGTGGTTATATGCCATTATTAATTTGATTTTAAGTTTATGAGGCTTGGCCGCCATTGTCTTTATATTGTTCTAGTGCTATGCTTATTTCACATGCATGCATATTATTGTTATTGTGATGGATTTTGTGCCCAAGTTTTACATGTGCTTATGTGGCACAACTTTGTTGTTTATTTATGGCAAGTAATTCATTTTGCTATCTCTTATTTGCAATCAATTTTCTTTTATGTTTGATTGGGTAGTCCTTTACTTTTCTATGGGAAGCCTTTTATTTTGACATCCTTTAATCCATAAAATTGCTCAACCATATTTTAGTATGCACATACCAGCCTTTGCTGATGTCATCTATTTTTCTCTTTTTGATGGGGTTTGCTTCCAACCCTAGGTGAAGGAATAAGATGAAATGGCATGAAGACATGGGCTTGCTTAAGGAGATAACTCTTGGAGACAATCTTGATATGGTTTAGATTTCCCTGCACTAGATCCTTATGATATAATATCCATGTAAACCCTATATGGGAGATTATAATGTACTTTTGAAAAGTTGATTATAGTCATTACTTTTATTCCGTTAGTATAGACTTGGGTCATTTGTATAACATTATTTGAAAGCTCAAATTCTACACCTATTCCAACATACCTTTTGAGTGTGTTTGGAATTGATGTTTTATTCTTCAAATTTTTGTAGGGAGATGAACCCCTTTGGGTCCCAATCCTTACAATAGTAAGTTAATAATTCAAATAGACAGAGAGAAATATAGCGGGATGGAAATATCAGATATAAAACTTCTTTAAGAGCAGTTATAATCAGAGCCTCACTGTAAATTGAAAGGCTAACATTACTCTCAAAGGACCAGGTATGACTGACATCATGGATATATTATCATCATTAGGATGGCTATCATTATGAACATTGCTAACATCATGAGCAAATCTAACAACATAAGCATATCTTATCAGCATGAGTATATCTAAGAGCAAAAGCATAGCTAGCATCATAAGCAAGTGTAATACCATAAGCATGGCCAACATCATAAGAAATTTTAACAACATAAACATGAATAACATCATAAGAAAGTCTAACAACATAAGCATGGCTAGCATCACAAGAAAGGCTAACAGCTTAAGCATGGATAACATCATAAGCAAGTCTAACAACATAAGTATATCTAATAGTATAAGCATATCTACCTTCTTTATTGAATTATACAACATCTACATATGAAAGGAGAAAACAAGGGTTATCATCCAGTGTGAATGTAACCCTAACATATATGAGACATGACTATATTACATCTTTTATTAAGCCATGGGGAGTCCGAGTCATACCACTCAAAGTCTAACAAACCACTATGAAGCGCTATTTTAGTTCCATGCTAGATCTTAACAGAGCTAGTATCCTAAGATCTCTCTCTCTCTCTCTCTCAGTGAGTATGAGTCAAAATACAACGGCATATTAGCCAAGTTACCTATAATGTCATACAACCAAGCTGCTAACAACCTAGTCTGATCTTTGTATAGGTCACAACACTAGTAACCAAGGCATACAACCCTATCATATGAGGTACAATCGTAGAAATCATCAATCACATCACATATACAGCATCCAAGAAATGGCCTCAACCGCTGTCAATTTGAGGCATGACCGCAACCATCCTCCACAACCTAGGGATAATGATGATAAGGGCACACTGTAGTATTCACCCCCACATACTCAACGGTTAGGTATGGGAATCCGAGCTTCCCTTAGGAATACTCATTTCCCCATCTAGGAAGTGTTGACACTAAAATGGTTCTATGACACAAGGAACTACATGATTAGGGTTTCACTTGATTAGTTATTGCCAATAAGGTGAAGTAAGGTTGATCAACCAAGTTTGACATACAAATCCTAATTCATTTCTAGAAAGAATTGATACATAGCAACTCTAGAACATATAAAATGTATGAGACAGATTCCTAATCACAATATCATAATATACAAGTTCATTGCCATCCATGAGACTATACTTGTCATCACACCATCACATGATATAAATCCTCATCGAATCATCCCACAATACTAACCTTTGTAAACATAAAGAGGATTACACCTCCATGAGGGATCGAGAAATATCCAAAGGCCATCAAGACCATCACATCAAACTTTGAAAGATCATCATGTCATCCTTGTAAGAACATCATCATCCTTCCACATCTTATAGAAATTTCAACATACTATCATCTAGCATGTGATACACATGCTCTGCATGATACTGCATTAAAGAGCTGAAAGATGTTCACGGGTAACATAGTAGGGTTATGTTAGCATTAAGAGCATTCCTTCATCATACCAACATACAAGGAAACTAGGTATGATTAACCACCATCATTTAGTTGTATTAGTGTTAGGCTTAACATGGTAAAGTGAATAAATTTTACAAATCATCACTGAAACATAAGCCATCATTTCATACACCTACATGGTAAAGATTCAAAACTCTAACCCTAGAGCCTCCATCATATCATAGATGCACTCAACACTAAGCACCCTTATCAACTTCAATGCTTCAAACTCAAACAACTAGACTATTACATCAAACGAAAACCATCATATGTAATTAGACAAGGCCATCAGATTGTATTAATTTGAGGGAAAAGGTAAGAATACAACTCATGGACATAAAACCATTTGTTGTAAATCATCAAATCCAAACCATCAGATCAGGTGCAACAATCACAAACCATCGAATCATAAACCACACATAAAACTACAGGTTCAAGGTAAACAGAACCATTTAATCATATGCATTAATCACGATCGCTAGATCATGAGCAGCTATAGGATTATACATGTATAAAGGCCATTACTTTTTTACATCAAAAGCACCATAGATTTTGGACTTCAAGTCCACCATCAAGTCTTACAACTAGTGAAACCATCGACCATAAACCCAGATACACCATCGACCATAAAGCCAAACACACCATCAGATGTGGACTAGAAGGACCATTATTTGTCAACCTAGAAGCATCATCGAGCCTTTACCTAGTGATACCATTGGTTGTCATCACTAGGTGGAAAAATAGATCCAAAAATCTAAGAAAGACCATCATTTGATATAGGAAGGAAGATCATTGATTGAAACCACTAAGTATGAGCTTCAACACCATTGTTTGGAGAGGGATCAAACCATCGGTTGTGAAGGAAGCATAACCATTAATTTCAAGCACAAGAGAATGTTTGAAATAGAAACTAAAACACAAGCCATCAGTTGCAACAAGGATCCCAAGCATCGAGCCACTAAATAAGGTAGAAATCAGTCCACAACACAAGGAAAAACCAACATTTTCAACCTTCAAGAACCACCATTTCAAGGAAGACTAAAACCATCTACTTCCACATGCATGGAAGATCTAGAGCTTTTACATCCAAGGAAGAAATGATTACAAGGTTTAGAGATGCATAAAAGTAGATTATATACTCAAGAACTACCATTCAAGCTCATCCCGAGGAAAAGGTGGCATCTTTATACTTAGCACTACATTTTTAGAGAAAAGTCTATACATCCAAGCAAAGTGTAAGCAATAAACGTGAAGAAAGTTACATAAATTGCCATAAGGTTGAAGAAGGAGGTCCATACAGTAAGGTAGCTTGAAGAGAAAGAGAAGAAACCCTAGTTTGAGCACTCCTCACGTCCAAGCTTGCTCCTTTTCTCCAAGAATAAGCAAACCTTAGGTCAAAAAACAAGAAAAAAGGTTTTCTTCAACCTTTAGCACATGATCCACCATTAACACCATGGATCAACCAAATAAGGAAGAGAGAGAAGGTATAGAAACAAGGAGAAAGAAGGGAAAGAGGAATACCTTACTTCCTTAGGTCAAGAAGAAGCTAAGGAAGCTCTAAAAGCTTGAAGAGAGGGTAGATCTGAACCCTAGGTGCACATGGAAGCAAGATAAGCCAAGCTTCTTTTACCTTGAGATCCTTCTTATCCACTAAGAAAGAGGGATGAGCTACAAGTAGAAAGGAAGATGAAGAGGGTAAGTTAGGTGTGTAAAGAACTCATTTGCATGTGAGGAGGTAGGTATATAAACCTTACGGTGAAGGAGAAGGAAAGGTAGAGGTGTCAAGCCAAGCATGCCATATGTCCAAGGTCAAAACACCATTAAACTAGGTTGACCATCGAGTGTGGTAACTAGGTGGTTATCAAATTTTAACACCAGGTGAGCCATAGACCTTCAATAATAGGTGGAACATCAGTTGTTTCCTTCCCTTGATCACCAAGAAAAACCCTAGTTTCACCATCAGATGGTTCATTACACAACTAAAACCATCAATCTAGGTGCCCCAAGATAGAAAATCATCAACATCTAAGAATCAAGAGGCCACCATCAGATCCCACCACCAAGAGGTGGACCATCGGATCCCATCATCCAAAGGAAACACCATCGAGTTAGGGCATCTAGGTGAAGGAACCTAGTCCTAAACACTAGGTTATGTGTCACCACAAAACCAAGGTACAACAAAGTTCCCCAAGGCACAACTATATCAATCATGGTATGAAACATATGAGTCACAACAAGCATGTGATAAATTACAATAAAAACCTTACATATGGGTAATTGCATAAAAGTCTAAAACAAACACATACATGCATAACTTGCTCAAACTGAGTCCAAATAGGATCAAACATGAAGCTTAGGTTTGTCACATAATATCAAAGATCATATTAGGGTTTGATTAAGGTTTTGAGCATCCAATTATGATAAACTAGCATGTTCAACAAAAAAGCAAGGTCAGGGGTCTCACAACCATAAACCCCTAACAAATATTTTGCCCCTGAAATCTAAGGTAACAAAGATGGGTACCTCCTAGGAACCTCACCCACTAACCTCCACATGGTCACTACCATCCCATGGTGATATCACAACACTCCCACAGAATTCATGTTCCTCTCATTCAACTCATGCATGTGTCATATTGGGTCAACAAAGAAACCTCCACATAAGAAACCATCCTCATCCAACGCCACCTCCACCTCCATTGATTGTATCACTTATCCTATATCGGGCTAACACTTCCTCTACATTAAATATAGAAACTGATGTGCAGCTTGTGAAACTCTAGTTGTAACTTCTAACTTGGAACTCTAGTTGTTTATCATGGCTACCAACATGTGTCTTCTACCTATCCTAAGTTTCTTTTGACTGTTGTTGAATCACTATGTCATTCATTGTAGTCTTTTATATTAACACATCACTAAGAAGTTTATACTTACTTGTTCTTACCAAACATGGAGTGTCCTATATCTCTTTAAATATATGGCTTCATAATGTGTCATGTCTATGCTTCTCTAGTGATTGTTGTCATTAAGAACATTTGGTTAAACTCAGGTGGACATCCTCTATCTACCAAGAACTGTGGGACATATGTTCTTATAAGATTCTCCCATCATCAACATGGTTCTTTGTAACTATCCATCTATCTAAGGTTGTGTCAATGATCCTGACAATAGAGGTACTTTCAATTGGGCATCCTCCTATTGACGCAATACCAACACATCTCGTTTCATGATATGTCGAAGAGCATAACTACTCCTTGTCTACAAATTCCAACAAAGATAACTTCTTGTTTAGTGAATCAACTTCCACATCCTCATTTCCTTGTTAACCATCTATCGTACAATCATAATCCTTGATCATCTCCATATATATTCTTAGTCTCATGTTTAGTTTCTACTCTGAGTGATGTTTCCAACTCTTCATGGTTCACACTACATCAGTAAAATTCCTAAGTATGGTTCAGATAGTTCTCCTTTTCCTTCTTACTTTGTCATGAAGCAAAAGGAATCGTTCTCTTATCTTGTATCAACGTGTATCTTAAACAGTTCTTTGAAGCATAAGAAAAGATGATGTATCCTTCCCTTTTGTTCTAGAAACACTAACCCTAGAACACTTCTTAACTTCTCCTTTAGCATATGGAAAGAAAGTTAACACCAACGCTGACACTTATAATTCCATTCAAAAGGAACACCTTTCCTAGTAAACCTTGTTAGGGGGTAAAGCAATGGTGTCGATGTTCTGAATGGACTTCCTATAGTTTCCTACTTGGCTTAAGAATATTTGGATCTCAATTGGAGAATGGGTCAGCTCCTACTCTAGCACTGTCTTCACCTTATTTGGATGTACACAACATTCTTAGTAGATATATTATAACCTCCAGAAGACACTTTAGTCAAACCGAACCCACTCTTTCCAAACTTGACACATTGTTATAGTTGTTGACCATCTCTAAAGTACATTGAGATGTTATCAACAAAAATTTCCACAACTCATAAGGACACGACCTAACCACTCTATTCATCAAGTCTGCAAATGTTGTTGATGCATTGATTAGTCTAAAAGACACAACCATGAATTCATAGTGACCATACAACTTATTTCACCCACTCTGATTCTCATCTGATGATGTCATGAACTGAGGTCTATCTGAATAAACACCATAGCACATGTTGACTAATCAACAAACCATCTACCCTTAGCCATGGTTACTCATTCCTTGTTGCGATCTTGTCCAATTGTCGATAGCCCATGTAAAGTATCACATAATCATTCTTCTACTTTCCAAACAACACTTGGAGGATTTCAACATCAAACTCTCTCCATGTAAGGCAAAGGAACATCGAGAAACTCATATGATAAATGTAATGAGTGGGACCCGAGAGGGGATCATATCCCTACTAAAGAAATTGAATTATAAAACATTCATTTGAATCACACTCAAGCGTATGTTGTAATAGGTGCAAAATATTCAAACTTTAATAAATGGTATTCAAAATAACCAAAGAGTAGTAATAGAATTATATAAATGACTATATTCAATTTTCACAAAATATTACAAAAGTACATCATAATATCCCATAAGGGTTTACATGTATGATATAACATATGGATCTAAGTAGAGGGAAATCTAAACCATACCAAGATTGTCTCCAAGCTTTAACTCCTTAAGCTATATCCACATCATCATGCCATGTCTTCATTGTCCTCCACCTAGGGTTGGAAGCATACCCCAACAAGAATAGGAAATAGCTGACATCAGCAAAGTCTAGTATGTGCATACTAGAAAGAAAATTGAGTAATATATGAATTAAAGGACATCAAAGTATAAAAGGCTTCCCATGAAAGAGAAAGTATTACCCAAAGGGTCATAAAAGAATATGAATCACAAAATAAGAATGAAGCAATAAAGCATATAAACAAGGCATCCATGTGTTATACATGTGATAAAACTAGATAATATAAACATGTAGGTAGTAAATAACACATCTACCATAAATGTGGGGTGAGTAGGAAATGATACACATCTACTCTGAATGAGGAATGAGCAGAAAATGATGCACATCTACTCTGAGTAGGAAATACACATCTTCCCAAAATATTTTTATATGTAGAAATTTTAACATCTACATTCATATGTAGGAATTTTAACATCCACATAAAAACACATGCACATTTTACTAGAAGTCACCACATGATGCATAACAAAAGAATAAACAAGAGTAAAAGAGAAAAAGAGAATAAGAAGGATGAGTACATCCATACATATATCCATCACATAATGTGCCATAAAGAACATCCACTACCATGGTGGGACATATCACCGAATAAAGTCCATTATGCTCAAAGCATAAAAAAAGAGTCTGAAAGAATATCTATGATCACAAGATCAGTAACAAAGTAAAGTAATTCACATGAACCATGATTTCCTAAAGAAAAGAATAGAGTGTAGGCTATTGCTCAAAGGACCAAGAGAATGAATAAACATAGGTTAATTGATCAAAAGAATAATAGGTTTTGCAATCATACAATAAG
The DNA here is from genome assembly GCA_963693085.1 of Alisma plantago-aquatica. Classification (NCBI taxonomy): domain Eukaryota; kingdom Viridiplantae; phylum Streptophyta; class Magnoliopsida; order Alismatales; family Alismataceae; genus Alisma; species Alisma plantago-aquatica. Next base: position 64,418,925 of record OY856411.1, on the reverse strand, counting down.
AGAGTAAAAAATATTAGTTGCTCAATATGAATAATCAGGTCTGCAAACATATAATAAGAGAGTGAAATTTCTCAATATGAATAATCGGGTCTGCAAACAAACCTTAACTTTAGAGTCTAAAAGTCCAAGGTCACTTCTAGATCCAACTCTAGCTCTCCAAATAACCTCTATGGAAGGTGAATAGGTCCAACTAGTAAGGTTCCCTAGCTAGAGAGGCTAGTTTCTCCAACATAGTTGTTATCTCGAGCAAGAAGCACCTTCGCCACTTTAGAGGTGAAAAACCCTAAAAAAAGAACATGGAGATGGGGTGTTTATGGGCTCTAGGTGGGGTTTCACCATGGAAGGCCATGGTTCCAACCTGGAAGAAAGTGGAAGGAATACGAACAACATGCAGGGAAGAAAAGGAGGAAAGTTACTAGTTTTTGTCGAAATCACCAAGAAGGATCTGTAGAAACCCTAAATAGAGAAAATTTGAAACCCTAGGAGCCTTCTTCACCAAGTTAGGCATCATCTTTTACCTTGGGATAGCACCTTCGTGGCCAAAAAGAGCAGGAATGATGATCTAAGATGGTGGAAATTAAAGGAGAGAGAGTTTTTAAATTGGGAGGTGGTAAGGGGTAGATATGGCTTTACAAGGGAGTCAAGCATGAAGTGTCTTAGGACTTTCCATGTGTTCTTAGCCTAGGGCTTCATGGCCATGAAAGATGACAACTCAAATGTGTGATCTAAAATCCCATGGAGACTTCTAGGCCATCCCCACCAACCTCCAATCAAAGAAATAACCCCATTGGTTGATAGCTTTTTAAGATAAGCTCATTTATAAAGAGGGTAATCCCTGAAATGCCCTTAGAGAGAAACACCTTCAAACCAAGGTGCGACTAGGTTCCCATGCTTCAAAATCTCGATAATGGTAAGGGAATACTAAGGATTATAGCACATGTGATAATTTGCAAAGAAAACCTCCCAATTTGGTAAGTTGCTTAAAAGTCCAGAATGTACCTAAAATTGCCTAACTTGCACAAACAACATCCAAATTGAACCAATTTGAAACTTAGGCTCATTTTATGATTTAACATGTGAAAAGTTGTATTAAGGTTTAGAATACCTAATGAAGGTCCTTAAATAGACTTTCACTGAGGTATTTGTGCATAAACCCTTTTATTGGTACAAATAGTGAATAAATATTTACCATACCACTATAAATTCCACTAATTAAACGTCAAGGACAAAAAAAGGATTGAAAAGAAAGGAAAAGCTTGGAAAAGGGACAAAAAAAGAATATGTCCAAGTTTTGGTATGTTACAATAAACATCTTCAAACTCATGTACTACCTGTATATACTAGGTACTAGGACTCATCACCTCAATATCCACCACACGTGCCAAGAATAACTCACACCCTAGTCTTAACAACTTCTATGCCATCATAGACAACTCAAAACATATAGGAGGAGTCATCCTAACTCTTGGAGGGTTAAAAAAATAATTCCCATCACAAAAAATCATGATCTTGAAACTATAGTCCAAAGCAAGCACATGCTATATCCATATGTCAACCTTCTAGGATTACATTAAATCCACACGCACCAAGTGAAATAAGATCCACTTGAAAGCTATGCCCTAAAAAGAAAGAACACAAAGGGATGCACACTTCCCACAACATAGTACCATTTTCTAGGGTTACTAGAAAGGGGTTATTCTACCTTCATAATGCAAGTTACAACTTTATGTATCATTTTACCTTTTACATTTGGTTCCTTGCCATCAACATAGGAATTATTAAGATTATCATATCTCATTACTCTTCCTAGTTAATTGTTTATCTTTCTTATGTATGTCCTCTCATTTTATCATGTTTTTCACTCACTTATCAAGGGGTAGTTCATCATATTCACATTTTCTTCATTTAATAGGGATCATATCCCTTTAATCTTTTCCATATGTGATGCTGATTTTGCATCAAAACCTTCTTACTCATGTGAATTGGTCTGAGATTAGCTTAGGTTTTACTTTATTCATCTGTCATTGTTCTCATTTTTCTTCTCATATCACACTTATCTCAAGAGTTCTGTTCTTCTTAAGTGAATTTTATACCTTGAATCATCCCATGAACACTAATTTATCTCTCTCTTACTTCGTTATCTTCTAGAATTATAGCTTTAGGAACTACTTTTTAGCTTATTAGTGTTCAGATTTAGGTTTCATAGTGTCATATCTTCCTCTTTAGTTATCAAACATTTATATTTTGATAGGTTAAAATATGATTTTCAACTTTCTTTAGGTTGGGATTAAGATATTTTCACCATGATTTCTTCTTTATCATACTCTTTAGATTATTTCCAACTGAGTACTTGGTCAGGGTAATAAAAAATATTACAATCTAAGAGTTCCACACTTACCTTTTATTCAATAGTTAAATACCTGGCCAAGTCATCCAACTATTGAGTTCATGCAATATGCATTATGTTCACATGTCATGATCCTTGCGTAGTCGTCATCCTAGTCCTAAATCCTAGTACCCCTGTAGACTCAGCAAACCTAAAGCTTTGATACCAACTTGTGAGAAACTATCACACTAAATGAGATTACTCAAAATCCAAAGAATGATCAATCACTAATTAGCCACATAGTACAACAAGGGAATAACTAAAACCGAATTAAACATTCCAAGCATATCCAAGAACATTTACACAAAAACCCTAACATTTTGCATGTATTCATATATCATGCCAAGTATCTTTTGCTATTGTTTTGTGCCCTCAAACACAACATATATATACAATAACATGACCTAAAAATACCACATGTGAAAGGATTGAAATGATACCAAAATCTTGAGTCGATTGAAACATCGTATAAAAACATTCTCGATCGGACGTGAGAGTATAGGGATGACTCTAGAACAATCTAGATATCTAAACAATCTTCTCTAAGGTCCATCACTAGGACTCCTCCTTATTGCGACAGGTCTTCTACCACTATTGCCGATTACCTAAAAAGATGTGGTGACCTACAAGGTGAAACCCATGTCCCAGGAAGAGATATAACTCTCAATTACGATATTGATTATAGTAAGTCAAGAATTTAAAAAAATAGAGGACAATATAGTAGGATGGAAATATAAAATATAATACATCTTTAAGAGAAGTTATAAAGGGAGGCTCATTCTAAATTGAAAGTCTAACATTATTCCTGAAGGATCTGGTATAGATAACGTCATGGGTATAATTATCATCATTAGCTTGGCTATCATCATGATCATTGCTAACAACATGAGAATAGGTAACAATTGAAGGATATCATATCAGCATGAGTATAACTAGTAACATAAGCATGGCCAACATCAAAAGCAAGTCTAATCAAATAAGCATGGCTAACATCAGAAGCAAGTCTAATAGCATAAGCATGTCTAACATTGTAAGCAAGTCTAATAGCATAAGCAAAGCTGACATCATAAGCACGTCTAATAGAATAAACATAGATAACAGTATAAGCATAGCTACGTTCAATAATGCATTATGCATCATCTATATATAAAAGAAGCAAACAAGGGTTATCATCCAATGTGAATGTAACTCTAACAGATATGCTACACAGCTATATTTCATCTTTATTTTGACATGAGGAGTTTTATCCATACCACTCAAAGTCCAACTAACCACTGGGAAGTACTATGCAGTTCCATACAAGATCTAGGAGAGACGATATCCTAAGATCTCTCCCTCTCGGTCACTACGAGTCAAAATATAGTGACATATCAATCAAGTTGCCTACAATGACATATAGTCAAGTTGTTAACAACCTAGTCTGGCCTTGGTACAAGTCATGACATCAATTACCAGGGCATACAACCCTATTATCCAAGGTACAACAGAAAATATCATCAATCACATTACATATACAATATTGTAGACATGGCATCAACCACTCTCAATCTGAGGCATGACTACAACCATCCTCCATAACCTTGGGATCAGAATGATAAGGACACAAAATTTCATGTACCCACACATACTCAACGGTTATGTATGTGACCCGAGATTCCATTAGGCATACTTGATTCCCTATCCAGTAAGTCCTAACACTAGAATGGTTCTACGAAATAGGGCACTACATGATTTGGGTTTCACTTGATTAGTTATTGCCAATTGGGTAAATTAAGGTTGATCAACCAAGTTTTGCATACAAAACCTAATTAATTTCTAGCAAAAATTGATGCATAACAAGTCTAGAAGATACAAAACATACGACACATATTATTGATCACAATATCACAGTATACAAGTTCATTTCCATCAATGAGACTATACTTGTCATCATAGTATCACATGTCTTGAGCTCTTATCGGAGGATTGGTTTTGCCATTCAAAAAGGGGTGGCGGCGCAGCTTGTTGCCCGCCTCCCTTCTATTTCCTTGTAATTTTGTGTATTCTTGATGCAATATTTGTAATAAAAATCCTTATCACATTATCCCAAGGTAACAACCCTTATAAACATAAAGAGGATTACACATCCATAAGATCTCAAGACATGCCCAAAGTTTGTTAAGACAATCACATCAAACTTTTCAAGATTATGATATCATTCCCAATAACAACATCATCATCCTTCACCACCTTATAGAAAGTTCTATGCACTATCATCATATGTGTGATACATAGGCTCAAAATGATATTGCACTAAAGAGATAAAATATGTTCACGGGATAGCATAGTAGGGGTATATTAGGTTTAAGGAAATTCCTTCATCATACCAACATACAAGGAAAGTAGGTATGATTTTAACATGGTAAAATGAATTAATTTTACAAATCATCAATCAAATATAAGCCATCTTTCATACACTTACTTGGGAAAGAGCACAAATCCTAACCCTAAAGCCTCCATCATAACATAGATGCACTTAAGAGTAAGCACTATTATCAACTTCCATGCTTCAAACTCAAACCATCAGATGTAATGCAGACAAGGTCATCATATCATATTAATTTGAGGGAAAAGGTAAGAGTACAATTCATGGAATTAAAACCAAAAATTCCAAATCATTAAATACAAACCATCAGATCAGGTGGAGAAAGAACAAACCATCAAATCATAAACCACACATAAAACTATCGGGTTCAGGGCCACCAGAACCATTGAATCATATGCATTAATTACCACCATTTGATCATGAGAAGAAATAGTATTATACACCAAGAATGGCCATCATTTTCTGACTTCAGAAGAACCACCACTTAGTCCACCATTGGTTGTGGACTTTAGGTCCACCATCAGTTATGGACTTCAGGTTACTATCGAGTCTTGCAACCAGTGAAACCATCAACCATATAGCCATATACACCATCAACTGTAGATCTAGACACACCATCAGATGTCAACCAAAAGAATCATCATCTATGAACCTAGAAGCCCCATTAAGTCTTGACCTAGTGACACCATGAGTTGTCATCACTAGGTGAGAAAATTGATCAAAAATGCTGAGAAAAACCATTGATTGAAACCACTAAGTATGAGCATCAAGACCATTGTTTAAAGAGAAACCAAACCATAGGCTGTGAGGGAAGCATAGCCATTAGTTTTCAAGAATAAGAGAAAGTCTAAAAATGCAAATAAAATAAAATCCATCAGTTTGCACAAGGAACTCAACCATAGAGTCATGAAACAATGTAGAAACCTATCCACAAACATAAGGAAAAACCATTGTTTTCAACCTTCAAGAACCATAGTTTCAAGGAAGACCAAAACCATCAAGTTCTACATGCATGCAATATCTAGAGCTTCTCCATCCAAGGAAGAAACAAGTACAAGGTTTAGAGGTGCATTGAAGAATATTATCTACTCAAGAACTACCATTCAAGCTCAAACCCTAGGAAAAGGTGGCATCTTTATGCTTAGGACTACATTTTTAGAGCAAGATCTACTTATGCAAGCTAACAGTAAGTAATAAACATGAATAAAGTTATATGATACAGCTCAAGGTTGAAGAAGAACATCCAAAAAGCAAGGTAGTTCTAAGAAAAATAAAAGAAACCCTAGCTTGAGCACTCCTCACGTTCAAGCTAGCTCCTTTTCCCCAAGAACAAGCAAACCCTAGATCAAATAAAAAGAAAGAAGGTGTTCTTCAACCTCTGGCACATGCTCCACCATGAAAACCATGGTTCCAACCAAGAAGAATGAGAGAGAAGGTACGAGAGAAAGGCAAACAAAGGGAACATGGAAGACCTTACTTACTTAGGTCAAGAACATGCTAAGGAAACTCCATAAGCTTGAAGAGAGGGTAGACATCCAAGAAAGATCGGCTAAGCTTCTTTTACCTTGAGATCCTTCTTCTACACTAAGTGAGAGGGAAGAGATACAAGCAAAAAGGAAGACATAGAGGGTAAGGTAGATGTGTAAAGAAATCATTTTCATACAAGGAGGGAGGTATATAAAGCTTAGGGTGAAGGAGAAGGGAAGGTATAGGTGTCAAGTCAAACATGCCATGTGTCCAAGGTGAAAACGTTTCTTCCATGAAAAGCTAGGTTGGCCATCAAGTGTGGTAACCACGAGGATAATTGAATCTGAACACCAGGTTAGCCATCGAATTTTAACAGTGGGTGGCCCATCAGTTGTCGCCTTCCCTTGGTCACCAAGCAAAACCCTAGTGTCACCATCAGATGGTGCACTACACAAGCAGAACAACTAACTGAGGTGCCTCAAGAAGGAAAATATTTCAACCTTCAAGCATCAAGAGGACACCATCAGATATCACCACCTAGAGGTGGATGACGACTCCCAATTTCTAAAGGAAAGACCATCGAGTTAGGGCATCTAGGTGAAGGAACCTAGCCCTAAACCCTAGGTTATGTGTCACCATAAAAGGAAGGTACAACAAGGTTCCCCAATGCACACCAATATCAAGCTTGGTATTGAAACATGTGAGGCACAACAAGAATATGACAAATTACAAGAAAAACTTTAGATATGGGTAAATTGTATAAAAGTCCAAAATAAGCACATATATGCATAACTTGATTAAACAGTGTCCAAACTAGAAAAACATGCAACTAAGGTTTGTCACATGATATCAAAGAACATATTAGGGTTTTATTAAGGTTTTAAGCATCAAATTATGATAAACAAGCATATTTAACCATAAAAAAGGTCAGGGGTCTCACAACAATACTATGAAAGATGTTGAACTTTGGCTTTCTTTCTAAAATTTCTCTTGAAATATTCCCTCATTAGTTTCCTCCATCCATTGTTATACAAGATTCCCATCCCATGTATATCAACATCTAGGATGTCTGTAAGAACATGGATGTCCCTACATGATATACCAGATAGAGATGTCATGTCTAACCTACCATTTTTGAAGGTAGGGGTGGAGGTGAAGGGTCTTTTAGAATATCTTCCTGGATTGAGGGTTGAGGTTCTCTTTCTAGAACGATCACAAATAAAGAGTTGAGTCCATCTTAATCTTCATCTGATATTTCTTTTACACATGTTGTTATGGGAATTTGAGTTACTGGTACAGATGATACATATGTTGTTGCTTTTGCTGTGGAGGTTTCTGATAGTGTTCTATTTTTGTGGCTCTCAACTCACCTACTCTATCAGCGATCGCCCAATTTTGTGCAATGTACTTAGTAGGGGACTCCTCATTTTGATCATTGAATTGTAGATAAACATCTCAAATATCCATATTCGTGAACAAGGATTCGACTGCATCTTAGAACACATCTTCAGAGGTCAAATATGTATGATCAACATTTAATGACGAATACTGTCAGTACACAACTAGTGACCAGAAGAAGAACTCTTTAAAGTCATCTCGACATCTAGGGAAGCATATATATGCCGAAAAAAACCTACCCCTTCACCTACTGAGGAGAAATTTGCACCTTGAACATATACATCCAAAGAAAGGCCCCCAACATTAGAATTTCCTCCAAAGTGATTACTATGCCCAAAGTCTAGTGGGTTGCTCGAGCCAAAGAGTCTTCCCACCACATTTGAAGCCTCATGTGTATCCTCAAAGGACTAGGTTTAGAAAAAGTCACATGGGATGTGCCATGAGCCTCCAATACTTAAAACTTGATGGGGTCACAATCTGGGGAAGTCCTCAAAGTAACGAGCATCAAGTGATGGAGAAGTTGCAGCCTCAAAGATATTATCTTAGGTGAAGTAACTACCTAAGGAGGTGGTGGACCATGAAACTCATATCCCTGATCATCCTACTCCTCAGTCAAATCACAATCAATCAGTTGTAAGAAAACACATGTCAAAGATAAAGAAAGCAGACACAGAAGTAGCATCGGACACATACACTCACCATAGGAGCACGTCAGAGACAATCATATGCCTCTTTAAAAAAGAGAATGGGATGACCATGCACTAATTATCACCTCATGTACTCTTCATGCATTGTTTGTCTATACATCAACTCCCGAGCAGCCTGAGAAATCCCAAGTCTAGGAAGGACTAACTCGGGTAGAGGGTCAAAAGTGACATGCCAACCACCAACCCACAGATGAGCAGAACATGTGCCCATATACAACACACTCCCAGACGGAGACTAAAATTGGATCTCATAAGTGTTTAGAGTAAGAACCACAAAGTAGGATGCACAAGACGTGGTCGCTTAACCATCTTGAAACCTAGAGAAGATCATGAATTGGACCTAGAAAGAATAACAAATTGGAGTTAACTAAAGTATATATGCAAAATATAATAGTGTTTAAAATACGATGCATGCCTCAACTACATTCATCATCTCCAGCTCACCTCTACACTATCCATATAACAACCTACTGGTACATCCAGACCAATCGCAACAAGTAGGGAAAGATCCATATAGATAGCCTTCTAGACCACTCAATGTGATGGGCCTATGTAGGTCGGAAGTGCTCGTATCTCCACATATATAAAAATAAGTGTAAAAGAAATCATCAATAGTAATTATTTAGAAGCATAAAATGCAAAATAGTGGATAATAAATAACCACAATCAAGCCTACAAAGCCTACACAACTTTATGTAGGCTAGAACATATGTCCTTGAAGTTTCCCACCAAAAATCTCCGCAAATGCGTCAGCAGATGGGCGTACACGCCGCCACCAATCAAAGGAAGGAACAACATCCATGTCCAGTAAATGGAGAACCAACAAACATCTCCTCTATTTCTAGAGTAGTTGATAAACAAGCAACCAGTGATCAAGACAAATAGGAACACTTGGACCATAGGGTTGCCTACAATGAATCACAGGCACATTGATGCTTGCCCTCATTAAAGAAGGTGGACCTCAACCAAGTAAACTTGACCTCATACTTTGAGGACATCTCAATATCTCTAGGGTTACTCCCAGAATCTTATCCAGGTGGTAGAAACCCCACTCCGGTCGATTAGGAAAAGAACTAATGGGAGTCCCACCAAAACCCAAACTATTAATCCCAACAAACTCACTTGGGGAGATGTCTAGCTCACCAAAAGCAAAGTGAAAATTAGTGATCTCCAAACATAAGTTCTCAATCAAAGAAAGGAGATAGGGTCTATCTGCTATACCATAATGACATATGTTGCCAATGTTGGTCCCTTCCACAAATGCAACTCCTCAACCATAGGCTCTGATACATGTATTGCAACTCATTCCAACAAGTTCTCTAGTAAATATTGAACAATCAATATCCTAAAGGAATAAAGTGGAAGATCATTGCTACATGGAGAAAAACAATGATTCAAGATCAGCAAAGTAGAAAAAAATCAAAAAGGAAAAAAAATCCAAGTTCTACCTCATCACCAGCTTACAACATCGATGATGGAGGTTCATCCCATGATGATGGATGAATCTCTTAGTAGGGAGCATTTCCACCCATGATCTGGCTCACACTGTGATGATGCCAGTTTAAATAATACTTTAGTTAGAATATTCATAGACTAGCAACATATTTAACCAGAATGGCAAGCATGCATACTTAGGATACGCCTCAGTCCCTGCATCATTCTCGGCATCTTTCTTGTCTAAAAAGGGAACCTGCCAATCATGAACATACATCTACATAACAATGACAGAAATATCAAGCACTTTCCATTGCACCTAAAATCTACCTAATTGGACACCAAACAGTTGAGAAAATGACAAATGACAAACTAAATCAGATCACAAAATAGAAAGTGCATCCAAGTCAAGATCAACCTCTAGACCGTGTAGAATGTCAGGAAGCCAAAATCTAGATTGCTTCATTAACGAAAAAATGGCCAAAGTTAAGTGTAGGAATAAAAGCTATATCATTCCAGAGATAGATATAGCCAAAAATCACACCAAAACCCTATCAGAGTGGACTACTAGAAGCTCCCCACTGCCACAAAACCTCTCTAGGAACACATTGCCTGATGCCGACAGAACGACCTAATTTGTGGGCCTGGAGTGGCGAGTCACCGTGATCCACAACTTTCTTCTTCTCTCATCTCTCCGCTGGGTCACCTAAGATGCTATGAGATGGACGTTGTCACCTCTACTTGATCGAGAGAAGAAGAAATGGGAAGGGTACTCGACCCTCCTCCCATTCCCTCCCTTTTAAAAACAAAAAAAATAATGCAAAATTACAAATAGGTCTCTAGATTTTCAATAGAATTGCTACAATCCTAAATTTTTTAAAAAATATTAAAATGTTGGTTAACACCTGAAAATGTTAAATCTTGACTGAAAAATCAAAACCCTACTTTTCTCACGGAGAAGTAGTCACCAGATCTACATATGATCACAACGTCTTGGACAATGATGTAAAACTAGACCAAAATTATAAATCTCAATAATTCTCAAAAATCTCTTCAGGGGCCTGGACTAGGACCTAAAACTGGACCACAATCATAAATCCCATTAATCAAAATCTCTTTAGGGTCCTGACTCATAAGTAGGGTTGGGCACAAAACCAAAATAAACCATTAAAATCAACCAAACCAATCCAAATCGACCAATTCATTTGGGCTTTATGGGGTGAATGATTTGGTTTGGTTCCAATTTCTTTCAAACCATTAGTCAATAGTTTGATTTAGTTTTATGGTGCAGATTAACCAAACCAAAACAACAACACACACACACACACACACACACACATATATATATATATATATATATATATATATATATATATATGTGTGTGTGTGTGTGTGTGTGTGTGTGTGTGTGTGTGTGTGTGTTTGTGTGTAAACTATATTTTACAATATTCAATAAGTTATTGTATGATAATGTGTAAAAAAATTAAATAAACCAAAATAAAGAATAAAAAATTATAGACTATGTGGTATACATACCTATTTGAGGTCAATTAGATATTGTTTACTTATAATTTATATATTGTATTTCTATATTGCCCATTGATAAACAATTTTTTTCTTATATGAAGTTTTTTTATCATGCTACATGTCTTGATTGAGAAGATGAAAAATGATTATTTGTTCACAAAAACATAGTATAATTTTTTAAGTTTCTTACATAATAGTTTGGAAAAAAACTAAATCGAAACAAACCACAAATCAAATGTTCAGTATGCTTTAGTATTAGTCTATTAATGGTCTGGTTCAGTTTGGAAAATTCATAAACCGATATATATGGTTCAAATTGTATTTTTAGTAGTAAAGTGAATCAAACCAAACTAAATCTACCCTTACTCATGACCTTATGTTGAACCAAATCATGAATTCACTTCCAAAATCTCTTTCGGGCCTTGACTCATGACCTTAAACTGAACCAAATTACACATTCCTTGCAAAATCTTTTTAAGGTCCTGTCTCATAAACCTTAACTAAACCAAATCACACATCTATTTCAAAATTCATGTGGGTCCTAGACCAAGACCTTAAACTACACCATGAGTCTCATCCTAAATAGACCCCTAGTGCTATTTTCCTTTTATCATGACTTAAGACCGAATTCCAGATTGCCTTTCATTGCAAACCTTATGATATATTTTGGATTACAAACAAGGTTATCAGCTTGCTTTCATCCACACATCTTCTAAAAATCTTGAATCATGACTCAAAAATGAACTGAATTGTTGACTCTCCCTCATGACCCTGAGTTATGGCTCAAATATCAAATTTCAATGAGATCTAGAGAGTTGAGGAGCAATGCTACTCTAGAGGATAGAAGATGAATTAGTAAGGGAACACATCGTGGAGTCTATAAAAGTATGATATTTTGTATGTATAATATTTGTTCAATGTTAGATGCATTAATCAATCAGACAGCTAACTGATAAAGTCACTTGATGGAAAGGTCACCTTACTTTGAAAAGCTTGTTAAAATGCAATCACCAATGTTGACAATTCAAGCCCTATTCTGATAGGAAAATTCTTCATATTGTGCCTTTTAAGAGTTCTATCCTTACTCTCAGTGGTCCACTTGAAGAAAGAAAAACTAAAGATGCGTAGGAAAAAGTATGGCTACTTTTTTTTCTCTAAATCCATTTTTTAAGTAGAGAAGTTGCCACTATTTTCAACAATCAAAGACTCTATATCTTAATGTCTCAGTGTCAAACCACACCTACATTCACTTTTTCCCATTCACCTTTTTCTCACAAAGATATGAGTTAGTGGGAGAATCAGACATGTTTTAGAACTGAAGCTATGATGGGAGACACTCATCAGAATTTTAGGGGATTGAATGACTTCTTAGATACAAGAAATTTCATAAGTCATAGGGTTCCCTTATTTTAGAGAAATCATTTATTCCCAATCTTTATCTGACTAATTCTTTAGAAGGAAGAGAAATCACACTCGCTCTCCACCACTGACAAGGTTTGTTAGAACATCCTTGACAAGTCTGACCTTTTTAGCCTTTTGTGACAAAAAATTGTGGGACAAACTTGGCTCAAGCGTACGGTTCTCACTCTTCTCTTGAACCTTTCCTTGAGAGGGGCAAACTATTGACACCCTATTTTTTCTCACTCTGCAGAAATTAACAATTAATATTGATCCTCTACCTAATGATGGAATACATTCCACACCCTACCTATTTTCCACATATACCTTTTTCCAACAATTTTCCATATTTTTTTAGCTATCTAAAATCACCCCTTTTCACCTACTTCCACCCAATATGGGCTCCTCCACAAATAAACCTCCTTTTAGAACAAAAGTGTGATTATTCTTCAATCCTACCTTAAATATGCTATTTTCATAAATTTCCCAGTTGAGTTATCTAAAACAGAATATTTCCTCTCTTTAACTACTTTTCTAGAAAAATCCAAGAGATAACTCTGACTTATATTTCAATGTAAGTTTTCTCTATTTGTTGCTAGAATATTCCTAAAATTACTACAAAAAATGAGATATTCTTTTTTCACCCACGGACACCGGGAGGATCAAAGCCATCCTCCATGTGACAGTGGCAGATCACCTCAATCTGCATTCCCTACATGGTGCATCAGTATAATCCATCATCTCTTCCCAAAGGTTCTGCCTGACATCTCAAACCCTAAACCTAGATTATAAATAGACCCCCATACAAAAAGTATTTCATGCCCCTCTCAGTCACTTTTGAAGCCAGAATGATGATTACCTCTCTCTTTTCTTATGTATTTCCTATGATTAGAAGATATTTCTTCAAACACCACCTGCTTTTCTATATTTGTAGAATGTAAATAGATTTAATTCATGCACCTAACCATTAAACATGCTAGATGTATCTATCTGATCTATAACTATTTCACCTGACCTAATTTGTTGTTGCATGTGATATGTCGTCATCTATAATTTATCTATCTCTCTTATAGTTGTCTTTTTTTAATACTTCGTAACAATCTTGTCTAGTTTTGTAAGAACACCTCTTCTAGTCATCCTATAACATCCTAACATTGATCCAAGTTACCAATGATGGATCTCTATTGTGGGAGGTTTTGAGGTGATAAGGACCATAACACACCTAAAACTGAGGACTTTTGGGGCCATGACGGGAAGACCATAGACATGTTCAACCCCAAACACTTACCTATAACAAAAATTCCATTTATTATTATGTTATCATGCATTCATCATGAATTTCTCAATTTCCTAGCAACCGTCAATGGATCCCCACTCGTAACTAGGAAAGATGAAGGTGCTAATCATTCCCCACTTGTAACTAGATCATTGCATCTAGTCTCTAGTTTTGTTTTTTTCTTTCTATTTTCTTATCCAACATGTATAATGGCTCAGTTTAGACCTTGTCTCTCATGATCTATGTTTTTCTTTATTTTTTGCACAAAATCTAATGGCAACTGCGCCATTTATTTATGAGGAATTTCACTACCAAAAATGGTAGAGATTTATTCCCCAAATATATCTATTTTTCATTCCTTTCTGGGAAGGGTGAGAGAGCACCTATCAATCAGACTTGAGTCTTCTTGGACTGATGGTACTGTTCAACGATTTCATTCAATGGATATGAGGTGTTTGAGAAGCGATGAGAACCTAGCCTACTTTGCAAGTGATGAAATGTCACTTACTAATATGGGAGATCAGAGTCATCCTTCCATGAAGTCGATGACTAATAAAGCCACAAGTGTATAAGTCGATAGCCCTACATATTTGACCACCTTTCTCTCGCCTTTGGGGCTATAAATACCCCACCTTGCTCCTCCTTGACCCTATTAGTTGCATGAGTTGTTCTTGAAGAGTTGTATTGCATGTCATCATCAAATTCCACCAATGTTGATGTTTTCCTCTCTTCTCTTCTTCCATGAGCATCAAAACTCTTCCTTGCATCTTTTGGAGCTTTACCCATATATGTGAGGCTCCTTTCCTCCATGATCTTGGATATTCATCATCTCTTTCCTTGGGTCATGTTATTGATGGTTTTTCTTTTAGGGTTCTAGCTATTTTAGTCTTACAACTTATTTTCCCTCTTCTTCCATTGCTCTAGTTTCTCTTAGATCATAAATCTAGTATTTTGGAAATCTTTAAGAGAGAAAAGATATGTTCTTTGGAAAAATCGAAGCTTTCATGATGTAGAATCATCTTAGGTCTCAAAGAATGAAGCTTGAGGGTTTCCCTATGTCTTCTTCCAGTGAATTGATTTACCTGGTTGTCAGCCAAGTGATATAACACATGGTACATTTAGTACCTACATGATACATGAAAATCATTTTATTTTCACTAATATCTTCTATATAATTTAAGGTGAAACCTTGTAGTATTCTATCCTAGTACAAAGAGAATATGAACTTGCATGTTCTATTTAGACAGTAGGAATACCATTGTCATTCTAGTAACATAATAGTTCATCATGCATTTTATATGAATTTGGTCTATGTTGTAAAATGAACTTAAACAAGGTACCTTTACATGTTGATTTTAACCAAGATTATGATATGTGAACTACATATTGTTTTGTTCTAGTTGGGAATGTTTCTATTATATTTTAAGGCCTTTCCAAGATGCTATGATGGTAAACTTATGTGAATACATAATGACTATGTAGGAATGGTTGATCCTTTCTTATATCTTCAAGTTTTGTGTTGTTATTACTCACAAGCATATGAGTAGTCTTCTAATAGTCGGTGTGATATCCTCCATTGGATTGGACCTTGGCATGGTCTTTTATGCATTTAGGTTGTTATGGTGATTGGTTCTCAATGAAAGATCTTGATGTGCTCGAGAGACATTATAATGCACCCTATTTTATAAGTTTGAGTTTTATGATATTATTGATTCTATTTCTATAAATGTGTTGATCAACTTTATAATCCTTTTGTCATTGATCCTATATAACTTTATTGATACAGTCATTAAAGAATAATGGACCTAATAAATCAAGTGCAACCTTAACTTTGTAAATCCCTAAGTTTGAATGCATATCTCTTAGAATAGGGGGAGATGGTGAAATGGGTTAATCATTAGACAATTTTTTAATTGTAAAAGATGCTTGGAGCCATATATTAGTGAATACATGGACAATTGGAGTTGGCATACCGTAATTTCTATAAAAAAAATTGGGACTAAATTATAGGCGATGGTTATGTGATATGTAATATGTTATATTTTATGGAAAAAAGAGTATGTTCGTTTCTCAATTTGGTGATGTCGTCTTTCCATCCAAGACAAACCAATGATATGTGGATCTATTATTTCACAATTTCCACAATAAACATGACTTATGAGCACCCTACCTTTTGTTGTCTCTCGTCAACTTGAGGTTTTTTAGATATCCTTAGATTTTATATGCATTACTAGTATGGATTTGTATCATCTAGCTAGTAGTTTGAGTTCTATGACTCAAACTATTGCATATTTGTTTAGGTTTAATTTGTAAGAAATGTGGATATGCTCGGGTATGTGATTTCTTTTATAATAGATAAATGTGTTAAATGACTTACTTAAGTGTCTGTGATGTGTAAGTTATAACTACAGTAAGAATGTACTTTTGAATACACTACTTGTTTAGTAACCTGAATTTTTACTTCCTTGTTTGAGTCATTCATAAAAATTTTGTATGTAATAAATGCTTTCAACTATTATATCATATTTTTGGGACTTGGAATCTCACCTTGTGATTTTCACATCATTTTAGGTGACCAAACAAGTTTCCCAAGCAGTTGAGTTGAGGACCAGTCTAGTGGTGTATGCTAATCACCTGGAGATAGGTGATGTGTGTTTCACCTGGTATCCTTCTCTGCCTAACATCACCTAGAGATGGGTGATGTTTGTGTAATGAAGTTAGGATATAGTAGAGTCATCCATGTAATCAGGTCCTAGCTGTAGAGTTTTGTGATATACTTGTATATCTAACTTGAGATTTTGACATGTATGCCTTGTATATATCACATAAGTTGTATGAGTTGAAAGACAATTGTTTATGTCCTATTTATCACCTCTTTTGTGATAGGAGTGACAGATGCCACCATAGTAAATGACAATAATTATATAGTTCTTATACAAGGTGTAAAGACCTTGTTGATATTACTCTTTGTCGAATTTGAAATTTTTCGTTCCATGTTGCAATAATGTGATTATTTGTTGATAATGGTAGTTGGTCTTAATCACGTTTTATACCAGTAATCTCGTCCTTGTGGCAGTGAGATGTCACATTTATCATAATAATCTTTTCTATGACTAATGGGTAACTCACATACATATCATCAAGATATAGTAGGAGAAAATAAGATTATATTATTTAATTTTATATTCCTCCCACAACAAGAAAAGTCTTAGACCTATTCTCACTCCCAAATGGCGCAAGGACGCATACAAAAAGTGTATGTATCATCCATTCTCTTTTTCATACATTTTAATCATATTTTTCATATCAAATCATCAAACTTTAAAAAATCATGCGACTCTAAGTATCTATACAAAAAGTCAACCAGAATTTGGAATATTCTCGGAAAATTTATAAGGCTGCATAAGAATGTACGTGATATATGATCTTAATGACACTAAAAATATCAAATTGTTTTTTATGTTACTTGGATATAGATTTTGATAATATTCATGGTGGTGTATACCTGAAAGAGGTATGTGATACTTCTTTCTAGTTGGAGATCTTACTGCTTGCCCTCTTCAATTTTTCATCACTTCTTTGAACCAAATTTTCCTCTTACATTCATGGTGTACAAATAACATTGTCATCGTCAATGTCATCGTCGTGATCATCATCATCATGTAGGTTTCTACTGGATCTCAAATGATCAATACCAACTCTTATACTCCTAAGATGTGATGCCTTCTTGCTCTAGCTTTTGGTTGACAATATAGCATACATGTTACCCTTGTAGAAAGCTTCTTGAGCATTCAAATGTTCTATATTCTTTTAAGAGTATTGAATCATTATATGTTTCATTCTAGTTGTTGAGTTGCTTCATTCATTTTTGGTCTTATTTTCCTAGTTCTTTTTTTATTTGATTGATAAGGTAACTCTTCAAAATGAATTTATAGTTACTAATATGTTTGATAAATATTTAGGAATCGAATGTTGTAATTCTTGAAGTTGTTTTTAGTTCAATGGGTATTTTGCTATTGATTAATAGGACTAAATACATTTGAGTTATTTATCCAATTTATGGTTATACATGTTGGAGCAAAGACATTCTACTACGTTGGACCAAACTCACCCTAAGCATATTCTTGATCCAATGATAGGTCTTAGTAAAGCCAATGCCATATTGGCAACATATTTTTTACAAATATTAATCTCAAATAGGTTACAACTATTTATAGTGAGTGGATTGAAGTGATCATATTCTTCTATACATGTGTGAATTTTATCTTAGATAAAAGAAAATCAACCATGATCACCTCATATTGCCTAGATTTTCCCTTGTTAAATGAACATCATCCAACCATTGATACCAATCGAAAGTTCGGGGTGCAAATGGTACGGGTATGCCATACTCATACATATGCCAGTTTAATTTAGCAGGTCTGGTTTCGGTTCTAGATGTGCATTATAAAGAGTCCAACACCACATCCATACACGTAATAATAACATATATGCGGAGTAGATATGCAGGCAGACGGTTCTATATAAAACATCATAATTCTTTAACAAAAAGTATGACTATGTTCTATATAGTTTACTTCAAGGAAATATTGGCATTATCTAGGATATTAACATATAGTAGTTATATTAAGTAAAACAATACTTTGTAGATTGAAGAGTAATTGAGTTAACTATGTAAATCATCATAGTATTTTAATTATGTAACATATTGTGTTATAATTTTACTTTTAAGTTTATGCATATTGCTCATGATTGTAATTAGAAAAGTTAATATTAAATTAAATGTGTAATCTCAACCTAATTAAAACTAGAATAGGGTATAATCTTTAAATATGATATTAGTTAGACAAGTAACGTATGATACAAAAAAAAATATTATTTATGTAGTTATTTATATATAGTGAGTACACATGTCCAACTGGTTTCGGTCCAAGCATACCCACTAGTGGACTCGTTTATCTATGCGTCATGGATATGCGGGTCTACAAGTATACGGGTATAAAAATATAAGACCTGATACGGATTTTTAAAGGTTTGCGGGTCTGTGGATCTAGCGGTACCTATTTGGCTTCCCTATTAAAAGTCACGTCTTTGAATATAATATTTTCTTAGCGGTTGATCTTATTATGAAATGCTCCTTCTAGATGTGGTGTTGATCGGAATTCTATTGATATAGAATGGACGTCCACAAAAGGTTGGTATTGTGAATACTTCTTGAGCGTGTGATGTAGACTGAAATTCTTCAAGCTCTTTAAGATGTCCCTTGACACCACAAGTTCCCTTCCTATTACATCAATTTTATATTTTGTTTGCTACTTATACAATTCATTGGGGGGGGTGTGGGGTGTTGCTCATTTAAAGAAAGGCATTGTCTATTTCATCACAAGTTTTGATTGAGTGTGGAGATAGCGCATCCAGCCTCTAGCACTATCATGATGCTGAAAGGGGGAGAGCCTAAGGTAAATAACATCAGGGTCGAGTCTCAACTTAATGGTTTCGTAATGCTAAAAGAATGTGATTCGGTGTAGCCTAGGATCCCATTCAGGAGATCCCTAAAACGGGACTAATTAGTGGTAGTTTGGTTCAAAGTTAGTTTGCTCTACTACTATTAAGTTATGGTAGAATTCAAGTGATACTTGGGTACAAAAAAGGGTCAGTGATGTCCATCCATGAACTCTTATATGAAAGTATGACTGGTTATAATGTTTGATTGTCTCAACTGAATGTTGAACACACTATTGGTCTCGAGGTTCAGGTCAAGCAATTGCATTTCGTTCATCTTAACTTCATACAATTCCAAGAGAGGGGCCTAAAAAGGAAGGAATCAAAGTATCTAGTGTATGATAGTTTTTTACGGAAGGAAAAATGCTAACGCGACAATTGAGTTGTTCAACATTTTAAAAAGTCTGGCAATATCACGGAGAGCTTGATGTCATGTGATACAATTAGGACAACTGTATAATGAGCATGAAGAAAGGTTGTCCGGTGGGGACAATAGTAATCACCAACCGACTCCATGTCGTAAGCTAGACCAATGCAATGATGAGACGAAAAATAGATTCAATTGGTAATTCTATAAAGTTAATAAAACAAAAAAAATAATAATGGAAATTATAAGTTTGGCAAACCCCCTTTTTTATGTATTTCACAAATTTCCATAGGTTTGGCAAATCCTAAAACAGCCACCGCTGTAATCTGACAGAAATCAACCCACCCACAATTGTTGTGGGCTCTTCACAAAAAACGTCATATATAAATGGGAGTTTTTGAATTGCACGGTTAACAATGAGAAAGAACTTTTTACAGTTTGAAATAGCTCCTAAGTAGGATTTACAATTAGGCAGTAAATAGAAAGATATCTTTGCCAAACCCCCTCCTTTCTATAGATTCACAAATTCCCGTAAGTTTGGCAAATCCTGAAACAATCACAGGACCAGAAAGTCCTTAGCCAGACTGTAGTCTAATAGAATTCAACCCACCCACAATTATTGTGGGATCTTAACAAGAAACGTCATATTAAAATGGGGGTTATTTAAATTGCAAGCACACACCGTTAACAATGATTTAGCTAGGTCAGTGAGTATATACAGAATAATGCAAAATAAAGTACGAATAGAATGAAATCTTATGATTTATTCTTTATAGACTGGCTGAATATAATCGAGTCAATACTAAGGCAACAACCAATGTGCAAGTCAATAGGTTTTTGATTAATAGGTTGTTCTATATCGGCAAAAGGCCTTGATGCATCATTATTTTAAATGTCACCAATATCCATCACACTTCACTATCTGAAGACTTGCCAGTAGCTAAACATGATATCGTTCCGTAGCTATGTGTGACAACAAAGTTATCACACTTAGCTCTCCTGGGACTGATTCAATGTACGTCCTGCAAACGTTGCAAAGCATCTTGAACTGTCCAACCCCTCCTGTAATTTAAAAAAGAGTAACACATGAGCAAAGGCGGATCTATTAAAGGGCTGGGGGGGGGAGGGGGGCACGACCCCCTCAAGATTTTTGAAAAAAAAGTATACTTTGATACCATGTCGAAGTTTAAAAAAATTATGATGTTATACTAAGTTATGCCCCCCCCCAAAGACTTTGAAAAATGAAACTATATACATATGATTCGAACTTATTCAGATAGAAGTAAGATGTTATAAATATATCACATTGTGGTCAAATCAATTTAAATATGAAACATAAATAAATGTTAGGTGAAATAATAAATACATAAAAAGTCTGACATTTTCTTAGATCTTTCATATCTATAGTAGAAACTCAAGTATATAGTTAATAATAAAACTTGACAATGTATCAATTATTTAATAAAGTAAAATGTTAAAAACTAGTAATTTAGACATATTAAAATATAAAATATGTTAAAAAAAATTAAACATTAATAAAACAATTAATGTGGAGTTTGTGAACTAGGACAACTGTATAATGAGCATGAAGAAAGGTTGTCTGATGGGGACAATAGTAATCAGCAACAGACTCCATGTCGTAAGCTAGACCAATGCATTGATGAGATGAAAATTTGATTCAATTGGTAATTCTATAAAGCTAATAAAACAAAAACTAATCAAAGTGGATAATATAAGTTTGGCAAACCCTTTTTTTGTATGTATTCCATAAATTGACATAGGTTTGGAAAATCCTGAAACAACCACCGGAAACTGAGTCTTTGGCCGCGCTGTAATTTGACAAAAATCAACCCACCCACAATTGTTGTGGGCTCTTCACAAGAAACGTCATATATAAATGGGAGTTTTTGAGTTGCACGATTAACAATGAGAAGAACTTTTTATAGTTTGAAATAGCTCGTAAGTAGGATTTTCAATTAGGCAGTACATAGAAAGATATCTTTGCCAAATCCCCTCCTTTATATAGATTCATAAATTCCTGTAAGTTTGGTTAATCTTAAAACAATCACATGACACAAATCCCTTACCCACGTTGTAGTCTGATAGAATTCAACCCACTCACAATTATTGTGGGATCTTAACAAGAAATGTCATATTAAAATGAGGGTTATTTAAATTGCAAGTACACAGGTTAACAATGATATTGAGTTAGCCTTATCTCAAAACAAAAATCATTATCTTGTAGAGTTAGATATACTGTCTAAATATATTGTTGTGGAAACATGTCATCTTATTAGGAGCTCTTGTAAGAAATTATCAATTAGTGTTTGATGAAAATTTGTTGAGTTGATTCCCCTGGCGGCGCGACAATGGCGGGTGGAGACCGACGATGTGGAGGTGATTTTGCTTCTGTTCAGGAGCTCTCTCATGTCACGGGGAGTACCCCGATGTCTCAAGCTTCTACTGCAAACCTGGTTTCAAATGACTCTACCAAATCATGGGCCGACTTGATGAAGGTGAAGACCTATGATACATCTCTTGAGAATATTGAGATTGAGATTTGGAATCAGAAGCATATCTATCCAGGGGAGGAGGCAGAAAGGAATGCAAGCCGATGGAAGAACTGCATAGCTAGCTACATCGTTGGATTTAAACCTCATCTTCTAGCTCTGGAAAGGTACTTATCCCAGATTTGGATTTTGAAGGGCTCCATCGAGGTTATGAACCATGACCAGGGTTTTTTATCATTAAATTCTCAGAGGAGTCAGATCTCGATGATGTTCTTGATGATGGGATCTACTTTGTAAGAGGAAAACTAATGGTTCTAATGAAGTGAAACCAGGAGCTCCCCTCAAGAGATTTCACTTGATTGACATGCCTATATGGGTTTGCATCCATAACCTACCTTTGGAATTATGGGATATTGTCATGTTCTCTACGATTGGCTCTTTTTTGGGGAATCCTTTGTGTGCCAATAAAGCCACGTTCAAGCTAAGGATCTTGGAATTCACTAGAATACAGATCCTCATGCTTGCTAATTCTGAATTTCCATTGAGTCTGGAGGTGGATAGTGACAAGGGTGACACGCATTAGTTAACTTTGAATATGAATGGATACTGAGGGCTTGTCCCATCTGCAATTTATTTGGTCACAATGATTTCTCTATTTCGGCTACTGTTCCACTGGTCAAGAAAGTGTGGGTGAAGAAGACTATTCAAGTTCCAAAACCTCAGGTGAATGATGAAATGTATGTGATTACAGCTGTCTCTGGGTCAGCTGATCATATGAAAGAGCCTCAAATGACTGAAGTCGTGAATGCTATCTCAAACACTACTGACTCAGTTGAGGAGGAGGAGTACCATATGCCTAACGATTCGGTCAAGGAAAATATTTCATCTAGTTCTGAACATTCTGAGGAGGATATCTCTGGTAGTCAACAAGTAAATGAAATGGTGGTGGATTAGTCCACTCCTCCAGGTCCTGATCCGACTGTTGAGGATGATGTTGGCTTTGAAGTTCAGAAGCTTAATAGAAAGAAAAAAGGCAAATCAAAAGGAAGGAAAGTTCCTGCCACTACTAAAGAGGTTGGTTAGGGAACAACACTCTCAAATAAGTTTGGAAAGTTAAATGTCATTTCTGAGAATGTTGTGGATGTGAGTGAGCCCCAAACCAGTAAAGTAGTGGTCCCAATTGTTTCCAATGAATAGTTTCAATCTAAGTGTTTTCTCCTGGAATGTAAGAGGGCTTAAAGTTAAAGCCTCTTCAGTCAGGAGTAAAATTGATGAGTTTAGACCTCATATAATCATTTTGAATGAAACTAAAGTTAGAGAGAGTAAGATGGCAAAATTAATGAATAAGTCTTTTACTGAGTATAATTGGGTCTCTACCCATTCCTTTCATGTTCTTGGGAGGGTGTTCGTCCTTTGGAAGTCTGTTAATTGTGATGTGAGGAAGATTCAAGAATGTGATCAATCTGTTCATCTTGAAGTATATTATGATAATAGAATTTTATGATTAACTGTAGTTTATGGTCATAATCCTGATGCAGATAGAGTTCATTTGTGGGAAGAGATTGAGTCCATTTTCTCTAATATGTCTATGGAGTGGGTTATTATTAGTGATTTCAATGTTGTTAGAAAAGAGCATGAGAAGTTGGGAAGAGAGCCTCCAAGAATAAATCCATGGAAGACTTTAATAATTGTATGTTCAATTATAGTCTCTTTGAGCTCAACCTCAATGGCTCACTCTTTTCATGAGACAACCACCAAAGTGGTGATAATTATGTTACCTCTTATCTTGATAGGATTCTTTATAATGAAGCCTTTATGTCCATGTTCCCGTAATGTAGAGGTACCCTTCATGCCAACACCATTAGTGATCATAAAGTTTTGTCTCTTGATATTGGCGATAGATGCAAGGTTGTTGCTCTTTTCAGATTTATCAATGTTTAGACTGAAAAGACTGGTTTCTGAGATACTGTGAGGAACAATTGGTCTGGCGTTTCTATCGGTTTTCCTATCTTTAAAGTGTATTCCAAATTTAGGAGATTGAGACATGATCTCTCAATTTGGAATAAAGGTTCATTTGGTAATTTATTTGATGATATCAAAAGAAAGAAATTTCTTTCTTTTGAAGCTCCATTTAATTTGGATTCCGATCCTCTAAGTGTTTTTTTCAAGTTGACGCTTGTGAAAAGAGAAAAGAGGCTATCCAAGTTGGATTACCTGAGGTGTCCTTGCTGAGACCGAAATCTAGAGTGAATTGGTTGAAGGATGGTGATTCCAACTCAAGGTTCTTCTATGCATCCATCAAAGTCAGAAGGGACATTAATCATATCAAAGCTTTGGTCATTAATGATGCAGTTTGTCTGGATCCTATAGTTATTAAGGATCATATTGTGAACTATTATTCTGATGTTTTCAATACTGGTCATGTGGCTAATTTGGATATTCTCAATCAGCTTCACTTCCCAAAACTCAGTTATGTTGACAAGATGAGTTTGCACATATTTTTTTACAGTACGTGACATTGTTGAGATTATTAAGAACCTAGATCCTGACAAATGTCATGGACCTGATGGTCTCAATAGGAGGTTTGTCAAAGCCAGCTGGATTTTTATTTGTTCTGATATAGTACAGACAATTTTCAGCTTCTTTAACATTGGTAGAATGCTTAGAGAGGTTAACTGTACTTTCATTACTCTTATCCCTAAGAACAAAGATTCAAAGGAGTTGAAAATTCTTCACCCTATTTCTCTATGCAATATATTTCTCAAGATTATATCCAAACTTCTGTCTAACAGGCTTCAAGGTGTATTGTTATCCATTATTAGTTACAATTAATGCACTTTTGTTAAGGATAGAAATATAAAAGATGTGGTTCTCCTTGCTAATGATCTCATTCAGGACTTCAATAAGAAATCTGGAAAACCTAGAATGTGTCTCAATATCGATATCTCGAAAGCATATGATTCTGTTACTTGGGAGTCTATCTTTTCTATTTTGAATCTTATGAATTTTCCTCACTGCTAGGTTATTTGGATTAAAGAACTATTCAACATTATGTCCTATGAGATACTCATTAATGGGGAGCCTTCCAAATCGTTTAAACCTAGTAATGGTGTTCGCCAAGGGGATCGTTGGCTCCATGCTTGTTTGTTCATGTGATGCAAGTGGTTACCCTTCTTCTTGACAAGGAGGTATCTGAAGGAAATCTTAACCTTTGAGAGCCTCTTCTAATTTCTTTGTTTCTCATCTTATGTTTGTAGATAACCTCATAATTTTCTCAGAGGTTGATGACAACAGTTCTCTGGCTATCAGGAGTGTTATTGATAGGCTCTTTGCATCTACTGGACTTAGAATGAATATTGAGAGAAGTTCTGTGTTATATAGTCACGGGGTTGACAGAGAGAGGATTGGTAACATCCTTAGTATTAAGGTGGGATCCCTCCCCCAAAAATATCTTGGGATTCCTCTGATCATTGGGAAGCTAACGAAATCACACTACATTCCTTTGATGGATAGAATTAAAAGAGGATTAGAAAGTTGGAAGATCAGCCAGTTATCCATGGCAGGAAGGGTGGAGCTGGTTTGATCTACTCTCAATGCTATGTCTCAGTATTGGGCTTATATATTTCCTCTTCCTTGTGTTGTTTGTGATGAGATAGAGAGGCTATGTCTGAGCTTTATTTGGGGGAAGTCTGAAGATAAAAATGTTGTCCATCTTATTAAATGGAGTGATGTAGTGAAGACGAAACTTGAAGGTGGTTTTGGCATTAAAATCATAAGAGATGTTATGAAATCCTATATATTTTTGAATGGGTGGAACATTTCTAAGAAGAAGGATACTATTTGGGTCAAATGGACCATGAGAGATATTTAGTTAAGCACTCCTTTCGGTCGATTCCCAATAGCGAGTCTTTTTCTTGGTTTTTTAGGAGGATTCTTTCCGAAAGGGATGCTTTGAGAGTTTTTGTGTCTTTTATGATTGGAGATGGTGCCAGTATCTTTGTTTGGAAGGACCCTTGGTTGCTTGGCTCGATGTTTTTGGTGGAGAATATTGGTAAACAAAGTCTCATTCAACTGGGCATTGATACCAGCTTCAAAAGTGAGTAGTTTGATTAAAAATGGTGAGTGGTTTATTGAAAACTCCATACTCCATAGTAGATTTCTTGACATTTTGAGATCCTTGCCTAAGCCTAAAGATTCTACTAACTCCATGTTATTCAACGGGAAACCTGATGTTAGTTTCAAAGTTATTTGGTCATCAGTGAGAGAGGTTCAAAATCCTGAAGCAAAGCCCTTTTTTCAAGGGTTATGAAAATACAAATGTCCTATCTGGTTTCATATTCTTGGATGGAATATTGGGTATCTCAAGCTCCCTACATCCATGTACATTAAAAGTCTTGGTATCTCTCTAGCCTCCAGATTTTTTTGTGTAAGCACGGGGAAAAAATGATTGATCACATATTTTTCAATTGCTTCTATGATAGTGATGATTGGAATTTTCCAGCGTCCAGTTTGGTTTCAATGTTCTTAGGAACTTGGATGTTCTATGTGGATTACATGGGAAAAGGCTCTTAATGATTATCTTATCTATTCTTCATGATCTCTGGAAAGAAAGGAATGACATAGTTCATAGAGGAGGTGAGAGAGTTGTTGTGCAGTTATGGCAAATCATCTGGAATGATCTCAAGGTGTTACTAGATGATTCATCAGATTAGGATTTGTTGTTTCCTTTGATGGTTTGATATCTTTTCTATATAGAGGGCCTTGGCCTCAATGTCTTATTTAGTGCAGTTTTTTCCCTAAAGAACACATACTTACTTGTACATTCACAAAATTTACAAAAAAACAATCTATGAGTTGGGTTCACTAAAAAAAATAATGATTTAGCTAGGTCATAATATCGGTGAGTATATACAGAACAATGCAAAACAAAGTACTGGTAGAATGAAATCATAAGATTTATTCTTTATAGATTAGATGAATATAATAGAGTCAATACTAAGGCAACAACCAATGAACAAGTCAATAGGTTGTTGATTAACATGTTGTTTTACGTCGACAACGGCCTTGATGCATCATTATTTTTATATGCCACCAACACCCACCATACTTCACTATCTAAAGACTTTCCAGTAGCTAAACATGATATTGTTCCGTAGGTACATGTGACAACAGAGTTGTTACACTCAGCTCTCCTGGGACTGGGTCAATGTACTTCTTACAAACATTGCAAAGCAGATGAAACTGTCCAGTCCCTCCTGCAATTTAAAAAAGAGTAACACCTGAGCAGAGGCGGATCTATTAAAGTGTTACTTTGATATCATATCAGAGTTTAAAAAAATTATGGTGATATACTAAGTTATGCCCCCCACAAAGGCTTTAGGAAATGAAACTATATACATATTATTAGAACTTATTTAGATAGAAGTAAGATGTTATAAATGTATCACATTGTGGTTAAACCAATTTAAATATGAAAACATAACTAAGTGTTGGGTGAGATAATAAATACATAAAAAGTCTGATGTTTTCTTAGATCTTTCATATCTATAGTAGAAACACAAGTATATAGTTAATGATAAAACTTGACAATGTATCAATTACGTAATAAAGTAAAACAATAGAAAGAGTAATGTAGACATATAAAAATATAAAATATATTAAAAAAATTTAACATTAATAAAACAATTAATGTAAAGTTTGTGAAGAAGTGGTCATTGCTTAAATTAGAAATAGAGTATGTAAACTATACAATTTATTTTATAAAAAATATCATTACTGTAACATCCCTAACCTGGGTTATGCTTTAATCCTAGGTGTTTTGATTAAGAAAGATGATTATATGCTTAATCTTATCTTATGAAAAGTGATTAGGGCTCAAGAGAAACCTATGTTTCAATTTTGGTCATGTTTGAACAATGTTGAAGCAATGATTGCTTGTTTTGGACTAAAGTGCAAATTTCCCAAGTTGAGGGGTTAACTTGCAAATTGCACATGATAAGATGTTTCTCTGATGTTGAGACATCATATGGATGAATATGATGTAGTAGTATGGTTTCCACAAGCTTGGACACCAAGATCAAGCTTGTAAAGCAATCCTTGTGCATTAAAACCTAGTTTTGGAGTAAAGTGCAATTTACCCAAAATCTAGGGTTCAATATGCAAATTACTACTTCAATAAGGTCCTTAATGTTTCTTAGCACCATTTAGATCAAAGAAAATGAGAGGGGCATCTCATTTGAATTAAGTTGGAGGAGAGAGAATCTTGACATTAAAATAATCAAGATTTAATCCTAATTGTAACCCTAATTCAATTTAGGGCAAAAATGAATGTATTAATCAAAGGGCCTTCAACCAAAATGTTATTGGTTGATTTTGAATAAGGATGGACGTTCCTTTGCCAAGATAAGGAACGAAAATATCTTAAGTAGGTGAAATTCCACTCACCTTATTATAAAGAAAAGTAATTTCCACTCACATATGGAATATTAATATAATAAGCATTAAGGTGCTTAATTTGCTTTTCTTTAAATTGAGGATAATGAAGGAGAATTAAAGGAAAAGGAAGGTGCCTCGTCCTTAAGGGATTTAAGGGGAAAGAGGCGGCCATAATTTTGGATTAATTGGATTTTTATAAGGCATTTTCTCTCTCATCAATTTCCTTATAAAAGTGCCTTTTCCAAATGAATTGAAAGGCTTTTTCGGCCCTTTCTTCTTACTTTGCTTTTGATGAGCTCTAGGGGACTTAGGATCAACAGGAGGACGAGCCCCAACCTGTTGGTAAGCTTCTTGACCCTCGTTCTTCATGATTTCATGGTGGAAATCGAAAATAAATTATGGATTCCTTCTTATTTCGATCTCCTCTTCAACCCTAGCCAACTTTTGCAATCAAAAGCTTGAGGACAAGCCTAGGGGGAGTTTATAGAGCTTCATCCACCATTAATGGCGTGATCTTGGAGCTTTGGAGCTCAATTGGAGGCGGGTTTTATAACTCAAACCCTTAATCATTGTTATTGTATCAATCATCTATACTTTGTTGATTGATTTCTTCAATTTGATACATACTTGATTCTTTGCTGCAATTTCCATCAAGAACGGTTTCTGTTCTTGGGTGCACGAAGAAAGGTGATGATGAAATCATCATAAGCTAGAACCTCACCAAATATCTTGGGAGAAAACGGTTTCTAAAGGGGGGAACCAAACGGTTTCATCAAAACCGTTTGGTGACCAAACGGTTTGCAAACCGTTTGGAGGCAAACGGGTTCAATACCGTTTGGTTGAGTTGAACAAGCATTGAACGTTTGGGAATCTTGTTCCTAATTATGTAGGCTAATGACCCTCCAAATTTGAGGGGTAAACGCGAAAGGAATCATAGGTTGAAGGCTAATCATCTAGGGAAACCTAATTGAATTAAGTGCTGATTTTCAACCTGATTTATTTGACCTAGTTGAGAAAACGGTTTCAAGACCATTTGGTGGAGTTGACCAAGCATTTACCGTTTGAGATTCCTGTTCCTAATGATGTTGGTTAATGACCCTCCAAATGTAAGGGGTTAAATCCAAAGGAATCGTAGATTTAAGGCTAATCAATTATGGAAAGATAATTGAATTAAGTGCTGATTTGCAACCTGATTCATTTGACCTAGTTGAGAAAACGGTTTCAAGACCGTTTGGTGGAGTTTACCAAGCGTTGACCGTTTGCGATTCCTGTTCCTAATGATGTTGGTTAATGAACCTACAAATTTGAGGGGTTAACTCCAAAGTAATCGTAGGTTTAAGGCTAATCAATTAGGGAAAACTAATTGGATTAAGTGCTGATTGTCAACCTGATTAACTTGACCTTTTTGGGCAAACGGTCTCAAGACCGTTTGAGTGCATTTACCAAGCGTTGACCATTTGAGATTATTGTTATTAATGATGTGGGCTAATGACCCTCCAAATTTGAGGGGTTAACTACCAAGAAATCGTGAGTTGAAGGCCATTCAATTAGGCAAACCCTAATTGAAAACAGTGTTGAAATTCCAATGAGTTAAGTTGAGATTTTGGGTTGATTAGCCCAAACGGTTTCAAGACCGTTTGGGGATCACCCAAACGGTCTCAAGACCGTTTGGGGATCACCCCAAGACCGTTTGGAGGTCTGGGGTCAAGTATAGTTGACCAATTGAAGGTCCAAAGGTACTAATCATATTGCAATGTAGTGCTGATTTACTCGATAGACCAATCCATGATGATTTTTCACTAGAATCCAAAGGTTGGATGGGCCAAACGGTCTCAAGACCGTTTGGAGCTCATCCAAACGGTCTCACGACTGTTTGGTGGTCACCCAAGACCGTTTGGAGGTCTAGGGTTGAGTATGATTAGGTGTTTGAAGGCCTAAAGGTACCATGTTGATTTGCAATAAACTGCTGATTTGGTGAGCACTTCAATGATCCAAACCCTACTTGGATGGCTTGGTTTTGAGTGATATGATGGGAAAACGGTCTCAAGACCGTTTGGAGGT
This sequence comes from Alisma plantago-aquatica, assembly GCA_963693085.1. Lineage (NCBI taxonomy): Eukaryota > Viridiplantae > Streptophyta > Magnoliopsida > Alismatales > Alismataceae > Alisma > Alisma plantago-aquatica. Next base: position 64,388,092 of record OY856411.1, on the reverse strand, counting down.
CATCCAAACGACCTCAAGAACGTTTGGGGTCAGGTCATACCCAATTTGGATGATGCTTCAATGGTTTCAAAGCAACTAGTCTTACATTGATTAGTGTTGTCAAATCATCGATTCCAAACCCTAATTCAATTGAATCAAACCCTAATTGATGATCAATTGAGGGTCAAATCAGTTGAAGGTTGACCTATTAAACTCAATTGAAGTATAAGTATAGGTCCAATTGATGATTGGTTCCATGAATTCAATGATTGAAGGAATCAACATTGGAAACCCTAATTCAATTGGATTCCTTATGTAATGGAGGTTCAATGTAATTGAATCCCTTGAGAATTAAGATGATGAATGTTCTATTGATACAATGATGATTAGTAATGATAATAAAAGAAGGTACAAATTTTGAAACCCTAATAGTACCTAAGTGATTAACGCCAATTAAGGGATGAATCCCTAATTGCTTATAGGATCAATGACTTGATACACTATGATAATCATGGATGTATGTACTCGACTGAAGGGTTGATATGACCTAATCAAGTTGAGAAGTTTATAGCATGAATTCATACATGAATATAATTCATGTGGTGATTATGGGTTATGATCCTTAAGAAAAGAGATCATGAAACCCTAAACATGAACATAAACCCTAATTGACAGGGTTATTGAACTCAACCCTAGTTGAGAGTGATTCCATGTGAAACCCTAGTTGAGGGTGATTCCATGTGAAACCCTAGTTGAGGGTGATTCCATGTGAAACCCTAGTTGAGGGTGATTCCATATGAAACCCTAGTTGAGGGTGATTCCATGTGAAACCCTAGTTGAGGGTGATTCCATGTGAAACCCTAGTTGAGGGTGATTCCATGTGAAACCCTAGTTGAGGGTGATTCCATGATAAACCCTAGTTGAGGGTGATTCTATGTAAAACCCAAATTATGGTTGAATACATGTGAAATCCTTAATTGAGATAATGGCAACCGTGGTAATGTAACACGGTCGTGGTGATTTCACTTTGCATGACCGTGCAAGGTAGCACGGCCGTGGTGGCTTCCCTTTGCACGGCCGTTCTTAACTACACGGCCGTGGTGCTCAATGCTTGACTTAGAGCTGAATTGAAAGTGACCTAACATGGTCGTTTTGTTAATTTCTAACCTAAGGATGAGAGAGAAACTTATACCTTGTGATGATAATCATTTAATGATACATGATGAATGTAATAAGTATGAATGAATACTTATGATATCAATGAATGCTCCCAGATGAGTGTAGTAATAAGTTAGGGTTGGAGTGATAATACAAATATGAAACCCTAATTGATAAGAAAGGAAAATCCTAACCCTAACTTTGGGTAAAAGGATGAAAAGCCCTAATTGATGGTAAACCCTAACCCTGGTAAGGGAATAGAGGAGTTACCCTGTATTGCATGATATGTTGTGAACTTGATAAGTCTATTATCATGTGTGACAATCATGCAGGTCTCATGAGGTGATGATCATAGCCAGGTATGAGCTATGATGTTTATTTGATAAGTGTTGATTGGCCATATGTGCCATTATGTTTTTGTTACTTAGAAAGAAGTAACAAGATTAGTATGGGCTTGTAAGCCTTTGTTTTAAAGTTGTTGCCTAGTGAGAGGTGACAAGATGTGAATGGCCTTGTGAGCCATGTGAATAAAGTTGTTGCCTAGTGAGAGGTGACAAGATGTGAATGGCTTCTGAGCCATGTGAATAAGTATATGATGAAAGTGGTACATGTCTCTTTATAGCATTTGTCTAAATAAAATATGTTTGAGAACTTGACTGATGCTAAAAGAATATGATAATGTACTTAATTAATCAAGTGAAATCTATTCATGTAGTGCTCTGACCATAGATCCATCATCGTCAGGCATAGGTGATGGTGAAACAGGTTGCTCCGCGGAATATCCTGGATTTCGTATATTTTTTAATATACGGGGGTCAATGGGCGAAAATATCCTTACGTCCTCTTGAAGTGATTGTGAGGAGGTAAACAAGAAACCTCTCAAATCCTTCATGAATAGGTCGGGATAGATGTATCACTAATCTCCCGATGATTTGGGCCAGATGTTGTACACATCTCCCAAGGTTAATACCGGATCGATGGAGATAAACATGAAATCTCATGATCGCGAAGAGAGAGAAGCTGACACTGCCTCTATAGCGAAGTTGCCAGTATACCCTGGCTAGCTATGTAGCAGAGACACAAGATGTCCTGCAGGTTCTCTTGCACTGACCGGGAGGAGTGAGGTCATGGGAACCCAGCTCTTCCCTAGACCTATGTATGGTACCGGTTTCGACTTCGCAATGGCCGGTTGGAGTATGAGCGGTATACCTCATCTCCTCAGAGCTTAAATATGATTGTAAAATGTAATCAGCCGTATAGCATGTTTGCTTAAGGATTGAATACGGAGATTCATTGGATGATGTTGCATTTCTTTGTGCATTCCTTAGCAGATAAATGTTATTTATGTCTCTTTATATTCTCTGCAAAGTAGACAGATGAATTACTTATCTACCATGGGTAGATGCAATGCTCTCCTTGAGAATAGGAGATTATCTTATTCTGTTCTATGATGAATAATTCTGCCTGATATGGTAAAAGTAACCCCTGCTCAGTTTTAATTTAATAAACTGCAATAACAATGTTTTGGCGGAGAGTTATATCTCCCGCTGGGGCAATTTTCAATTGTCTCACCCCCGTGGGAAACATTTTTAGGTATGCATGGGAGGCAAGGCAGGAAATCCCTAGAACAGAGATGAGCAGAAGCAACAACAACAACAAGGAGAACAATGAGATCTGAAGAGGAGATATTGTCTGTCAAGTCATATAGATAGTAGTCCTATGTGTCGTCTCTGTACTCTCAGGTTCTCAGAGTTTTAAATGATTCAATCGGAGTTTTGGCATAGTGCCTCAAAGTTTTTATGCTGCCTGTGTATATTTGTAACAGGGCAGTCAATGTTGTAATCCTTAAAAAGGAATTGTACAGGTCGTGTACTTATGAACCAGGATGTAAAGTTTTACTTTGGTTCTGAATGAAAGAGTTTTCCTGTGAATGGATCTCTTTGCAAAAAGTTTTAATTTTTAGTGATATTCAGTAATCCGCTGCTTGATGATTTGCTTCCGCATGTTTTATTATTATTAATGGCACTTGTTATCTTAACGATGGCGAGTGTCGTTACAATTACACGTTGTTATTATAATCATATTTTAATTAGAGTATGTATGTATATATATATTTATTCTCAATTTAATATGTGGTGAATGGATGGGAAGAGAGAGGATGAAGGATAATGGAAGATATTTTAGTGTGTTTTATTTGTATAAGAAAGAAAAATATGGTATCAAAGAGAGAGATTTTTTTTGTACAAATTAAAATTAATCTACATATTTATATTAATCATGGGTTATATAAGTATTTTTCTATATATCACAATGTGTTCCTTACTAAATTCTATCATTGTATCTATGCTCTGTCTAAAATTTTGTTTCTCGTTCCAAATTATATACAAATGATCAACCACTTACCAATACTTTTTCTATATTTTCAATAAATTTGCCTCCAAATTTCACACTAGATTTTATCATAGAATTATGGTTCTATACAAAAGTTCCAAAATTTAATTCAAAATGTTTCTTCATATTTTAACATTTCATTATCATTCTTTTCTATATATTCCACTAAGTTTTCCTCCAATTTATGTCCTTTTAGGTATATTCCTTTTTCGCTGATATTCACTCTAATTTGATGGAAACATATATGGTAGAAAATAAACATATGCAATAGTAAATAATAAATAATAGATGGTAACAAATAAAATTTTTGATGGAAACATAAGTTTACCATCTTGCACCTTATCATAATAAAGACTTATTTTTATTCTATTGACTTTTATGTTTTTTATTTCAATTCATATGTGAAAATGTCTGTAATATTATTAATCAATACAAAACTTCACTTTCATATCAATATAATGATTTTTGTTTGTATTATAAATTAGCCATTATCAACTATCGACTAATTCAAAAATATAAGGAAAAAATTGATATTTTGGAATTAGAAAATTATATGCTAAATAATAAGAATTTATATTAAAATAGAATAACAAGAACAACAGGTTGCACTATCATCCCTTTCTAAATGAAAGAAATAAATGCTTAATGTAAGAAGATTTACATCCAATTAACTATATATGATAGTGCTTCTAAAATTCAAGACATGTTAGATTTGGGTTGGGATTCAGGTTATTATTTGAGGCAAGATATGACTCATCTTTTTAAAAATATATGGATTTTTTTCAATAAAAATTACTTTATTACATTAAAAAATTGAAGTGGTTTATTAAATTGTGAAATTGATATATTTTCCTCACATGACATAACACATCACAAGTTTATCTGATATGGTTCAAAATGAAGTCAAACTACAAAAATTGAACTAGATCGGATTAGGTCTAAATGTTGATCGAAATGTACTAGAATATGAGATAGTCAAGTTGATATAACTTTTCAATAATACAAGTTTGATATCAGTTTTTTTTGTTTCAATATATATGTCAAGTCTGGAACTAATTTGAGTTCAGAGTTATATTAGCCCCTTGGGCCCATGAAGATTTTTCTTTTAAGATCTTCCAATAAAATAATAATAATAATAATATCATAAATTCACCAACCAAATCAGCTGAGATATGTGTATTGACTATCTCCTGTATGGTGGTCAACTTTTGGGACTTTACAATATGTGTATACTTATATTCCATTATAAGAGATACAAGGAGACCACCATACATCCAAGAACTTACCTACTCAAGACAAGAGTCTTCCACCTACACAATAACTTACCCACTTGATCAAGATGTCTTCAACCTTCAACAAGAACTTACGCACACTTGCATCAAGTCTTTGTCCTTGAAGGAATTACCCACTCTTCTTGAATCTTGGTCTTGCCCTTCTCTTTCACCTGGAGAAGATCTTCACCTCTTCTTCAAACTTAAAGAAGACCAACATCTTCACCTTCACTCGGAGTAGCTTGCTTCAACCTTTTCTCTTTGAGAACAGGGATTGGGAAGATGGAAGGAACAAGAGCTTTACAAGAACGTGGAGGTATCTCTCCTAACTCACTCATAATCATGAAATTCTTTGTAAGTGAGAGAGATAAAGGGGCTCTAAGAGTTGTATCACATTCAACTATAGCAAGGACCAACGATAGCATGAATGAGAAAACATGGAATGAATTCCAACGGGTCCTATTTATAGTTGAGGGTGTTCCATTGAGTGTGGGATCACTTAAGAATGAAAAATAGTCATTTTACAACTTGCAACGGATCCATTTTTTTTACAATAACTCTCCAATGGTTATAATCACTTTTTCTATATTTCTTGTACAGTACATTTGGTCGAGTTTCAATAAAGGTAACTCGACTGATCCACTAACCCACAAAGCAACTTTTCAAACTATCAGTCGAGTTTTTTTGGGGAAACTAGACCGATGAGACAAAATTAGTTTTGCTTAATTGATCGATCGCTCGAGTTTTGTGAGTGTACAACTCGACCGATTGGTCATTTGAGAGAATCCATCACGGGATAGGTCAAGTTACAAACTCGACTGATAGAGTTGTGTGACAAATTTTCTGAAATGATTTTTGAGTGACCAAATGTTGGAATTAAGTGTCCCTAATTTTTTCTCATCTTAGTTACAAGTCATATCATCAATACAAGTGATTATGAAATTAATCTTAGGTGATTTGGAGTGATTTCCCAAAACACACACTTGCATTGCTTTTGACTTGAATTTGGACAAGCTAGGGCTTGTGTAATTTGATCCTTTTCATGTACTTAAATCCTGAAATCAATTTTGAGCAAACATATTAGATACATAGGAATGGAATGGTTAAGTCATTATTAAAATATAGACAATGTATAACTCTCAAGTCAACATTCTCCCCCTTTTTAACAATGACAAACCATTCCTAAATCATATTGAAAAAGATATGTAAAGTTATACCTTAGGCTTGTGAATTATAAGGGGTTTCATGATTTTAATCAATGTAAATTGCCCCCCAATCAAAGCTTACTCTTATATGTATAGTTAATCTTTCTACACAAAGAAATATAACATATATACTACATGATCCTCTAGAAAGTCACATTATAAAGCATATAATGAACAAGAAAAGGATCACATAGGAAATAAAAGCAATATGGTTGAGCTTCAAAACATTAAACTTGTGACGACCTGATTAAAAAGCATGTCATCACCAGTAATAATCACAGAATAAACATATACAACAGAATTAAAAAAAAATCACTAAGAATTAAATCTATATTTCACATAGATCCTTTTCCAAGAATTTCTTATAAAAAGAACCAAAACTTTATATACAAGTGGTTCATATCGTACATACATTGTACCGTCTCATCTCGAGAATAATAGATACCAGTTGCATTACCTTAATATATACAACAACAACATAAAACCTCGAGGTAAGCAAACCAAAATCTCAAGCCGTTCATAAAAACCACTAAGAGTTATCTCCTAAGGACCTGAGAGTACAGAGATGACACATATGACTTCTATCTACAAGACACAACAGATAGTGTACTCAGGAAATAGCATAAAATTGAGTAGAGGATATTTCATACAACTAGCATGTATATTTATTGATAACATAATTATAAGTCTTGTATTTTCTTTAAAAGGAATATGAAGAAGATGCATAACATTTATCTACTAAGATGTATAAAAGTAATGAAGCATCAACCAATTTTTTCGTATTCAATCCTTGAGCAAATACGCTACACGGATGATTACATGCTCACATTCACATTTATTCCCAGAGGAGATGAGGTATACCACTTATAATCGAACCGACCACTAGTAAGTTGAAATCAGTACCATACAAGGTCAGTGGTAGAGCCGACTATCAAGACCTCACCTATCTTGATCAGTACGCGACCACTTAGACTTAGCGGGACATCTTGTGTCAGCTACAATTAGGTATGCTGGGGTATAGCGAAATCTTCACTATAGAGTTACAGTTGTAGCATGTACTCTCTTCAGGAGAAGACCACTAAGCTTTCCTGGATTATTTGTCATCAGGAAGACCACTGAGCGATCTTGGTTTAGTTTCATCAGGAAGTCCACTGAGTAACTGGTGTATTTGGGTAATCCACTGAGCACCCTCATTTAATTTGGGGAGTCCACCGAGCATCCTGGTATAATGATTTACATATTCAAAAATATGCATATCGAGTAAAACTTGTTTCACCGTTTAGCAAATTTTGACACTGAATGGATCTATGGTTAGGGAAACTACATGATACTATTTAACTTTCATAGTTAAGGGCATTTCAGTATATTTTATCATCAATCAAGTTACAAACAAGAATTATTTTAGATGCTACAAAGAAATGCATAAATGTGTTTATCAAGTACTTTCATGTTCTTTGAAACACATAGATCACTTAGAATTTCATTATCCTATCATCATCATGCTTGGGTAATCAAACCCTTAGTTCATCACTAGTATTGTCACCACATAGCAAGAAACAATTACCTCTAGGTCATTAGACCAGGGTATTTATTCACACATTTCACATAGCTCATTGAATCTGTATCATATAACATCATAGATCTTACTTAGCTATACTCATTACTTTATGATACCTACATGGTTAGTATATCATTCAATTTACAATATCACATACAAGTCATAACCAGGTAATACAAAAGAAACATATTCTTTCCTTGAATTAGAATTAGGGTTTCCCTTTAAGAACTGATTAGGGTAGCAAACCATCTCATCACCCACTCTTAGGGTTATGATTTACCTTTACTATTCAATTAGGGTTTCAAGATCTCATCATAAAAGATTAAACCCCAAATCATACTCCATTCATGATGGGATTATTAACATATGTTCATTACATAATTAACTTTCCAATCTTAGTTTCTCTCTCATCCTCACTAGGGTGTTGGTTACTTAATTCCCCTCTTAAGGTCTATTAGCTCATCATTATTAAATTGAATTAAAATCATTGTATCTCAATGTTGCATTAACCATGCAACATACATCACTTTAGACAAGTCCAATGAATTGGAGCATGCCTGCCATATCAGGTATCATGGTATATAATGTTATCCTATCATGCTTGGAGATGCACATATCATCATATCATGGATCCATATTAGTCGTGTGGAAAAACCACATCATCATATTGGGTTTAGGGTTTATCGCCTAACACCATATCGTGTAGCCATGTCAGGTTAGCTATCACTTAGCTTTTATCATCTCAAGTCAACCTCATATCATGTATGGCCTAGACTCTTGACCTTATACTGGGTATAGAGATATATTGGATTCTCCTATCCTGCATGAGAGTGCACCATATTATGCATATCATGTATTGCTTTACCATGTATCGGTTAAGCAATATGGAGATAATAACATATTGGTTTCTTACCTTGGATTGTCATATTGGTTTACCATCTTGGATTACCATATTGGTCTTCCATCTTGGATTACATACTATATCGGATTCCCATCTTGGGTTTACCATATCAGTTTATATGTTGGGTATCATATCGGGTTACCTATATTAGATAAACCCTTAAACTCATAACCTCTTTATACTTTTGAGGTTCAATGTTTTCATTATAATTACAAGACAAGATAGATACTTAGTTGCTCTTCAACCTATGACAAGGTAGTAGGGTATGTCGGGTTTTAAAGGTAATCAGATTTCAAAGTATATTGGGTTTCCACTTCTTCATCTAGGGTTTTTGCCCATATCGTGTAAAAGGTATAGCTTTTACCTTGCATCATGTATAAGGTGCTAGTATGTATCTCCTATATCATCCATAGTACATATCTCATATCGTGTATGAGATATCACCTACTTTTATATCGGGTGAACCGCCATCTTGGGTTCCATATTAGATTTTAAGGTACTTCAACCCATATCGGGTTGTACCATGATGATGTCATCCTCATCATCCTCAAACCTTTATCTTGCTATTATAAACCATGAACAACAATACTAACTATTTTTTGGAACTCATATATAGACATATCAATTAATCAAAGGAAATCTAAATTTGAAAGTAATCAACAAGTTCAACAATGTTGAAAAGAAATAATAATATGGTTGGGTTCAAGTTATATAACCTGCCTCTAAAATAACTTCCAAGCTTCAAGATCCAACTCTTCTCATTCCAAGGTTGAAAATGAGATTCTCTAAGATCCAAGACTTGAGTTCTTTAACACTTGCATGATATCTCCCCTCCTTATGGCCGATAAAACCTTGCTAGGTTGATATCTCCTTCTTTGCCAATACCCTTTGTCTTTGGGCGATACCACTCTACAACTCAACTCTCCTGACTCATGCACGATACTAGAGTGATATGCACGATATGAAAGGGAAAGATGATAACAAGATTTTGAAAATTATACAAATAGGTGAAGGGAAGGGTATTTTTACTGGATTTATGGAAAAGAGTGTAAGAGGTGTCATTAGCATAAGCTACTAAGTGCCACATAGCCATGCATGGTCAAAACATGTAGTTGCATGCATCCTATCTTTATCTTTGCCATGAAAAAATAAAATCTTAAGAATAATTCAAAGGATAAGGGTCAGGCTCCTTGGTTATCTTCTAGAGCAAGCCTTCTTCCACTCACTTCATTATTATATACAACACAATTGTTTCCAAGGAAAATTGTGAGCTGATACATATCACTTCGTATAAGTGCCTTGCCCATAATGGGCAAAGACAAGACTCCATAAATTGATAGGAGACTCCATTTATGGCTCCATGGCTGATAGGGACTCCTACTTGAAGTCTTCAACTCGATATAGCTCATATATATATAACTTTCAATTATGTAATGTCTTGGTCTTTCCATTACTAAGAGTGCCATCACAATAGGATGATTCAAACATAGTATCTCCTTCTTTCTCTCTCCTGTAGATGATACTAGGAAGAGGTAGAGACAATCTAGAGGTGGTAATTTACACAACAACCCTACATTTTGAATATATTACAATTTGTACCACAATTGATGCACCAAGCACTTAGCATTTTTCAACAAGTTCTCACTTAGAATTTAGGCTTTCCACAAGCCATCACTTTGCATCATTCACTCTCTCATGATGTTACAACACTTAGAATACATTCAACATGTGATATTTACAATGTAACCCCTCATCTTGGGTAATTTGCACTTTACACTCAAACCATCATATAATGCATATATAGTTTGCATATAAGCTCAAATTTGAAAATAAACGTCACAAAGGGCTTTAATTACCTTTCAAAAGATTAGAACAAGTTTGTAAGTAACTTACTTAAGAAAAACTTCTAGGGTTAAGCCATAACCCAGGTCAGGGATGTTACAATTATCAACCCCTAAAAAGGGATTTCATCCCCAAAATCTCAAGAGAAAAGAGAAGGGTAGTTCCTCCTCATTTCTTCCTCTAACTCCCATGTGGCTTCTTCAATGCCACGATGATGCCAGAGAACTTTTACAAGAACTATATCTTTCTTCTTCAACTTCTAAACTCTTTTGTCAAGAATCATCATAGGACCTTCCACATAGGATATATCTTCATTCAATTCAACCTCTACAGGTTGCAACACCATCTCTGTATTAGGATGAAATTTTCTCAGCATAGACACATGAAACATTGGATGTAGTTTATGTAGCTCAGGTGGTAGTTCCAACCTATTAGTTACCTTTCTGATCTGTGCTGTCACTTGGTAAGGTCCCATAAATATAGGAGCTAACTTACCCTTCTTTCCAAATCTGAGAACACCTTTCCAAGGATAGACATTGAGATACACTTTGTCCCCAACTTGGAATTCTAAAGGTCTACAACATTTATCAGGATAATATTTATGTCTATCCTATGTAGCCTTCAACTGTTGTTGCATAACTTTAATCTTTTCAGTTATTTGTTGCACTAATTCAAGACCCAGAAGTTGGTATTCTCCAGTTTCAAACTAGCATAACGGCGATCTGCAACGTCTACCGTATAAGCCTTCATATGGTGCCATATTAATACTAGCCTGATAACTATTGTTATTGTAAGGACCCTGACCTTCGTTTTAGGCTTACCCTATTTGCTTTGCCTAAACCTTATGCTTGGTTGCTTTCTAATCACCTTTGGTAGTGATTAGAGTTTGCTTGTGCTTTGTTGAGAGTTGGAGGTGCTACTTGCAAAATAACCTGAGTTAGGGTTGAAGGGCAACTTTTCCACCTTGAGAGATGTCTTTCTCTCTCTTTGCATCCTCTGGGGTTGAGAGGAAGGTTTGGGATCGTGCCTTGAGTTGTCTTGGGCGTGGTTGAGCTCTTTTGGCCCTGCTTTCCCTTGTTTCAGCCTTGCCTTGCTTGGTTGAGCCCTGTATCGGGGCAAGGTTGCTTCGTATCGGCCATGGGGTATCGCCCATGGGGGTGTGTCGGCCATGGAAGAGTGGGGTGTTGGCCTTTGACCTTTGTTGACCTCCTTGCCTTAGTTGTGTCACCCTAGCTTGGACATGTGGCCGAACCTTGGTTGAGTGGTGGCATGGCATGTGCATGAGTTTTGTAAAGTGGTGAACCATGTAGACAAGTGTCCCTTGGTAAGGTGACACCTTGCCTTGGTTTAACCTTGACCCTCATCTATATATGCCTTGCCTTTCTCTTCCTTAGGATCCCTTTTAGCTATTTGTTGCTCCTCTCTTCCTTGGTGCACGATACATCTTCCCTTTGGTGTGTTTGGTGACCGATACAGCTTGGTGGAGAAGGTTGGTGGTTGATCCCCTTGAAGGAGTTCTTCTTCTTCTTCCTTTAGCTTGGTGGATGAACCCTAGGTGGGTCTTGTTCTTTGGTAAGCATCTTCCCTCTCTCCTTAGCATCTTCTTCTCCATCTTTCCTACCCTTTGACCATGGTGGTTATGATCCTTCTTCCTTTTCTTGAGGTGGCCGAAAGTGGTGAGCTTGGAGCTAGGAACTAGAGATTGGAGCTTTGGAGCTTGAGGTGTTTGCTGAAGGCGGGTTACATAAATTCTAACCCTAGGTATACTACCTTCTCTATGTTTCATGACTCATATATGTTGATGATCGGCCTTTTCATGTTATGTTTCTTGCTCTAGTACATGTTGTACATCTTATGGATATAATGAGCATGATGTTGTTTATATGCCTTTGGATCTAGTTGGCCGAGCTATGGTTTGGGGTTTTCTTGGGTAGCAATACCCCTTTCTCTCCTTGGTCAAGAGAAGTGAGTTTGAGCTCTAGTAATATGGGCAATACCCCTCTCTCGTTTAAGTTGAGAGGTGAGATTATATTCTAGTTGCTTGGGCAACACCCTCTTCTCACCATGGATTAGAGAGGTGAGCTCTTAGATATGTGCTGACCCGTGTTGAGTTTGGTGCTTGTGGTTGCCCGATTTGGGATAGAGGTAGTGCAAAAACCCTCTCTCTTGGTTGTTGAGATGTGAGCCGACCATCTCGATCAATTAGGGTTTGGTATCCTTATGCTGGAGGTTGAAGATGATCTTGTTGGGTGGTGTCTTGCATGACATGACCTTGGAGTTGTGCTACTCGACAGCCTTGTCTTGAGTTGTATCCTTGGGCGACACACCTAGTTGAGACAGTTGGGTTGACACCCAATATGGTTCCTTTGGCTTAAGATGGAATCTGGGAGAAGCACCTTATATCTTGTGCTCTAGATGATACATCTTGAAGTAAGGTTGCTCGATATCCCTTATCCACCCTAGAGTTAGGGTTTGGACGACATGGTTGCTAGACCCTTGGATGGGCTCTTGGCCGACATGTGTTTCCTTGGTGACCTTTTGCGTATGTTGCCTGATACCCTCTTTAGGGTTAAGTCTTGGACGATACACCATGTACAGAGGATGCCCGATGCACCCCCTTATCTTGAGATGGTCTTGGCCGATAGGTTTTTATAGCTTGGTGCTCAGCACAACCTTGATTATTACCCTTGTTTAGATGAGCTTGGGCGATATGGTATGGTGCCCATGATGGTTTTTCCCGATACCACCATGTCTTAGTTGAGATTTGACTTATATAAAGTGTTGGACGATATGGCTTGATGCCTGACATGCTAGCTCTAGATGCTGGTCGTTATGTTGCTTCATGGCCATGCATGACACCCCTCTTGGGCGTCATAGGTACCCTGGCCGATAGGGTTAACCCTCGGATGATGTTGAGATGGTTGCACCATAGGGGTTCCTTGGGCGACACCCCTTTGGTCGATATGGTTCATATTGGAGGTTAGCCGATAGAGAAAACCGTAACCCTAACCCTAAACCTGATCTCTATGCATGATAGGCTTTTGGCCGATAGCATCTGCTGATGCACGGTACACTCTGCCCGACACCATGAGTTGGTGAGTCTTTGTTGCATGATAGTTGATGTTGGGGTTGGCCGTAATGGTGGTGAACTTGTTTAGAGTTTGGAACCCTAGCCAATACACCCTTTGGTGAGGGTTAGTGCTGCTCGCCATACCTATAGTGAGGGTTGCAGGAGCTTTGGTGAGGGTTTTGATGACCTGAAATGCATATAGCTATTATATGCGGTCATATCTATGTTGTTAACGATGATATAAGTGATATGATGTAATCACCTTGAATCCTACAAATATAATGATAGGTGGTAAACCAAGAAGATTGGAAGCATATGAGGTTTCTTCACTTGATGGTGTGACACATATCTCTGATCACAAGTATGGGGCATGATATATGTTTATGATTAAGGATAAAACTATGACTTCTACATGGATGTTGCTTTATACTTGATAGCATGATAATTCTATTAATCCATGATGGCTTCAGTTATCTCTATGAATGTGTATACTAACCATGCAGGTATTTCATGTGGATCCATAGCCTGGTAATAACTATGAGATATATGTTCTTTGACTAGCACAATGTGATGATAATCCTGGATAATGAAATAACAAGTTGATAGGTCTGAGGACCTGATATAAGGCTGAGTGCCTAGTTGAGGTGTTATCCTCTGTTGATGAGATAAGGGTCGCGTTCCCAGGATGCTGATGCATGTTGTGATGCCTTGAGAGGCAGTGGTTGATATGATGAGGGATTGAGGTCCTAGGATAGTATGATGATGGCAATAATGATGTAATCTTATGTGGCTATGTTTATACTTTGTTTTGCCTCAACAATTGGCTTAAAATATACTAACTAATTATATACGAATATATCATGTAGTTTGTCGTGGTCATAGATCCATCATCGTCAGTATTTGGTGATGGTGAAACAGGTTTATCCTGTGGGATTACCTGGAGCGCATATTGTTGAATATGCGGGGTTTCCCCTAGCCTGAAATAGGAGGGTTTGAGTGCAGCTGTGGTTGCAGACTCAAGATATATAGAACATGGTGAACAAACCCATGGCTCAGGATATGAGATGATGAGCATGATGCGTTCATGGCTCGAATGTATGTATATATGTATATATGGGTAGCTTGCGGAGCTGACCCATAGGTTGAGGCCCTATAGGCATAAGATTGCGGTCTTGCTTGATGATTCATGTACTGACCACGAGAAGGTGAGATCATGGAGTCCAAATCTCCTTAGACCTTGTATGGCACCAGATTGGACTTCGCAGCCAGTGGTTGGAGTTGAGCAGGGAAGGCTCACTTCCTCAGGGCATAATAAAACGTAATCCAGTCGAATAGTATATCTTGCTTAGAGCAAAATACAAAACATTGATTGAGACCTTGCTTATAGCTGATCTAGTTACACTTTGCGTATATGTGTACGATCCTTATATTCTGTGATAAGTTCTTATAAAGCTTATCTTGTCAATCATGTTCCATAAAGAAATACTTGGTTATATGCCTCCCGGATATCTTGGTAAGCTTGATGGTAATAATAGCTTTGCTCAGCATGCTGCTCTGGTTATACGCTTTATCAGTTATTTGTTGTTGTTGCTTTAACCTTTGAGGTTTTATAGTTTCAGCGGGGAGTTATGTTTCTCGCTGGGACTGTGTGTCTCACCCCGCTAGTTTACACCCTTTTTAGGCAGTCACGACAAACGAGGGAGTCACGAGGTTGTGGTTGAGCAGTAAGAGGAGGACCAGTAACATGTAAGAGATGGAGATGCTACATGTTTTGGTGTTTTGTAGTAGAGTCCTAGAGTCATCCCAATACTCTCACATCCTCAGAGGTGTTTTGACGACGTTTCACGATGCACATCAGTTGTAATTCTATATCCTGTTGTTCACCGTACATGGCCTATTGTGTATATATAAACAGGTGATGAACTCATGTGTTGGTGGAACAGCTGGTTCCTTTAAGTTGTGGATATGTGTCAGCTTTGTAATATTTATATAACATGTTTTGATGCAGGATCTGGATGCAAAAGCCCTCTTATGTACATTTTCATAATCAGTTTTAATTAACCCGTGTTTTCAAGTAATAGTGTGGTTCCGCACGTTTTCACGTGACATTTCGTTGTCTAAGTGATAGTGGGATGTCACAATAAGTTTGGTATAAGAGCTCTAGGTTCGCTGAGTCTACATGGATCTAGGACTAGGTTTTCATCTGTTTGTGTGAGTCTTCTAGATTTTCTTACAATAACCTTCTACCTTCAGCGGAAGATAAAGCTTAAAAATGTATGGAAACCATGAAGAACATGCTGCCGAGAGCAGCGATGCTGCATCAGTTGATGGAGCAGGAGGGCAGGCACATGAGGATCGGGTGTCTGAGGTCCCCCAACTTGACCCAGCCATTCCTAAAAATCTTGCCTACCAACAACTTATGGGGCAGTTGATGGCAATGATGAATCACATGGTGGAAAGGTTGCCAGTGCCTCAACTAAGAGCACAGGCTCCCCATGATGAAGCATCGAGTATTGGTAAGACCTTTGAGCAGCTTCGCCGAGTCAGAGCTTCGGATTATGCTGGAACGGCTGATCTGACATATGTTGATATGTGGCTGACAGGTCTTGAGAAGGCCTTCCAGATCCTCGACATCCCCGAAGCAGACAAAGTCAAGCATACTGTCTACCTTCTGAAGGGTAGTGTTGGCCACTGGTGGGCCATCGAGGAGGAGAAGCAACCCGGTAAGGAGATCGGTTGGGAGGTTTTTTGGCGAGAATTCGTCAGCAAATACTTTCCAAAGATGTATATGGATGAGAAGATCAACCAGTTTGAGCGTCTACGCCAAGGAACGATGAGCATCACAGAGTATGAAGCCAAGTTCATGGACTTACTGAGGTTTTGTCCTCACATGTGGCGACAGATGATGAGCGGATCTGGCGGTTTGAGAAAGGTTTGAGTGTTGAGCTGTCGACACCTACTGCTGCTTTAGAGAATCGAGAGCAGTTTGCCACATATGTGGAGTCCGTCCGTAGGATTGAATGATCTATTAAGGAGAAAAGGGAGTCTATGTCTAAGAAGAGGCCTGCTCAGTTCCAGGGACAGAGGTTTGGTGGCTTCAAGAAGCCAAGGTTTTCAGCACCTTCCATGATGAAAGATTCCAGTGCACCATCACAATGGTCTTCGAGTAAGGGAAGAGGTCATGATTCTTCACCATCGAAGGCGCATAGTACATCTTCTGTGGCATTGACAGGGCCATCTAGGTCACAGATAGAAGGTAGGTCATGTTACCACTGTGGAAAGACTGGGCACTTGAGGTAAAACTGCCCAAAGAGAGATGTTGAAGTAACACAATAGCTGAGACAGAATCAACAAGGGTCAGACTGACAGTAGCCCAGTAGTAGCATAGGGCGAGGACGCGGCCAAGCGTCACAAGCAAGAATGTCTACTCAAGGAAGAAGAGGATGTGGACAATAAGCAACGGCTCGATTCTATGCTATGAGTCAGCCGGAGGCGATAGTCAACCCGCGAGTGGTGACAGGTCAGATGGAGTTATTTCATTCTGATTTGTCTTCTTCTTGCTTTATATATGTTCTGGTTGACCCCAGTGCTACACACTCTTTTATCGCACATAGTCTGCTTGATAGCTGTCCTTTACCTATTAGTTGTAAGAAAGATAGCCTGCTGCTAGAAACCCCTCTCGATGGTTCTTCGATACTTCGAGAAGAGTGTCCATCTTGTGTCTTATCTTTTTCGGGACACAGTATACAAGTGGATCTTATACCACTTGATATGCAAGGATTCGATGTAATTCTTTGGATGGATACCTTAGAAAAGTATAAGGTTGTATTCGATTGTGGTTCCAAGCAGGTAATGTTTGATGACAACGGAGAGAAGTGGATCTTCCAAGGAGATAGGAAGATTCTTCTGACATGTCTAGTATCAGCGATGGTGGCAGAAAAGTTTCTGCGGCAAGGTTGTAAATCATTCTTAGCTCACATTGTGGATACTAAGGAGAAAGGTCCTAGCCTTGAGTAGGTGACGATTGTTCGAGAGTTTGCAGATGTGTATCCTGATGAGTTCCCCGGTGTTCCCCCACCCCGAGAGATTGATTTTGAGATCAATCTGGTACCAGGAACACAGCCAGTTGCACAGACGCCGTACAGGATGGCTCCAACAGAGATGGCAGAGTTGAAGAAGCATTTATAGGAGTTGTTGGAGAAAGGCTTTATCCGACCGAGCACGTCGCCTTGGGGTACTCTAGTGTTGTTTGTTAAGAAGAAGGACAGGTCGAAGCGGTTATGTATAGATTACCGGTAGTTGAATAAAGTCACGATCAAGAATAAGTACCCATTGCTGAGGATTGATGATCTGTTTGATCAATTGTGTGGTGCTACAGTGTTCTCAAAGATCGATCTATGGTTTGGATATCATCAGTTGATGATTAAGGTGGATGACATACCAAAGTCAGCATTTAGGATGAGGTATGGTCACTTTGAGTTTGTGGTTATGCCGTTTGGGCTAACCAATGCACCTGCTGCTTTCATGGACCTGATGAACCGAGTGTTTTGTCCGTTCCTAGATCAGTTTGTTGTAGTCTTTATAGATGACATCTTGATCTATAGTCGGGACAAGAAAGAGCATGAACAACACCTTCGACAAGCGTTGACTCTTCTCCGCCAACATCAGTTGTATGCCAAGTTCAACAAATGTGAGTTCTAGTTGAAGGAAGTGACTTTCTTGGGTCTATGATATCTACAGAAGGAGTCCGGATGGACCCTAAGAAGGTGGAGTCAGTGGCAGATTGGGAGCAACCAAAGATGCCAAGAGAAGTTCGTAGTTTTCTAGGTTTGGCCGGATACTACCAAAGGTTTATCAAGGACTTCAGTGTGATCGCGTTGCCGATGACAAAGTTAACCAGGAAGGATGTACCTTTTATCTGGGATGATCGTTGTCGACAAGCTTTCCAAAGTTTGAAGGAGATGTTGAATAGTTCCCCAGTGTTAGTGCTGCCAGAGCCTAGGAAGGGCTATGTTATTTTCTGCTATACTTCCAAGAAAGTCTTAGGTTGCGTGTTGATGCAGGAGGATCATGTGGTTTCTTTTGCTTCACGACAACTTAAGAAACATGAAGAGAACTATCCAACGCATGATTTGGAGTTGGCAGCGGTGGTCCATGAGTTAAAGATTTGGAGACACTATCTTTATGGGGAGGTGTGTCAGATCTTTACAGATCACAAGAACTTGAAGTATATCTTTTCACAGAGTGAGCTGAATATGTGATAAACCCCAATTTTGGGATTTCATCTTAGTCTTTTCTTTAGTTTTCCATACCCTTTCTTATTTAAGATTAGACATAATACCCAAATATTCCCTCTTTTTGTGAAAACCCTAATAGACTAACTTTTCCCTTTTATACTTGCAGAAAAAGACACAAAAAAATCATAAAAGACTCAACTAGCCCCAAGACCGCATGGGCTCAAACGGTCCCAAGACCGCATGAAGCTAATCGGTCTCAAGACCACATGGAGTCAAACGATCCCAAGACCGCATGAAGCCAATCGGTCTCGAGACCACATGGAGTCAAACGGTCCCAAGACCGCATGAAGCCAATCGGTCTCGAGACCGCATGGAGTCAAACGGTCCCAAGACCGCATGAAGCCAATCGGTCTCAAGACCGCATGGAGTCAAACGGTCCCAAGACCGCATGAAGCCAATCGGTCTCGAGACCGCATGAAGCCAATCGGTCTCGAGACCGCATGAAGCCAATCGGTCTCGAGACCGCATGAAGTCAAACGGTCCCAAGACCGCATGAAGCAGAACAGTCTTGAGACCGCATGGAGTCAAATGGTCCCGAGACCGCATAAAGCCAACCGGTCCCGAGATCGCATGGAGTCCAAACGGTCCTGAGGTCCAAACGGTCTTGAGGTCTAAACGGTCTTGAGGTCCAAACGGTCTCCAAACCATTTGGTCTTCACTTAAGGCCTATAAATAAGACCCAAGAATCCTCAACAAAGGAGGAGATCTCTTAGACGCCCAAAGGCTGCCTCTCCAATTCCAGAGCAATTCCATCCTTCATCCATTGCCCCAAGGCTGCCGGTCTGAGATCCACGTTCCATCATCGAGCTACCTTCTCTCTCATCAAAAAAGAAGGTGGGAAGAGAAGATCCATCATCAAAGCAGCCACAAAGTGTGAAGATAGTTTCTCTCTCCACCAGGAGTTCAACCTTCCCTCCTCCATGGAGATGACGTTCTTTCTCTCTCTTCTCACCTCCTTCTTTGCTCTTGAGATGAGTGAGTAGTCCTGCTCACTAGGGTGCGGGGAGTAGCCCCGCTACCCATGTTTTCATTCCATGCAATGTAATTCAATTGTTTGCTATAGAGATACTCTCCTTTTTGGTTCAACATCAATCGTTTAATGAATGCTTGTTGCTTGATCATCAACTTGTATTACTTATTGTCTATCGGTGTGAATTGTCTATGTTTGTACCCTTAGATATGAATATCGATTGAATGTTGGTTCTAGATGTATGTAGTCACCATATGTCTGTTTCGGTATCTAGGAGTGCTTTCATGAGTGGAGTAAACTCACTCCCATCGTTGCACTTTCATACTATGAAATGGAATCAGTTGACGTATGGAAGTGCAACCTTGGTAAGGTCGAGGAACACATTTCATGAAGGAGTAATGCAAAGCAAGTGACCATTCGTCAAGGGATGGCTGGCGTTGCAATACTCCACGCTTCTTGTAGTTAGTTATCCGAAAGGAAACTAAATCTACAATGATACTAACCGATTAGGCTCTCTTTGCAGGTTGTTTTATTATGTTGCATGTTTATGATCCATGTGTAGTGGTGTGAAACCCGACAACATCCTAGTGGTTTTTAATCATTGTCTACAACCTTAGTTTCTACTTTCTTGCTTTTACTTTCCTCGCACCTAGTTTAAAAAACCAAACCAAACTTTCGATCTAAATATCAACCGTTAAGTAGTTAAGCTCGACTAAAATGTTTTCCATCTTGTTTAACTCTAAACAAGACCGTTGTCCCGTGGATCTGACCCTTAAACTATATTACGATAAGACTTCCGCGTGTCTCAGCACACGCGGGTGGAGATCTTACCATAATACAAGTAAGGCTAAACTTAGAGATTCGTCATCTCTAAGATTTTTAGTGGCGTTGCAAAACTTCATCAAAAATTGGCGCCGTTGCCGGGGACAACGGAACGTTTTAGCTTTTACTTAACAACTTCTTGGTTGATTAGGATTTTACACTTTTCCTTGATAACCACTCCAAATCTTCTTGATTTCTTCATTTCCTTCCATCATCTAAACGTGTGCCTTTCTTTCTACTCAGGTAGAAAACGTGTATGCAAACCCCACATCACATCATATTCTCCCCTGAACTAGAGTACGACTCTGAGGTAGAAAGAAGTTTCCATCGAAGGATTAGACTTAACCTACAAAGAGCCAGACAGATGGCTAAAGAGAAACGCCTCGTTGCGGAGAGAGTTAATGCCGCCATAGCTGCACAACGAGCACAACTCATCGTTGACACACGTGCTCAAGTGCAGGCCGAGATCTGAGCTGAGGAACAAGCCCGCATTCAAGCTGAGAATGCTGCTACTCAATTAGCATTGAGAAACAAGCAACTTCGAGACTACGCAGTCCCAAAGAATTATGAAGATGATCACCGAGTCCGACCACCGATTATTAACATACCAAACTTTGAAATCAGGACGCAATGGATCCAGATCATGCAAGGCATCTCTTTTTCTAGGAGGACCTGGAGACGATTGCATGGATCATCTTAAGAGATTCAAGTCACTTTGCCGACTTGTACCTCAAGCGGGAGTTGCCCTTGATGCAATAATGTTACACCTTTTCCACTTCACCTTATCTAGAAGAGCACTAAGCTGGTACAATGCTTTAGACAGACATGCTATCATCACTACTTGGAACCCTTTAGAAGAAAAGTTTCTTGAGAAATTCTTTCCACCTTCACTAACCTATGAGATTAGGGGACAGATTAACCACTTTACCCAACTACTCGGAGAAACACTTGCAGAAGCTTAGGAAAGATTTAAGGAACTCCTGAGGAAGTGCCCTCACCATGGCATATCCCAAAACCAACTGATAGAAACATTGTATAGAGGAGTGAGTGATGATATTAAGCAATTTTTAGATTCCTCATCTGGAGGGAACTTTATGAGAAAGAACTATGAAGATTCTTGGAATATAGTTACATTAGGGGCCGAGAACCAATCCAATTGGGGACGGTTATCTAACCAATCCAAGGGAGTTCTTAAGGTCTACAAGGCTGAAGAATCCATGGAACTCAAGGCCATTGCAGAGGCCCTGAAGACTATTGCTAATAAGCAACAAGCTCTCGAAACTTCTTTCGGAGAGTACGACAAGAAGAAAA
This sequence comes from Alisma plantago-aquatica, assembly GCA_963693085.1. Lineage (NCBI taxonomy): Eukaryota > Viridiplantae > Streptophyta > Magnoliopsida > Alismatales > Alismataceae > Alisma > Alisma plantago-aquatica. The sequence continues at coordinate 64,366,317 of OY856411.1, read as the reverse complement.
GCTCTCAGGTTCAACAAGTAAAAGCAGCTACTGGAACTTGTGAAGCCTGTCATGCATCTGATCATCCCACATTATCATGTGGCCTGTTATATAATGTTATGATGGATTTACAACCACCAGTGCCGCAATATGAACCCATTATTGAACATCCCGAGGACCAAATGCCGGAGCAAGTCAATTCCATTCACTCAATACCCGGCCAGGTGTATTACAATCCAGACAAACCAAGAAACCACCCTGGTTTTCAATATGGAAATCATGCAGGAACTGCCAATCCACAACAACAGACACAGGGTGGATCTTTCAATAGACAACACCAGGATTTCATAATAACTTCATCCAAAATCAGGGGAATTATAGAAATGGGTTCCAACGATCCAATTATCCTAGGAATCCCTCTTACCAATATCCAGGACTGCACCCACAGCTGCAACAACCTCAGTTGCTGCAGCCACAACAACCGCAGTTGACAGCACCTCCATAGCAACTCCAAGGGCAACAAGTCACTCAATATCAACAGAGGAGTGCTCCTCCCCAACCATCTGATGAAATATCTTTGATTAGACAGATGTTACAATCTCAGCAAACCATGCTTGCGAACCAACAGGCTCAACAAAAGGCTGTGGAAGCCCAATTAGCACAGATTGTTGCTCAGTTGAAACCACCAGCAGGTACCTTTGCTGGGCAACCAGAGGCAAACCCAAGGCATGACCAAAATAGACCTGAGCAACTGAATGTTGTCACCACAAGGTATGGTCGTGTCCTTCCTGATACCACTAGAATCATCCATGATGATGATGATGTAGCTATTCTTTCACCAACAGAAATCTCAACCCATGAAAAGGAAAAATCTACTAAAATTACTGAAAGAGAAACGGAAAAGGAACCAATGCCAGAAGTTCCACCCAGAATTCCTTATCCAGACAGGCTGAAAGGAACCAAAATGGACACTAGGTTACAGAAATTCAAAGAAGCCATGAAGAAATTATACACCGATATCCCATTCCTCGATGCTCTTTCTGAAGTGCCTTCTTGGGCCAAATATCTTAAAACCCTATTGTCAAGAAAATATATGACAGAAGAGCATGAAACAGTGAAACTAGCTCAGACCACTTCAGACATTCTTCTTAACAAAATGTTGAAGAAAAAGAAGGACCCAGGCTCCTTCGGTATTCAGTGTTCAATTGGAAATGGCTCCAGCAAAAAGGGATTAGCAGATTTAGGAGCAAGTATATCTATTATGCCCTATTCTATGTGTAAAAGATTAGGCTTCACCGATTTGTTACCTACGACAATGACAATTCAGTTAGCCGACTCTACCATAACTGCTCCCCTTGGAATTATTGAAGATATACCTGTCAGGATAGGAACGAATTCTTATGTTCCATGCGAATTTGTTATTATGGACATACAAGAAGACCTGAGATACCTGATAATCTTCGGCAGACCTTTCCTAGCTACAGCCCGAGCACTTATCGATGTAGAAGCAGGAACTATTATCTTGAGACTTGGGAAGGAAGCTTTTCAATTCAGAGTCCTTAACAACATGAAAGTTCCAAGCATTCAAGAGGAAGTCTTTCTCCTGGATGCTATATATCAAATGTCCCAATTAGAAATGTATGAACCCTCCGATGATCTGGAAAATGCCTAGACAAATCCGGAAGTAGAATTCTCAGCAAATGAACTAGTGCAACAATGCCTTCAATACTTAGAAAAAGCTGAAGAAGCCCCAACGGCCACCTTTGAAGAACTCAAGGTTGTCACCATTATAGAAGCAACTGAGCCACCTAAGGCTCCTGAAATGAAGGCTCTACCTGAGGGACTCAAACATGTCTTCCTTGACAGTGAGAAACTTTGTCCAGTGATTATCAGCTCTACTCTGAAAGAAGACCAAGAAAATAGACTTCTTGATGAGCTAAAGAGACACAAGAAAGCTATCGGATATAAGATGACTGACTTAACTGGTATAAATCCAGCTTTATGCATGCACATATTGCCTATGGTGGAAGAATTCAAACCATCAAGGGAACATCAAAGGAAGTTGAACCCTAATCTCAAGGAGGTAGTTCGCCTCGAGGTTCTCAAACTTCTGAAAGCAGGTATCATCTACCCAATCTCAGATTCTCAATGGGTAAGCCCCGTGCAGGTAGTCCCTAAAAAAGGGGGGACCACTGTTGTTCTTAATGATAAGAATGAACTGGTACCTACGAGAACAGTAACTGGGTGGAGAATGTGCATAGATTACAGAAAACTTAACAAAGCAACAAGGAAAGATCATTTCCCCTTGCCTTTCTTGGATGAAGTTCTCGAACGTTCTGTTACCTTGATGGATATTCAGGATTTTACCAAATTCCAATCCATCCTAAAGATCAAGAAAAAACAACCTTCACTTGTCCCTTTGGAACATATGCCTTCAGAAGAATGTCTTTCGGGTTATGTAACACACCCGCAACCTTCCAAAGATGTATGACTGCTATCTTTGCCGGACTAACAAAATATATCATGGAAGTCTTCATGGATGATTTTTCTGTATACGGAGATTCTTTCGATAACTGTTTACTCAATCTAGGAAAAGTCTTACAAGATGTGAGGACACCAACCTGATCTTGAATTGGGAAAAATGTCACTTTATGGTGACTAAAGGTGTCGCCCTAGGACATCGAGTAAGTGATAAAGGGATTGAAGTAGATAAAGCAAAGGTTGATGTCATCTCAAAACTAACTCCACCTAAAGACATCAGAGGAGTCAGGGCATTCCTTGGCCATGCAGGATTCTACAGAAGATTTATAAAAGATTTTTCAAAGATAGCAAAGCCAATGACTCACTTGCTGACCAAAGAAGCATATTTTATATTTGACCAAGAATGCCTTAATAGCTTCACAACTCTGAAGAATGCCCTTATCTCTGCCCCTATTCTAAGAGATCCTGACTGGTCACAACAATTTGAAATTATGTGTGACGTTAAGCGATTATGCTATAGGGGCAGTCCTTGGACAAAGGATCGACAAAAAGCCTTATGTCATATATTATGCCTCCAAGACTCTTGATGAGGCACAAAAGAACTATACTACTACCGAAAAAGAGTTCCTGGCAGTTATCTATGCTTTTGAAAAATTTCGATCTTACCTAATAGGGTCAAAAGTCATAGTATATACTGACCATTCTGCTATACGATACTTTATCCAAAAACAAGATGCTAAACCCCGACTCATCAGATGAGTATTAATGCTCCAGGAGTTTGATTTAGAGATTAAAGACAAAAGTGGGGTTGAAAATGTCATCGCTGATCACCTCAGTCGTATTGAAGTTAAAGACACTGATGAAATACCCATTCAAGACTCTTTACCGGATGATCAACTAATGAAGATTACCACTGGATTTCCTTGGTATGCCGATATTGTGAATTATTTGGCAACAAGAATCATCCATCCGTCTGCATCATACCATGACAAAAAGAAATTCCTTCACGACGCTAAGCAGTATTTCTGGGATGAGCCCTACCTATTCCGCCTATGCGCTGATGGACTTTTTCGTCGATGCATTCCAGAAACGGAAATCATCCCAGTTTTAGAGCACTGTCACTCAGGACCTACTGGGGGGCACATGAGCTCTAAGAAAACCGCTCTTAAAATTCTTCAATCTGGTTTTTATTGGCCAATCATCGCAAAGGATGCACATGAATATGTGCGATCATGTGACAAATGCCAATTCTCCGGAGGAATAACCAAACGAAATGAAATGCCATTGAATATGTGGCAAGAAGTCGAACTCTTTGATGTTTGGGGAATAGCCCCCATCTTACGGATTCACGCACATTCTAGTCGCTGTGGATTACGTTTCAAAATGGGTGGAAGCTCTACCGACCACTTCTTGTGATTCCAAACCAGTCATCAAAATGTTTAAAGAAATAATATTCCCCAGATTTGGCGTTCCAAGAACAATAATATCTGATGGTGGATCTCATTTTCTGGAGCAGAGTTTCGAAGCATTTTTAAGAAAATATGGAGTCAACCATAAAGTTTCCACACCTTATCACCCACAGACTTGTGGGCAGGTTGAAGTCTCTAACAAACAACTCAAAGCCATTTTGGAAAAAAACTGTTAATAGGCACCGCACAGACTGGTCTACCAAACTTCCTGACGCTCTATGGGCTTATCGCACACCTTTCAAAATACCAATTGGAACAACACCGTTTCGATTGGTGTACGGGAAGTCGTGTCATCTACCAGTAGAATTAGAGCATAAAGCTTGGTGGGCTATCAAGCAATTGAACTTTGATCTCAAAAGTGCCGGTGAATCTAGACAACTACAATTACAAGAATTGGAAGAACTGCGAATGACAGCATGCCATAATGCCAGAATTTACAAAGAATAAAACCAAGATGTGGCATGATGGCCACATAAAAAGAAAGGATATAATCATCGGAGATAAGGTTCTCCTATTCAATTCCAGACTGAAAGTGTTTCCTGGAAAATTGCGTACAAAATGGTCGGGGCCGGCCTTTCACCATCAAACATATTTACCCGACAGGAGCAGTTATTATCCTTGATGATAACAGAGGAGAAAGAACCGTCAATGGTCATAGATTAAAGAAATACTACACTCCAGCAGACAAATTGCCAAGACAAACTATAGAAATTCAAGACCCTATGATATCAGCATAGCCAGAGCAGAATTTTGTCGAGCCAGCGACGTAAAACCCAGACGCTACTTGGGAGGCAACCCAAGATCTGAATTTCTTCTCCTTTTCTCCTAGAATACCATAGTTTCACTTTCTGAAAATATAAAATTCACAAAATAAAAATATACAAAAAAAATTATATAACAAAAATAAACATAAAAATATAAAATTTGTTCAACCTTTACCCTCCCAAACGATCCTGAAACCGTTTGGATCCAAACAGTCCTAAAACCTTATGGGATGAAACGGTCTTGAAACCGTTTGAGACCAAACAGTCTCGAAACCGTTTGGACCCAAACGGTCCTGAAACCGTTTGAGACCAAACGGTCTCGAAACCGTTTGGACCCAAACGGTCTCGAAACCGTTTGACCTCGGGAGTTTTGTAAAGACACCCTCCCCGAATCCTATAAATACAATCCAACACCCTCGTTCTTCTCTCTTCGACTCTCGAGCTTCTGCGCGTCTCTGTTTCTTTGCCTTCACTTCCCTTCTTCCCACGCGATCGCACCTCTGTCAACCTCGCCTCCGTCACTCTCCCTGCAGTAAGGTGAGCGCGTCATCATCGCCGATGCCGGCAGCTCTGCCATTGCTTGTGCACCGCCGCCGTTCTGCTCCTCCCCAGCCCCTCGCAGCACTGCCGAGCTCCTCCTCTATCGTCGACAACACCATCGTCTTCGCCGCTTTCACCAACGGATCTTTCCATCCCCACCGTCCTCACAGCCATTTTCAACACCTTTTTCATCATCGTCTTCACCGTCATTTTTATCACCACCGCTTTTATCGCCGATGTTAACCGCCGCTTTTGCCGTCGTCACCGTCGCACCCGCCGACTCCACGACGTTTCACCTTCATCTTCGCCTTCGACGGTGGCTGCACGGCGCTTCGTTTTCCAAACGGCCTTGAAACCATTTGGAACCAAACGGTCTCCAAACCGTTTGGAACCAAACGGTCTCCAAACCGTTTGGCCTTGCACATTCATCTACTATCTCTAAAAATACAAAAATATATATTTACATAAAGCCATATAAACACAAATAGAATTCAATTTGTTCTAACTCATGATTTTCCACGTTTCAGAAATGGCATCTCCAGCAAAGCAACCAACAGGCTCCGAAGATGCCCCTTTCTATACTACTGAGAAACTCCAAGAGGACCGCGCTAAGCTCCAACAGATTGTGGACAACTACAACAAGACAGGGAAGGCCCCTCCAAGAGTCAAAATCATGGAGGTCCTTTTCGAAATCGATCGAATCAATAAGTGCCTAGCAGAGGAACCAGAAGAAGAAGTGGAAGAACTCTCTTCCGATGACGATGAGGGCTCAGAATATGAGCCAAACCCAAAAGAGGAGTCTCCTACCGAACAATCCAAAGGAAAACGGAAAGTCCAGGAATTTGCACCCAGACAACCTCCCAAGAAACGGGCGAGAAAGCAAGTTCGCCCTGCCTCTGCTATGGACCAACCCTTCGCACCACCTACCACCACCATTCTTGCCACCACCCCCACCTTCTCAATTATCACCACCACCGCACCCCCACCCGAAAACCTCTTCATCTACACCATTCAATCCATCGATAAGATCCTGAGACCTACAAAATATGTCTGCTCAAGAGTCTTGCTGAAGATGGGGATCCATGACTGACTCCTCCGCACACTAGAAAAAGCCAACCTTGCAAGGCTATGTCTAGTACCAGAGATCTCATATTCTGAGCCCACCACTGAATTCTTCACCTTCCTAACAAAAGAAACAATAGATATTACTCACAGAGCCAGAGATGGTGGTGATCGCCGGCTGATCACCAAGCTATTCGGGAATGAAATTGTGATTACAGAAAATTTTTTGAACGCAATCTTCATCGACAACCCGGATCAGTTCAATAAAGCCAAGGCTGTGGGAATCGAACACCCTGAATTCAACAGACACAAATTTTGGAAATCTCTCACTGGGCTCCCCACATATGATGCTAAGACATGCAAAGCATCAAACATACATTCTGGTTTCGTGCGCACCGTCCACAAAATTCTAGCTGGCGCACTCTTCCCCAGGTCTGAAGGAGGCAACATCATAATTTCAGATCTCTTTGTTCTCTAGTCCATCCTTAATGGAAAGCTAGTCAACATTGGACGACAAATAATCCAGAAATTATCAACTTACGCCTTGGGGAAGGAAATTTGCATGGGGGGCCATGTCACATCCATCATAAAATACCTCAAGATGGACAGACCCCTATCTTGCTGCACGCAAATAAAGGGCGGCATCCTAACCAATGAACAAACGTTGAAAAACTCCTTCATTATCAAGGAAAAGGATGCAAAATTGCATTATGTCTTTTGCCCTACAGTCAAGTCCTCAAGAACGCTCCTCCCGCTTCCGGAGTTTGTGAACTATGACAAAGAAAAGCTCCTTTTCTATGACGAGGAGATTTCACAACTTTTAGCTTCGGTTAAAGCAGCCGACAAGCAAGCACCAGCGGGACAGACGGAGCTTAGCATAACCGCCCCGGCAGCAAAACCAACAAAAATTCCTGCAAAGCGACCATCCAGAAGGCTTTTGAAGGAACAAGAGCTGTCGGGGACACCAACATCCAAACCCAACCCCAAACCAGAAACCACCCTCCCAGACGAACATATAACAACATCATCACTAGACTCTTTCATAATGAGTCTAAATGTTGATCTCGATACCACCACTCCACCATCCACCATCCCAACATCCACCACCCTACCATCTTCCACCACACCATCCACTACCCCACCATCCTCCATTTTTCCACAATCAACCACTCTTCCACCTTTTTCCACATCACCCTTTTTCCCTTCGGGCATCCCATTTTCCGCTACAACGCTCGAATTCACTTCTCTCACCTCCACCGCCTTTCCATCAACATTACCGGATTCACTTTTCTCTCCGAATCTGTCACCACCCTTCTCATCCGCCGCCACCCCGACACCGCTAGTGACCCCTTCCATAGTCACTACGCAGTTTGCGGGACCATCAACAGTGTCCTTTCCGCACGACACTACCACTACCATTCCACCCCGACCCCAGCCGCCCCACCCTTCTCTTACTGGGGTCCCTTTCACTAACATCGGTGAGGAATTCAGACGGCAATTTGACACCATCCGAAACCTCCTCACCGACCCCTCTAACATATTAAATTCTATTTTTTCTTGTGTGCAGGGTCTAACAAAGCAGGTCGCCAAGATCGATGAGCAAAACCGCGCCATGCCAAGCATCCTCCAAGAAATCCAGCAATGACAAGATTTGGTGGCTAATCAAGTTGATCACGTCGACAGCCACTACAAAACCTTGCCCGATCTAGTCCTTGGAGTCCAAAGCCAGCACAAGGCGATGGCAAAGCAAGTCGAGAGGATCTCAGTGCAGACTCAACCTTTGCCTGAGACCCTCCGCGAGCTCAAGCAGCAACAACAAGCTTTCAACACGTGCTTGGACGACATCAACATCACCCTCACACAACTACAAAGTCACCAAGAGGAGTCATCAAACAATGAGCTTAATCAACTAAGAGCTCAAGTAACTGACCTAACCGCACGACTCCTCTCGGCAGAAGCACGTTATTCAGATTTAAAAGAAACTCACGACACACTGCTAGAAACACACGAGCACGTGCAAGTGGCATACGACGAGCTTCAATACATCCATCGTCAGTGCAAGAAGAAAACAACTGATAAATCAGCAGCTGATGAAGATGATGAAGAAGAAGATTCTGATTCTTCGGCCAACTCCAACAACTTTACCTCCTCAAGTGATGATTCTGATAAACCAGATGATGCTGGGGAGGGTCCCAACCATGAAACAGAACCCAAACAACAGAAAGATCACCATGACAGTGATAAAGATCCCAAATCCCCACACAATGATAACGTTAACATGTCGTATGGGGATCAATTTCTTGACTACTCCGCTATGGGATCCATCGGGAAGGCTACTAAAAACGCGGCTTTCACTGAGTTCCACCAATGTATAATAGGAACCAGCGCCAGCCCTCCCGCAACAGCTGTCCCACCCCTCTCAGTGCCCGACATGTCAGCAACTTCACCTCATGACGAGGACGAAACAGAACGAGTGCGCTTAGATACTGATGAAGAGCTCGATTCTGCTTCGGACTCAGACGATGACATACAGGGCTATGAGGATGCTCAAGAACTACCTCCTTCCCCCCCTCCACAAGAGCTTCCCCTGCCATCACCCCTACCGCATAAAATGCATGACCTAGATATGGCGGCCATCTCCACTTTAGATGCTCAGGATATCTTTATATTGAACACTATCGTGGACGATGCAAAGGCAGGGGACGATATAATCTACCACAATACTAAAACAAAGCGTAAGATGACACGTGAAGACTTCTGCAGCATCCTCCGACCTCGGTCCACGATGCCTATGGCAATCTTCCATGTCCTCCTCGCCAATAGTATAGAAATGTACAGAAGTTCTAACCACCAACATCCGGTCTTTAACGCTTCCCCCGCTCTGTCTATTGGCCTTCTATATAAAAACATAAGAACACAGTCAATCGACTGGCTGTGTGCCGACTTAGCACGTCGGGCACATTATCTGACCGTGCCTTTCCAAGTTTCGGACCACTGGCTTTTCATGATCGTAGATACCGAGGCTCGGGATGCCAATGTGTATAATTTCTGTGGCACCGAGCTGCCAGCCGGCACAATGAACTTCGTTGGTGAAGCAGAAGGAGAAGAAAGGTGTATACCCTTCCAGCTGCTTAAACTAATTTGGGATGCCCACCCATCTCTTCGCCAAGATTGGAGCCAACCGTGGTTCAATATCATAAACCCTCCAGTCCAAGCCACCGAGGGATCTGGGGATTGCGCTTTCTGCACCATACGCCACATCCAAGCGTTGAACCAAGAAATTCCATTTACTGATCTGGTTATCGAAGATTTTCATTCCCTACGCGGACGTTATGCCATGGAGCTCATCTGTGATAGGCGGTTCTTCAAGGACCCAACTATGGCACCAGATGACATTCCACGCTACCTCTTCTCAGCTATCCAGCGACCGTAGCGGCGACCCTTCCGACAAACTCTGAAGGAATCAGAGAAGACCAAAGTACCAGTCGCCGACACCATGCCAGCTACAAGCAATATCGATCCTCTGTATACCATTGAACCAACCTTCCCTGATTTTGATCGCGATGCTTGCAAAGGTCTCTCCGATCTAGAATTGTGTCTCATTATGGCACGACTCTCTACCGAAAAAGATGGACTGGTATTCATGTCTCGGGACATTCTTGTAATGACAGACGCAATACGAGAGACTTTACAGGTTAAAGGATCCCTCTCTGTAAGCCTTATGGCCGCCTATCAGTTTCTACTCGGCCAAAATCACCCAACAACATACATGGCGTCCCCATATTTGAAAGATGATCTTCTAAAGCTCAAGAACTTTGGCACAACTGAAGCGCTGATCTCCTATCTCCAGCACACAATGCCGACGTTCATCATGTTCCCTTTCCTCTATCATGAGCACTGGATGCTCCTGGCAACAAATCTTCCAGAAGGAACAACCACAATATACAACAGTTCCGACAGCCAATACAACACACGATAGAGAAACTACGTCGTGACACCGAAGACGCCAACAGAAGTAGTGGCAAAGGAGTGCGCCGACAAGTTAATTGATTTTCTGAGTCAGCACACAAGGGCGTACGACAAAGAGCATTTCCATCGCCCTTCCTTCTGCCACAAATGCCCCCAGCAAATTCGACAATCCAATGACTGTGGCTTCCACGTTCTCTACTGGATGTACACCATCATCGCTCTCCAAAGGCTAGTAGAAGAAATGACTGATGTGGATTACCACGCTCTACGAGGACAGTTCACATCCAATCTCCTTCATTCCCTGAGGGCAAATGCAGATTTACCTTAGCCTGCAGCCCTTATCCTAATTACTTCTCAACCTATCACTTTGACACTCTGAGGACATAGTGAGTGATAAGTTAGGGGGAGGTACATTAGACAAGGGCAAGGTACCATCTTCTTTACATCTCTCCTCATCCTTTTCTTTTCTCTATTTATACATCTTCCCATTTTAACTTTCTCTTTAAGTAACCCTGAATAAAGTCACCCGTAGCTAACTTTAGAATCAGGTTAGTCCTCAAAAGTAAATAGCACTTAGACATACAATGGCGACTTAATAATATCTCTCCACCTTTGGGTTTTCATGCCTTTGTTTCAATTCTATATCTGACTCTCCACAGGTCAATATCAAGGCAGCAATAAGCCGAGCTCTCAAGGGCGAGAGGGGTATCATGCAACTTTTGAATTAAGAAGCCTTGCAAGCGGACCACACAAAAAGTGCATGTTGAAAAACTCTAAGAACAACTTTTCTCTATTCAAATAAAAGAGGCTTGGCCGCCCAAAATAAATTCCAAAATAATCCCCAAATCCCAAGCCTGTGAGTTTTTGGAATAAAAGCCAGAGTGTTGAATAAAAACATGAGAGTTGTGCCATGCATAAGGACTTATAAGAAGAGCCAATAAAGGTCTCACCCGGCCAGTACATTCAGCTGCCCTCATGAAGGCAGATGTGTCGTGCCCGGTAGTGGGATCCTAAGGTCTCCAAATATAAGAAAAGGCTGATAAAGAGCTCGCCCGACCGGTACATTCAGCTGCCCTCATGAAGGCAGATGTGCCGTGCTCGGTAGTGAGTCTCTAAAAAGCATAGATAAGCCCTCTCCCACAAAAAGGGAGAGTTACACCTTAAGCCTTTAGCCAACCCTCATACCCACTCTAGCTACCGATAGGTTCTTCAGAGAGATATAAAGCTGATTAGAGTTAACAACATGCACAAAATAAAAAGTGGTCCCAATGCAAGCTACGAGATACAGAAGGGACTTGAGACGCATGCATCTCTCAAAAACCTGAAAGAGTCAAGGCAAGCAATAAGACTCGATATGATTTGAAGAGAACTCAGGTTGAGAATTGAAACAAGAGTATGGAAACACTAACTAAATAAAATTGCCCACCATTACATGCCTCAACTCTATCTAACTTGAGGACAAGCTAGACTCTAAGTTGGGGAGGGTGATAAACCCCAATTTTGGGATTTCATCTTAGTCTTTTCTTTAGTTTTCCATACCCTTTCTTAATTAAGATTAGACATAATACCCAAATATTCCCTCTTTTTGTGAAAACCCTAATAGACTAACTTTTCCCTTTTATACTTGCAGAAAAAGACACAAAAAATCATAAAAGACTCAACTAGCCCCAAGACCGCATGGGCTCAAACGGTCCCAAGACCGCATGAAGCCAATCAGTCTCAAGACCGCATTGAGTCAAACGGTCCCAAGACCGCATGAAGCCAATCGGTCTCGAGACCGCATGGAGTCAAACGGTCCCAAGACCGCATGAAGCCAATCGGTCTCGAGACCGCATGGAGTCAAACGGTCCCAAGACTGCATGAAGCCAATCGGTCTCAAGACCGCATGGAGTCAAACAGTCCCAAGACCGCATGAAGCCAATCGGTCTCAAGACCGCATGGAGTCAAACGGTCCCAAGACCGCATGAAGCCAATCGGTCTCGAGACCGCATGAAGCCAATCAGTCTCGAGACCGCATGAAGCCAATCGGTCTTGAGACCGCATGAAGTCAAACGGTCCCAAGACCGCATGAAGTCGAACGGTCTCAAGACCGCATGGAGTCAAACGGTCCCGAGACCGCATAAAGCCAACCGGTCCTGAGACCGCATGGAGTCCAAACGGTCCTGAGGTCCAAACGGTCTTGAGGTCCAAACGGTCTTGAGGTCCAAATGGTCTCCAAACCGTTTGGACTTCACTTAAGGCCTATAAATAAGACCCAAGAATCCTCAACAAAGGAGGAGATCTTTTAGACGCCCAAAGGCTACCTCTCCAGTTCCAGAGCAATTCCATCCTTCATCCATCGCCCCAAGGCTGCCGGTCTGAGATCCACGTTCCATCATCAAGCTACCTTCTCTCTCATCAACAAAGAAGGTGGGAAGAGAAGATCCATCATCAAAGCAGCCACGAAGTGTGAAGATCGTTGCTCTCTCCACCAGGGGTTCAACCTTCCCTCCTCTGTGGAGATTATGTTCTTTCTCTCTCTTCTCGCCTCCTTCTTTGCTCTTGAGATGAGTGAGTAGTCCCGCTCACTAGGGTGCGGGGAGTAGCCCCGCTACCCATGTTTTCATTCCATGCAATGTAATTCAATTGTTTGCTATAGAGATACTCTCCTTTTCGGTTCAACATCAATCGTTTGATGAATGCTTGTTGCTTGATCATCAACTTGTATTACTTATTGTCTATCGGTGTGAATTGTCTACATTTGTACCCTTAGATCTGAATATCGATTGAATGTTGGTTCTAGATGTATGTAGTCACCATATGTCTGTTTCGGTATCTAGGAGTGCTTTCATGAGTGGAGTAAACTCACTCCCATCGTTGCACTTTCATACTATGAAATGGAATCAGTTGACGTATGGAAGTGCAACCTTGGTGAGGTTGAGGAACGCATTTCATGAAGGAGTAATGCAAAGCAAGTGACCATTCGCCAAGGGATGGCTGGCGTTGCAATACTCCATGCTTCTTGTAGTTAGTTATCCGAAAGGAAACTAAATCTACAAAGATACTAACCGAATAGGCTCTCTTTGCAGGTTGTTTTATTATGTTGCATGTTTATGATCCATGTGTAGTGGTGTGAAACCCGACAACATCCTAGTGGTTTTTAATCATTGTCTACAACCTTAGTTTCTACTTTCTTACTTTTACTTTCCTCGCACCTAGTTTCAACAACCAAACCAAACTTTCGATCAAAATATCAATCGTTAAGTAGTTAAGCACGACTAAAACGTTTTCCATCTTGTTTAACTCTAAACAAGACCGTTGTCCCGTGGATCCGACCCTTAAACTATATTACGATAAGACTTCCACGTGTCTCAGCACACGCGGGTGGAGATCTTACCATAATACAAGCAAGGCTAAACTTAGAGATTCGTCATCTCTAAGATTTTTAGTGGCGTTGCAAAACTCCATCAATATGCGACAACGTCGTTGGATGGAGTTAATCAATGATTATGATTGCACCATTGAGTACCATCCTGGTAAGGCAAATGTGGTAGTTGATGCACTTTGCAGAAAGTCTTCTTCTCTCTCCACTAAGAAGGCACAGTTGAGCTCCTTGGTATGTCATAGACGAGATATGTTTGTCTCCATGCGACAGATGAATGTGCAGTTGGAATTTTCCTTGTTAGCAGGACTATTGACACAAATGAAATTAAAGCCCACACTGAGATAGTAGATCAAATATGCACAATAGGCAGATGATACAGTGCAGTTGATCAGATCAGAGCTTGGTAGCAAAAAGTGTGATGGGTTCCATGAGTCCAAGGATGGACTAGTTTGCTGTCATGGTAGGATGGTGGTCCCCGATGTCGATAATCTAAGAAAGCTAGTGCTCGAGGAAGCACACACATCGATGTATGATATGTATATAGGAGTCACCAAGATGTATGATAACCTGAAGGACCTGTATTGGTGGTCTGGCTTGAAGAGAGATGTAGCCGAGTTTGTGGTTAAGTGTGCAGTATGCAAGCAAGTTAAGGTTGAGCATCAGAAGCTGGTAGGTACGTTGCAACCCATGCCAATACCATAATGTAAATGGGATCATTAACCATGGACTTTGTCGTTGGTCTACCAAAGACAGCTAGGAATCATGATTCCATTTGGGTGATAGTGGATAGGTTGACAAAATTTGCTCATTTCATACCGGTAAAGACGACATATACAACAGAGAAGCTTGCTCAGGTGTATGTAGACGAGATAGTGTGTTTGCACGGTGTACCAGAAACAATAGTCTCTGACAGAGGTTCCCAATTCATGAGCCATTTCTGGGAACAACTACACAAGGCTCTGGGAACGCAGTTGAGGTTCAGTACCGCCTTCCACCCGCAAACAGATGGACAGTCTGAAAGGACTATTCAGACTTTGGAGGATCTTCTCCGAGCGTGTGTTTTGCAGTTCCTAGGCAGTTGGGATGAGAACCTCAATTTGATAGAATTCACTTACAATAACAGTTACCAGTGGAGCATTGACATGGCTCCTTATGAGGCTCTATATGGAAGGAAATGTAGATCCCCTTTATGCTGGTATGAGTCTGGTGAGTATCAACTTTTTGGTCCGGAGTTATTACAACAAACGACAGAAAAGATTAGAGTGATATGACAATAGTTGAAGGCATCACAGGATAGACAAAAGTCTTATGCATACAATCGCCGATGACCTTTAGAGTTCCAAGTGGGAGATAAAGTGTATCTCAAGGTCTCACCTTGGAAAGGCGTGCTAAGGTTTGGCCAGAAATGCAAACTGGCACCCAGGTATATGGGGTGTTGGCTAGGTAGCTTACAAGTTAGAGCTACCACCAGAGTTGTACAGGTTGCATCCAGTGTTCTATGTCAGCATGTTGAAGAAAAGTCACCCAGACACAGGGACGGTGATACAGCCAGTTGAGGTTGAGCTTGATGAAGACATGACCTACGAGGAAGGTTCGGTGGTGATCCTTGACAGAATAATAAATAAGCTAAAAAGGAAGGACCTGGTTCTTGTAAAGGTTCTTTGGCATCATCGTGGTGTTGAGGAAGCCAGTGGGAGCTAGAGGAAGAGATGAGATGATCGTATCCCTCACTTTTCTTTTCAGATTTCGGGGACGAAATCCCTTTGTAGAGGTTTATGGTTTGTAAGGACCATGACCTTCATTTTAGGCTTACCCTGTTTGTTTTGCCTAAACCTTATGCTTGGTTGCTTGCTAATCACCTTTGGTAGTGATTAGAGTTTGCTTGTGCTTTGTTGAGAGTTGGAGGTGCTACTTGCAAAATAACCAGAGTTAGGATTGAAGGGCAAGTTTGCCACCTTGAGAGATGTCTTTCTCTCTCTTTTCTTCCTCTAGGGTTGAGAGGAAGGTTTGGGCTTGTCCTTGAGTTGTCTTGGGCGTGGTTGAGCTCTTTTGGGACATGCTTTCCCTTGTTTGGGCCTTGCCTTGCTTGGTTGAGCCCTGTATCGGGCAAGGTTGCTTCGTATCGGCCATGGGGTATCGCCCATGGGGGTGTGTCGTCCATGGAAGAGTAGTGTGTCAGCCTTTGACCTTTGTTGACCTCCTTGCCTTGGTTTTATCACCCTAGCTTGGACATGTGGCCGAACATTGGTTGAGTGGTGGCATGGCATGTGCATGAGTTTTGCAAAGTGGTGAACCATGTGGACAAGTGTCCCTTGGTAAGGTGACACCTTGCCTTGGTTTAACCTTGACAGTCATCTATATATGCATTGCCTTTCTCTTCCTTAGGATCCCTTTTAGCTCTTTGTTGCTCCTCTCTTCCTTGGTGCATGATACATCTTCCCTTTGGTGTGTTTGGCGACCGATACTGCTTCGTGGAGCAGGTTGGTGGCCGATCCCCTTGAAGGTGTTCTTCTTCTTCTTCCTTTAGCTTGGTGGCCGAACCCTAGGTGGGTCTTTTTCTTTGGTAAGCATCTTCCCTCTCTCCTTAGCATCTTCTTCTCCATCTTGCCTACCCTTCGTCCATGGTGGTTATGATCCTTGTTCCTTTTCTTGAGGTGGCCGAAAGTGGTGAGCTTGGAGCTAGGAGCTAGAGCTTGGAGCTTTGGAGCTTGAGGAGTTTACTTAAGGCGGGTTACATAACTTCTAACCATAGCTATACTACCTTCTCTATGTTGCATAAATCATATATGTTGATGATCGGCCTTTGCATGTTATGTTTCTTGCTCTAGTACATGTTGTTGATCTTATGGATATAATGAGCACGATGTTGTTTATATGCCTTTGGATATAGTTGGCCGAGCTATGGTTTAGGGTTTTCTTGGGTAGCAATACCCCTTTCTCTCCTTGGTCAAGAGAAGTGATTTTGAGCTCTAGTAATGTGGGCAATACCCCTCTCTCGTTTAAGTTGAGAGGTGAGCTTATATTCTAGTTGCTTGGGCAACACCCTCCTCTCACCATGGATTAGAGAGGTGAGCTCTTGGATATGTGTTGACCCGTATTGAGGTTGGTCCTTGTGGTTGCCCGATTTGGGATAGAGGTAGTGCAAAATCCCTCTCTCTTGGTTGCTGAGAGGTGAGCCAACCTTCTTGATCAATTAGGGATTGGTGCCCTTGTGTTGGAGGTTGAAGATGATCTTGTTGGGTGGTGTCTTACACGACATGACCTTGGAGTTGTGTTGCCCGACAACCTTGTCTTGAGTTGTATCCTTGGGCGACACTCCTAGTTGAGACGGTTGGGTTGACGCCCAATATGGTTCCCTTAGCTTAAGATGGTGTGATGCCCCGATCCTCGTGCCATCTCTAATGACCCCGAAGACCCGGGAGTCACCCTCGGTAAACCGCTCTTAACTTTTTCTTTTCTTGATCACTTATATTCAACTTAAAGGAAATATCTTATAATTTGGAATAAACTGAAACCTTAATAACTGCAGAAGAAAACTTAATGTTTCTAAATCTTGAAAGATATCTCAGAGTTTAATTAACTTATTACATATTATTTGCAGAATATAAATTACAATAGTAAATTTGAAAACCAAATTACAGACTACTTTACATTCCTTTTCTCTCTACAGCACCATGTCCCAAGGACCGAGGGGAAAGGATTAAGAGACTTCTAAACCTAACGAAACACTACCTTCTAAGCGTCTAGGTGATACATCCTTTAGCCTCCTCGTGCTGACATAGACCTGAAAAATGTTTCAGTAGGTTGGTGAGATACTGTCTCAATGAGTAGAATTTCACCCAACCATCACAAAAAAACTCATTTATGTTTATTATTTAGAATGTTATGCAAGAAATACTACACTGAGCAGGTCTAAGCAATTTAATTTAAACACAGAAGATATCAACATTTCATTATGATAATTATTGATGCAAAGCTGTAAATACAAGTATTTAACAGATTATTCTAAAATTTCACTTGAAGAACAACTACGGAGAAGCTAACTCCTATCTTTCTTAACTCTTTAACTTATAAAAACTCTGTGAACCTATATGAACATATTTTATCTTATGTCCTGATCATATGTAGTGTACTCTACATATGAAGACTCGTAGCAAACTATGATCCCACCGTACAAGACTTAGAGACACACCTAGGAAATGCTAAGTTTGACTTTCCGTCCTAGTCTGCTACAGGACCCACAGGCTCTCTGGCCTGGCGGCACTCGCAAATGGGTGCACGCTAGACTCCTCCTTCTAGAGGAGTACATAGGTGGAGGGTCTCTAAGTCTCCGACCACCTGGGCGTATCCCCAGGGTTGATCGAGACACTACCTCGAGTCTCTAACCACCTGGGTGTATCCCCAGGGTTGATCGGGACCCTACCACTCAGCCCTCGTGTCACCGAGACATTCGGTAAGTGTTGGACACGAGTCTCCGACCACCTGGGTGTATCCCCAGGGTTGATCGTTTCACCCCTAAGGTGCAGACCTCTCGAAGGGGTTCTACGGTGTCAGGGCACCTAAGTCTATCATTTTATTATTATAGAACACTTTAATCTGAAATACATAACTCATGTTCTTGTTTTGAACTCTGATTCCTCTATGATACCACATCTACTGATTTCATATCAAACCACAATACACTGTCTTTCTAGAACTGTCATAACAGTAACTCAAATTATGGTGATTACTGCAAAATTCTTATACCGAACATACAAGCACATTTACAACTCATAAGTAACCAACTCATATCACTTTGGCATATGCATACTGAATTCATGCAATTGAACATCTTACTGCACTGCTAAGAGTAATATACTTCACATACAATAAATCATTTGTAACATTTATCAATTATCTGAAATTTCTCAAAGAACGTGTACATTAACCCTAATCCTGGTTTGTGCATCACATAACTCAATTAAGAGTTACTTACGTATCATAACACGAATTATTAACAATACTTGAGAGTTTCTAGTAATATCTCAGAGAAATTTGCCAATTCATGTAAATGTTAATTCACACACTTTAACATAACAAGAAGCATGCAACTAGGGTTTATTTGCATATTTTTATGTTATCGTACTTTCTTTGAAATTGTGCATCTGATAATTTACAACATATGTATTGCCTGATTTAATACCCCAAACTATACCATTATCAGTCGTGTATTTCTAATTTCAACATTCACATTAAATATGACCTAAAGCGTGCATATAGGGTTTCTTTGATATTTTTCACAACATCATCATTTCTTTGTAATCATGCATTATTTAATTTATAAAATCGTGTTGTCCGGGCTTGTACTCAAACTTCCCAATTTTTGGTCGTACGCTATTGTTTCCAACATTTAATCGAGTAACTTAAGTTTCGATTAATCATCTAATTTTTTTACTAATTTACATCACGCATATTAATAAACTAATTAATGCCGAGCAAATATTATTAATTGAAACACGCAATATAAAAATCGAGGGGTGCCGACACTGCCCGACACCCGGGTATACGCTGTAAACTACGTTAAATACGGATCAAACCGAAATCGTCCATTTTATGTAGTTAAATCGTGATAGACAAATGAAATGCTACTCACAGTGGTTCGAAACGTCTGGATTCGTCCAGAAACGCATCTAGGCGCCTGTTTCCGGGTGTCCACTGGTTCATCTTCAACCTCAGTTGTTCTGGATTTCAACCTATTGCAAACAAACAATAACTTTCTCACGTACAGGTGGAGGAAACAAGCTACAAACGCAGCTAGGTGATGCTCATGATTGTGGATTCGGGCATGGACCTCAAGGATGAAGCCAAAGGCATCGATTACGTGTTGCTCCTCGCACTCAAAGGGTCCATGGTTGTTGCTTCGTGTAGATGTGGCTGCTGTACGGTAGGGCGTCACCCCTGCTAGTTGGGCGATGGTGTTCGTGGCTGCAGATGCATGCTTGGAGCACAAGACCGGACTCAATGACAGCATTGCTTGGGGCTGTTGCTCGCCCAAATGGCCCCTGGTCATTATTGCAACAGTCGTTGTTGCTTGATAGATGGGGCGCCGCCTCTTGCTAGGTGGGCGCAGGTGACGTGACGCAATAGGGGCGGAAAAGGAAGGGGGAAGGGTAGAGGACGAAGGGGCACCGCTGGAGCGGCCCCCTTCAAGCCAAAATCAGCCGTCGACGCTACTGCTACTTGGTTGCTAATGCAGCTTTGTAGGTCGGTCGCTTCTGTTGGGCACTGCCATCGCTGCTCTACTGACCGGGCTACAAGTGGGCAAGGTAGAGGAAGAGAAAGGGAAGAAGAAGGAGAACAGAGCCAAGTTGATGGTGATTGAAGCCAAGGAGCATGGAATCGCTGCCCTTTCTCCTTCGTTGTGGCCAATCGGCCTGTAGCTGCTTGGGCACCACTCTTAAGCGGTCTTGTTCTATCGGGGGAGGAAGAAATGATAAGGAAAAGAGGAGGAAAAGGGCTTATAAATGAAAATTAATTGGAAAATTTGCAACTTAGGTCCCAAGGTCTTGGAAACGCCCTAACTCTCAACTCGATTGTACAATTGAAGTGATTCTTCTTACAACATTTCAAGGGAAAGATTATCTACACCCTCAGTGCAAGAAATTATGCAAATTGGACTATCTCACCTGATCAAAGCACTAAACGCATCAGTGAGTACTTAATTCAACTTAATCAACCTAATGATCATCATTGCCATTATCACTAATTACCTCAGATGATTCAATCTCAACTATTGATTCATATATTAACTTATCTTAATTAACCATGATGTTTAACAAAATACTTAGCATTAATCAAGGTGTTTCACGCTAATCGAGGTATTTATTGACTAACCTGAATATGGGTTGTAACAGATGGAGTCTGGGTGTTGCACACTATATCTTGTGCTTTGGATGATACATCTTGAAGTAAGGTTGCCCGATATCCCTTATCCACCCTAGAGTTAGGGTTTGGACGACATGGTTGCTAGACCCTTGGATGGGCTCTTGGCCGACATGTGTTTCCTTGGTGACCTTTTGAGTATGTTGCCTGATACCCTCTTTAGGGTTAATTCTTGGACGATACACCATGTACAGAGGACGCCCAATGCACCCCCTTGTCTTGAGATGGTCTTGGCAGATAGGTTTTGATAGCTTGGTGCTCGGCACAGCCTTGATCATTACCCTTATTTAGATGAGCTTGGGCGATATGGTATGGTGCCCAGGATGGTTTTGCCCGATACCACCATGTCTTAGTTGAGATTTGACTTATATGAAGTGTTGGACGACATGGCTTGATGCCTGACATGCTAGCCCTTGATGCTGGCCATTATGTTGCTTCATGGCCATGCACGACACCCTTCTTGGGCGTCATAGGTACCTTGGCCGATATGGTTAACCCTTGGATGATGTTGAGATGGTTTCACCATAGGGGCACCTTGGGCGACACCCCTTTGGTCGATATGGCTCATGTTGGAGGTTAGCTGATAGAGAAAAACCTAACCCTAAACCTAACCCTAACCCTGATCTCTATGCATGATAGGCTTTTGGCCGATAGCATCTGCTGATGCACAATACACTCTGCCCGTCACCATGAATTGGTGAGTCTTTGTTGCATGATAGTTGATGTTTGGGTTGGCCGTAATGGTGGTGGACTTGTTTAGAGTTTGGAACCCTAGCCAATACACCCATTGGTGAGGGTTAGTGCTTCTCGCCATACCTATAGTGAGGGTTGCAGGAGCATTGGTGAGGGTTATGATGACCTGAAATGCATATAGCTATTATATGCGGTCATATCTATGTTGTTAATGATGATACAAGTGATATGATGCAATCACCTTGAATTCTAAAAATATAATGTTAGGTTGTGAACCAGGAAGATTGGAAGCATATGAGGTTGCTTCACTTGATGGTGTGACACATATCTCTGATCACAAGTATGGGGCATGATATATGTTTGTGATTAAGGATAAAATTATGACTTCTACATGGATGTTGCTTTATACTTGATAGCATGATAATTCTTTTAATCCATGATGGCTTTAGTTATCTCTACGAATGTGATTACTAACCATGCAGGTTTTTCATGTGGATTCATAGCCTAGTAAGAGATATGAGATATATGTGCTTTGACTAGCACAATGTGATGATAATCCTGGATAATGAAATAAAAAGTTGTTAGGTATGAGGACCTGATATAAGGCTGAGTGCCTAGTTGAGGTGTTATCCTCTGTTGATGAGATAAGGGACGTGTTCCCAGGATGTTGATGCATGTTGTGATGCCTTGAGAGATAGTGGTTGATATCATAAGGGATTGAGGTCCCAAGATAGTATAATGATGGAAATAATTATGTAATCCTATGTGGCTATGTTTATACTTTGTTTTGCCTCAACAATTGGCTTAAAATATACTAACTAATTATATACGAATATATCATGTAGTTTGCCCTGGCCATAGATCCATCATCGTCAGTATTTGGTGATGGTAAAACAGGTTTATCCTGTGGGATTACCTGGAGCGCATATTGTTGAATATGCGAGGTTTCCCCTAGCCTAAAACAGGAGGGTTTGAGTACAATTGTGGTTGCAGACTCAGGATATATAAAGCATGGTGAACAGACCCATGGCTCAGGATATGAGATGATGAGCATGATGTGTTCATGGCTCAAAAGTATGTATATATGTATATATGGGTAGCTTACGGAGTTGACCCAGAGGTTGAGGCCCTATAAGCATAAGATTGCGGTCTTTCTTGATGATTTGTGTACTAACCATGAGAAGGTGAGGTCATGGAGTCTGGATCACCTTAGACCTTGTATGGCACCGGATTGGGCTTCGCAGCCAATGGTTGGACTTGAGCAGGGAAGGCTCACTTCCTCAGGGCATAATAAAATGTAATCTAGCCAAATAGTATATCTTGCTTAGAGCAAAATACGAAACATTGATTGAGACCTTGCTTATAGCTGATCTAGTTACACTTTGCATATATGTGTACGATCCTTATATTTTGTGATAAGTTCTTATAAAGCTTATCTTGTCAATCATGTTCCATAAAGAAATACTTGGTTATATGCCTCCTGGATATCTTGGTAAGCTTGATGGTAATAATAGCTTTGCTCAGTATGCGGCTCTGGTTATACGCTTTATTAGTTATCTGTTGTTGTTGCTTTAACCTTTGAGATTTTATAGTTTCGGTGGGGAGTTATGTTTCTCACTGGGACTGTGTGTCTCACCCCGCTGGTTTACACCCTTTTTAGGCGGTCGTGACAGACGAGGGAGTCCTGAGGTTGTGGTTGAGCAGCAAGAGGAGGACCAGTAACATGCAAGAGATGGAGATGTTGCATGTTTTGGTGTTTTCACTACTACAAAAACAACATTCAGTGTCTCTTTTCTGGGCGTCGGTTATTTTCCAAAACTGAAAACTATAATATTCAACGTCGGATATTTAGGAACCCCGACGTCTATATTCGAAGACCATCCAGACACGGGTACCACTTTGTATTCAGCGTCGGCTGAGTACAACCAACCGACGCCAAAAATCGCCCACGAAATCCAATTTTTGAGTGAAATTTTTTTTGCCTCCAAAGTATCACATATAGCGTCGATTTTTTAACTACGAATCGACGCCGATATAAGATGGAAATTTGCGTGAAAAGTTCCAATTTAGGCGTCAGTTATCCTTTGATAACTGACGCTGATAATGGTTCCAGCCAAATAATTTTGGGAAAAGATTGTCTAAAAGGCGTCGATTTTACAAATAACCGATGTTGTTGACAAACTTAATAGACCCGTATCACCCGAATCTTCCCCTTCCTTCCTGTTTCATCACGATACCTGCTATGATCGCCGCTCGCCTAAAATTGCCCGACGATCGCCCGACGACCCCCGCTACTGCTCGCCGTCGCTGCTGCTGGTGTGGCTCTACTCGTCACCGCGTCCTCTTTCTCCTGCTGCCGCTGCCGCTTTCTGCCACTGCTGCACGCCGGTCTGCTCTGCTCACCGCCGCTCTTTGCCTGCTCACTGCCACTACTGCCGCCGGTCGCTGCCGCTCTTCTCCACACTAGCTCCAGGTAGCCCTAGCCTCTTTGCTTCCTTCTTCGTAGCTTTCCTTCTCCGTAGCTCCTTACCAATAGCAAGCACGGTCGTGGCTGTGTTGGCCTACCACGGCGGTGTTGTACAGCACGACCGTGGTAGGCCAACACAGCCACGGCCGTGCTTGCTGTTGGTAAGGGCAAGCACAGATGTGGTTGTGTTGGACTACCACGGTCGTGTTGTCCAGCACGGCCCTGGTAGTCCAACATAGCCACGGCCGTGCTTGCTGTTTGTAAGGATATGAACAAATCTTTATGTAATTATGTAAATCCTAGGATACGGACAAATATTTTGCTTGCATATATTTGTGTTTCTAATCCTAATGTTTGACCTAATTCAGTAAATTTTGATGCATGTTGAAATAAGATTTAAACATGTCCATTCTAGCATCCTAATTTGATTTGATTAAACCCTAACATTGATGAAACCCTAACAACAATTGTGATGAAATCCTAACATTAATTGTGATGAAACCCTAACATGTACCTATCTATTATTGTGTTTGTTGGCCTAGAAACCCGTCCAACATTTACTCATTAGGAGTAAATCTTGGATAGTCCCCAGTTTGGGACTATTCTTGAACACCTAATCTCACTTAAGATGTAAGTGTATAATGTGTATTGGGTTTTCGAGAAAATTTCAGCAACATTTCCCCATTTGTTCTCTAAGTACATATGTACTTAGAGAACAACGGGGAAATGTTGCCGAAATTTTCTTGAAAACCCAATACACATTATACACTTACTAGTGAGATTAGGTGTTCAAGGATGGGATAGGTGGTACACATTTATTATATATCAGAATGACATCACATGTGTTTATTCCCTGAATTATATGTGCGTGGAGATCACAATGAAGGATTGTTAATTGATAAAAGATCACAATTTAGAGGCATGCATGTTTATTTTTTTTATTGAAGCTAAATGTTTGTTTTTTAATATCAATATCATTTTCAGATTTGATGTTTCATTATCTTCTATTTAATACAAATGCTAAATGTTTGCCTTTTTAATGACATTTTTAGATGGCTGACCATGATGAGCATGATGTCCATGATGAGCATGAAGTCCATGATGAGCATGCTGTCCATGATGAGCATGGCGAGGATAGCAATGTAAGTTCTAAAAACATATCATGTATTTATATAAAATTCATTATCTCCTAGTTATGTCATATATCCCATATTTCTAAATTGGACTAATTCAGTGTGTTTATTTTTGTTAAATTTTAGGTTGATGATGCACATGTACCCACTGAAGCACTGGAGGAACTTGATGCGCATCACCAAACACTTAATAAGAAAAGGGGCATCACTTTGTTGAAGAAGTTAATAATGCTAAGTGGCAGTGGATCCAGATTGGTTGTGGAGTTTGATAATGGAAGAAATGCAATTGGAGTGAACCGCAATAATTTTGTAAACTATCTTGGGGTTGTCACTTGAAGCCATTGTGGTGTTAAGTATGATAATTGGCATAAAGTTCCTCAGGCGAAGAAAGACTTGATATGGAAGGATTTATGTGTGAGTTATTATTATTTGCAATTCTATTTTGTAGATTACAAATTCTATTATTTGTAATTCTATTTTTGGATACTAGTAAATAACAATTCTATTTTACAGAATCTTTTTGCATTGGATGAGAAGTTGCATCGTAAAAGCATGATGCAACGCGCTGGAAAGATGCTAAGGAACTATAGGACAAATCTCAACAGAGAATACATAAAAGATGGTGATAACATGAAGAAGTCAGCCCTTGAACAGTGGAACTTCTTGGACAAAGAAGATTGGGACACGTTTGTTGCTTCAAGAAAATCTGAAGAATTCAAGGTATTAGGCGTCACTCTCAATTTAATTAATATACTTTGTATTTACCTATTCATGATTAACATTTAGTGCTACTAACCAAATCATTAATGTTCATACTAACTAGGCCCTCAGTGAGGCGCAAAAAGTAAGGCGTGCACTGAATGTGCATGACCACACTATGGGTCCAAAGGGCTATGCAAGCGTTCACCAAAGACTATAGGCGGAGTCTGTTGCTACTCAGGAGTCCTCTACTACATGTGCCACACCCATGCCTCACCATGATGTCTGGATAGCTAGGAGGGAAAAAAAAGAAGGGTGAAATAAAGAAGCCCGTAACTGCTGAGGCGGCTGTGAAAATGGTAAAATACAACTCTTAGAGCAATTGTTTGAATATTGATTATTTGTGGTGTTAACTTACCAATTTCTGTTGATGGTGATTAGCTGGAGCTGCACGAGCAGAGGAAACAAGGCACGTTCATCCCTCAGGGCATAAGGGATGAATTGACAGTTGCTCTGGGTAACCCAGAGCATCCTGGACGTGTTAGGGGTGCAGGCGCTGGTGTGGGCATCAAAGCATTCTTCGGGCCATCCCAGCGCAAACCCAGAGTGGGACTTTCACAAGAAGAGGTAACCTATTATTTTTTTTAAATGTTACTGCAAAAGGAAATTCAATAATAAGAAGCTAATGTTTCTTTTATCCATGTATAGGAGAATAAGAGAGTCGAGGATATAGTTGCTAAGAAGGTCAATGATATAGTTGCTGAGAAGGTTAAGGAAGAAATAGTGCGGTGGCAGGCATCTCAGGCTTCCAATCAGCCTATGGCGACCCACTCTTCTCCTGATGCATAGACTGAGAGTAATCCTATAGACCTCCCGCCTAACACGTATGTTGTAAGTATTGTTTATGACATTGTAGCTAGTCTTTTCAAGAAGATATGTTTTCAAGATGATATGTATATATGTATAACATTCTTTACGTAAATTTGTAGGCGTTGAAGCCATGCCGCTTAAGAATGCAAGACTATGTTGTTGCAGAGGCACAGGCTTACCCGTCCCTTCCTGGGGCAACGTTTCACGGGACTCCAATGCCACAGGGCTACGTTCATGTGAGCCTGATACGTGTATTCCCTGATTGGAGGGAAGCTACATTGCCATATGCCCACCCGGATATTGATAGACTTACTAATGTAGAAGGCGGGGTGATATTGTGGCCCAAAGCATATGTTGTCTACACTACTGAAATTTTAAGATAAATTTACATTACTTTAGATTTTTAATGTGTATATATGAGGTTAATTGATCTGAAATTATATATACAGGTTAAAAAGAAGACACCCAGAGCACCTAGGCCTCCACCTCCACTTCCTGCATTACCAAGTTGGGTTCCAATTGACCTAAAATACCCGTTAGAACCTGCTTGTAGGGGAATGGTATGTTGGCTATGGGCACACAATATACATTGCCCTATAATTATTTCTTTAGAAGTGAATTATGCAGGTCAATCATACGAAAGCTCTTTATTTATACAAGATATTATTGAGTTGTTTATATATGATTGGCTGAACACATCAATGATAGAGACATGGATAGGGTGAGATCATGTTTATACATCCATATACCTTGTGTAAGATCTGGTGATCTGGTTTCTTAAA
The DNA here is from genome assembly GCA_963693085.1 of Alisma plantago-aquatica. Taxonomy (NCBI): domain Eukaryota; kingdom Viridiplantae; phylum Streptophyta; class Magnoliopsida; order Alismatales; family Alismataceae; genus Alisma; species Alisma plantago-aquatica. Next base: position 64,339,124 of record OY856411.1, on the reverse strand, counting down.
TATTAATGCATACGTAATACATGTTTTGCAGCTACTTAGTCGAAAATGAATGCAAATAATTTGCATTTGACCATGTGGGATTTTTGATTCCATCATTGATTAGTATGGTAGCTAAAGACCCTGATAGTGTTCAACAATTCTGTATAGATGCTTTTATAATTTTCGGTCAGAAACAGAAGACGATAATAATAGCTCCATTCAATGTCAAGTAAGTTTACTTTACTTATAATTTGGACTTAAGAAAATTACATTTTTATTGTGGATTTTGAGTTATTAATTTTTAACTTTTTTTACCTCTAGCAGTAAGCATTGGGAGTTACTAATTATTGTCCCCGGGATGTTCACTGTTTATTATCTAGATCTTGTGGGGAGTACATTGAATACTAAAATTGGACACGTAATGAGATTGCCATTATTTTGGTGAGAAATATTTCATTTTTATATCTGTTAACATTTGTTATTGCATTACTATTTAATTATGCAATTTACTGTGTTACATTAACATGTAGGGGTTTGGATGCATTCAAAAAGGCTGGAGAAAAGGTCCCAAGGAAAAAGAACCAGCCAATAATTTGGGAGAACATAAAAGTAAGTTTCCGACTACAATATATATTATTTATGTGAACTGTGCTTAGTTGTATTTTTTAATATTTTGTATGTTTCAATTTATAGTGTGCTACACAAGACAACGGCTGGGCATGCGCATACTATGTGATGCAATTTATGCAGATGATTATCAAATATGCTGCATTGGACATCGATACCATACATGAGGTATTATATATAGTCTCATTAGTTAGTATGAAATATATCAATCTTATTTTTATATTATTACTTATATATACATCATTCTCTTTGTAGGTGTTCAAAACTGACCAAACTATAGCTAAACACTTAAAAGATGTACATGCTTCATATACGATGGTAGTATTAAAAGAAGTAAGAGAAGAATGGGCAAGAGCCATACAAGCAGTGGCGATTGTAAGATATAATTGGGATGATGATAGCGATGTTGAATGATATTTTGTAAATGAATATTTCTAAATGTTTATACATGTTTGAACGTTTCTACATGTATTTAAATGTTTCTACATGTGTGAATGTGAGAATTGAATTGATGTCTGAATGTATCTACTTGTGTGAAAAGTATATTTGTTGATTTTGCAGGTTTGTGGCCTGTTTGTAGGTTGATATCAATGGATGTCGTAAACCTGTAGTTCAGAAAACTGAACTGCAGGTTCTCATCCTGCTGACCAGCCACAGCAGGCCTGCAAACTGATAAGAAAAAAAAACATAGGTGTCGGTTATTTATAGAACACCATCATCAAAGACTTACAGCGTCGGTTATTGGATAAAAACTGCCGCCTATCGGTGCCCTGTTGGCTCGTTTCGCGAAGCCTTTTTAAGTCGGCGTACTATACATAACCGACGCCTATAGGTGCCCTACTGGCGCATTTTCGGTGGCGTGAAGTATTTTGACGTCGGTTATAAAACCGACACCGAAGAACTCGACCTTTAGCGGCGCCCACATAGGCGTCGCTTGATAACCGTTGCTAAAAGGTTATAAACAACCGACGCCAAAGACATGTTCTATAGTAGTGTTTGTAGTAGAGTCCTAGAGTCATCCTTGTACTCTCAGGTCCTTAGAGGTGTTTTGATGATGTTTTACGATGTACATCAGTTGTAATTCTATATCCTGCTGTTGGTCATATGTGGCCTGTTATGTATATATAAACAGGTGATGAACTCATGTGTTGGTGGAACAACTAGTTCCTTTAAGCTATGGATATGTGTTAGCTTTGTAATATTTATATAACATATTTTGATGCAGGATCTGGATGCAAAAGTCCTCTTATGTACATTTTCATAATCAGTTTTAATTAACCCGTGTTTTTAAGTAATAGTGTGGTTCCGCACATTTTCGCGTGACATTTCACTTTCTGAGTGATAGCGGGAAGTCACAGTTATAGGAAAACTCTATCAAGCTCAAATGTAAGTCCCAACTTCCCACAAACTAAAGAACACATGCTCTAAGTAAGTCCTCCAAAGTCTGTGTAGTCCTTTCAGACTGTCCATCTGTCTGAGGGTGGAAAGTTGCGCTAAACTTCAACTACGTACCCAGGGCTTTATGTAGTCGTTCCCAAAAATGACTCGTAAACTGGGGACCTCTATCAGACCCAATCGTAGTTGGGACTCCATGCAACCACACTATCTCATCTATGTAAATCTATGCAAACATCTCAACAGTATAGGTTGTTTTGACAGGAACAAAATGTGTTGTCTTAGTCAACCTGTCAACTATCACCCAAACAGAATCATGGCTTTTGACTGTTCTAGGTAGAATAACCACAAAGTCCATCGTTACGTGATCCCATTTCCACTGAGGTATAGGTAGGGGTTGTAATATTCCTGCAGGCTTTTGGTGTTCTGTTTTAACTTACTGACACACCAGATACTGTATAATGAATTCTGCTACATGTCTCTTCAAACTAGGCCACCAATACATATCTTTTAAGTTATGATATATTTTAGTGCTCCCTGGATGCATTGCATACATGGACGAGTGATCTTCTTCCATAACTAATTTTCTTAAGTTATTAACATCAAGAACTACCATTCTACCATGGTAACATACTATCCCATCCTCTGACTCATGGAAACTATTCATTTCTCACTTCCCAACTCTGACCTAATCTGTTGAATCACAATATCAGCTTGTTGTGCCCCTTTGATCTGTTCTCTCATAGTAGGTTTCACATGCATCTCGGCTAACAATCCAGCTAGCAAAGATACTTCTAACTGCACATTCATTTGTCTCAAAGAGACAAGCATGTCCCTCTTACAGCACACTAAAGAATTCAATTGTGCTTTATCAGAGGGTTGAGACGAGGATTTTCTACTGAGTGCATCAGCCACTACATTGGCTTTCCCTAGATGAAAATCAATTGTACAATCATAATCCATGATTAATTCTATCCAGTGACATTGTCTCGTATTCAGCTCATGTTGTGAGAAAATGTACTTTAAGTTTTTATGATCTGTGAAAATCTGAAACATTTCTCCATAGAGATAAAGCCTCTAGATTTTCAATGTGTGAACCACTACAACTAGGTCTAGATCATGCGTCGGATAATTTTCCTCACGTTTCTTAAGATGTCGAGAAGCAAAAGAACTACATGATCATTCTACATCAACACACAGCCTAAACTGTTCTTAGAAGCTTCACAGAAAACAATGTATCCATGTCCCTTCTCAAATAAAACCAACATAGGTGCACTAGTCAACCTTTCTTTCAACAAATAAAAAGAACACTGAAACTTGTCATTCTAGACATAAGGAACTTCCTTCCTGGTCAACCTGGTTAAGGGTAATGCTACATAACTGAATTCTTTGATAAACCTTCTGTAGTACCCTACCAAACCTAGGAAAGTATGGATCTCAATCGGTGTCTTAGGCTGTTCCCATTCCACAACATATTCTACTTTCTTTGGATCAACACGAATACCTGAAGAAGATATAACGTGTCCAAGAAAAGACACTTCTGACAACCAGAATTCACACTTGCTAAACTTAGCATATAACTTGTGTTGTCTCAAAAAAGTCAAGGTTTGACGGAGATGTTGTTCATGTTGTTGTCAGTCTGTACTGTAAATCAAGATGTCATCTATGAAAATGACTACAAACTAATCAAGGAATGGATGGAATATTCTATTCATCAACTCCATGAATGCAGTTGGTGCATTAGTTAGTCCAAACTACATAACTAAAAACTCATAATGACCATACCTCATCCTAAAGGCCGACTTAGGTAATACACTCTCCTTGATGCGTAACTGATGATATGTTGATCTTAGGTCTATCTTAGAGAACACCGTTGCACCACGCAATTGGTCAAACAGATCATCAATCCTTGGCAAAGGATATTTGTTCTTAATGTCACCTTGTTGAGCTATCTATAGTCTATACATAGTCTCATAGACCCATCTTATTTTTAAAAAAAGAACTGGAGCACTCCATGGAGAAGTACTCGGTCGAATAAAGCATTTCTCAAGTAACTCTTGTAACTATTTCTTAAGTTATTCCATCTCAGATGGCACCATCCTATAAGGTTTTTGGGCTATGGGTTGCGTACCCGGAATAAGATTAATCTCAAAATTAATTTCTCGGGGTGGATGAATATTTGGAAATTCCTCGAGAAACACATCCTCGAATTCCCTGACAATAGGAATTTTAGAAAGACCAAGACTCTTTATTTTGGTGTCTATCACATATTCTAAGAATGTGAAGCATCCTTATCGCATCAGTCTTTTAGCTACCATTGCTGACACTAGACAGGTTGGAAGAATCTTTTTGTCCCCCTGAAAGACCCATATCTTATCACCGTGTGAGAATACAGCTTGATTGGAACCACAATCCAAGACAACCTTATACTTCTCTAGGGTATCCATCCCAAGAATTACATCAAACATGTGCAATTCAAGTGGTATAATATCCATCTAAATGTTGTGTTCTGAGAGAGAAAGAACACATGGAGAGCATACCTCCCTCAACACTGCAAATCCAACTAACAGAGTTTCTAATAACAAATTATCCATTCTAGGATTGACAATTATATTGCAGTCATAAATCACTTCTCGAGTGATAAAGGAATGTGAAGCACCCAGATCAATCAAAACATATATGAAAGAGGATAAAGACATATCATAATGAAATAATTCAATCTGACCTATCACAACTCGGGGGTTAACAACTTCCTATGACTGATTCATAGCATAAAATCTTATCGCTGCCTATTGCCGACCTCGTGCTCTGTTGGCTGGTGCTGATGATCCTGCCTGGGATTTTTTTCCATGTCCTCGTGTGCTATTACTGAAATGTTGTCTCTGTGAGCCTTGTTGATTTTACCTTGGTGGTTGGGTTACACCCACGTCCCTAACTGAACAATCCTTTATCACATGACATGTCTGTCTACACCTGTAGCAAACTATGTCCTCCCATTATGACCTAGGCAGTCATGTCATTAACATCGATGCTTAGCTATGGGCTCCAATTGATGGAAAACTACGGCCTCTACCTCGGCTGGACGTCCATTGTGTCTAAGTATTGAACCTCTATGGTTCTACAGGTGCAGTAAACCTTGGTTTCTTAAAACTGCCAAACCTCTGACCCTAAAACTGTGTAGGTACTTTCCTACTATTTTCCTCTCATTTCTCAATCACGGACCTCTCTATCTGCCTAACTGACTCCACAAATGTGGCAAACCTCTCTCTATTCTCTAACGCAGATACATGTGTGGTTAATTCAGTGTTCAGACACTTCTCAAAATGCCAAATTCTCTCCTCATCTGTGGTAGCTATGTACGGACAAAACCACAGAAGATCCATAAACTTAGCTTCATACTCGCTAACCTTCATCAGTCCCTATCTAATCCTCTCAAACTACAAAATCTTCTCATCAAGATATCTTAGGAAAGTATCTACTGACAAACTCTTGTCGAAATTCCTGCCATCCAATCTCAACACCCGATCTTTTCTCTTCTTTGATGGCCCACCAATGGCTAGCGCTTCCTTTCAAATGGTATACAACATGCTTAACCCTATCAAATTCTGGAATATCAAGGATCCTAAAGGCTTTCACTATCAAAGTAAGCCATGAATCTACATCTGCTGGGTGAGTTGTGCCAGCATATTCAGTGGCTCCTACCTAACGCAACCATTCAAAGGTCTTACTAGATCCATGTCCCTCACTGGAAACTGGTATCCTAGGGGCTGGTGCTGGTATCCTGTCAGCCATATGCGTCATAGTATTCATGATTTGCTAAAAATGCATTAAAATCTAGGTTTTCTAATAGAGTTTGGTCAAGCTGGGGATTCTCAGGAACTGGTTCTTCTCTAGCCTGATCCCTTGCGCCACCTCCTGGTGTAGCAACACTGCTCTCAACAATGTGTTCTTCATGCGCTCCAGCCATCTTCAGTTTTACTTCTTCTCCTGTATGAGGAGAAGACACTATAAGATACACTAGAGGACACTAGAATAGGCTCAACAAACTTAATCCTATGTCTCTATAGACTCAACAAACATTAGGCTCTGATACCAGAACTTTGTGACGACCCGATTACAAATCAAGTCATCACCAGTAATAATCATAGAATAATCATAAACAGGGGAATTAACAAAAATCACTAAGAATTAAAAACCATTTTTCACATAGATCCTTTTCCAGGAATTCGTTATAAAAAGAACCAAAACATTATATACATGTGGTTCATATCGTACATACATTGTATCGTCTCATCTCAAGGATAACAGATACTAGTTGCTTTACCTTAATATATACAACTACAACATAAAACCTCGAGGTAAACAAACCAAAATCTCAAGCTGTTCATAAAAACCACTAAGAGCTATCTCCCAAGGACCTGAGAGTATAAAGACGACACATAGGACTTCAACCTACAAGACATGATGACAGTGTACTCAGGAAATAGTATAAAACTAAGCAGAGGATATTTCATACAACTAGCAGGCATATTTATTGATAACTGAATTATAATTCATCTATTTTCTTTAAAAGGAATATGAAGAACATGTATAACATTTATCTACTAAGATGTATAAAAGTAATGAAGCATCAATTAATGTTTTCCGTGTTCAATACTTAAGCAAATATGCTACACGGCTTATTACATGTTCACATTCACATTTATGCCCAGAGCAGATGAGGTATACCACTCATACTCCAACCGACTACTAGTAAGTCAAATTCGGTACCATAAAAGTTTAGTGGCAGAGCCGACTGTCAAGACCTCACATGTCTCAGTTAGTACGAGACCACTTAGACTTAGCAGGACATCTCATATCAACTGAAATTAGCTATGTTGGGGTATAGCAACATCTTCGCTATAGAGTTACAGCCGTAGCATGTACTCTCTTCGGGAGAAGACCACTAAGCTTTCCCAGATTATTTGTCATCAGGAAGACCACTGAGCGATCTTGGTTTAGTTACATCAGGAAGTCCACTGAGCAACTTGGTGTATTTGGGGAGTCCACTGAGCACCCTCATTTAGTTTGGGGAGTCCACTGAGCACCTCATTATAATGATTTACATATACAAAAACATGCATACTGAGTAGAACTTGTTTCACCATTCAGCAAATGTTGACACTGAATGGATCTATGGTCTCGGAAACTACATGATAATATTTAACTTGCTTAGTTAAGTGCATTTCAGTATCTTTTAGCATCAATCAAGTTACAAATAAGAATTATTTCAGATGCTATAAAGAAATGCATAAATGAATTTATCAAGTACTTTCATATTCTTTAAAACACATAGATCACTTCTCTTATCATCATCATGCTTGGGTATTCAAACCCTTACTTCATCACTGAGTCTTGTCACCACTTACCAAGAAACAATTACCTCTAGGTCATCAGACAAGGGTATTTATTCACACAGTTCACATAGCTCATTGAATCTGTATCATATAAAATCATAGCTCTTACTTATCTATACTCATTACTTTATGATACTTGCATGGTTAATATATCATGCTATTCACAATATCACGTAGAAGTCATAACCAAGTAATATAAAAGAAACATATTCTTTCCATGAATTAGAATTAGGGTTTCCCTTTAACAACTAATTAGGGTAGCAAACCATCTCATCACCCACTCCTAGGGTTATGATTTACCTTTACTATTCAATTAGGGTTTTAAGATCTCATCATAAAAGATTAAACCCAATTCATACTCCATTCATGATGGGAGTATTAACATATGTTCATTACATAATTAGCTTTCCAATCTTAGTTTCTCTCTCATCCTAAGTAGGGTGTTGGTTACTTAATTCACCTCTTAAGGTCTATTATCTCATCAGTATTAAATTGAATTAAACTCGTTGTATCTCAATGTTACATTAATCATACAATATACATCACTTTAAACAAGTCTAATGAATTGGAGCATGCGTACCATATCGGGTATCATGGTATATAATGTTATCCTATCATGCTTGGAGATGTACATATCATCATATCATGGATCCATATTAGTCATGTGGCAAAAACACATCATCATATCAGGTTTAGGGTTTATCACCTAACACCATATCGTGTTGCCATGTCAGGTTAGATATCACATAGCTTTTATCATCTCAAGTCAACCTCATATCATTTATGGGTTAGACTCTTGACCTTATATCTGGTATAGAGATATATTGGATTCTCCTATCGTGCACGAGAGTGCACCATATTGGGCGTAATATGTATTGCTTTACAATGTATCATTTAAGCAATATCGAGATAATATCATATTGGTTTCTTACCTTGGATTGTCATATTGGTTTTCCATCTTAGATTACCATATTGGTTTTCCATCTTGGATTACATACTATATCGAATTCCCATCTTGGGTTTACCATATTAGTTTATATGTTGGGTATCATATCGGGTTACCTATATTAGATAAACCCTTAAACTCATAACCTCTTTATACTTTTGAGGATCAATGTTTTCATTATAATTACACGTCAAGATAGATACTTAGTTTCTCTTCAACCCATCACAAGGTAGTAGAGTATGTCAGGATTCAAAGGAAATCGGATTTCATAGTATATTGGGTTTCCACTTCTTCATCTAGGGTTTTTTTCCATATCATGAAAAAGGTATATTTTTATCCCTGTATCGTATATAAGGTGCTTGTAGGTATCTCCTATATCATCCAGAGGACATACCCCATATCATGTATGAGGTATCACCTACTTTTATATCGAGTGAACCACCATCTTGGGTTCCATATTGGATTTTAAGGTACTTCAACCCATATCAGGTTGTACCATGATTATGTCATCATCATCATCCTCAATACCTTTATCTTTATATTCTATACCATGAACAATAGTACTAACTACTTGTTAGAACTCATAGATATATCAGTTAATTAAAGGAAATCTGAATTTGAAAGTAATCAACAAGTTCAACAATATTGAAAAGAAATAATAATATGGTTGGGTTCAAGTTATATAACTCACCTATAAAACAACTTCCAAGCTTCAAGCTCCGACTATTCCCATTCCAAGGTTGAATATGAGCTTCTCTAAGATCTAAGACTTCAGTTCTTCAATACTTGCACGACATCTCCCCTCCTTATGGCTGATATCACCTTGCTAGGTTGATATCTCCTTCTTGGCCAACACCCTTTGTCTTTGGCCGATACCACTCTACAACTCATCTCTCCTTACTCATGCATTATACTAGAGTGATATGCATGATGTGAAAGGGAAATTTGATAACAAGATTTCAAAAATTCTACTAATAGGTGAAGGGAAGGGTATTTATACTTGGGATTTATAGATAAGAGTGTAAGAGGTGTCATTAGCATAAGCTACTAAGTGCCACATAGCCATGCATGGTCGACACATGTAGTTGCATGAATCCTATATTTATATTTGCCATGCAAAAATAAAAGCTTAGTGATAATTCAAAGGATAAGGGTCAGGCTCCTTGGTTATCTTCTAGAGAAAGCCTTCTTCCACTCACTTCATTATTATATACAACACAATTTTTTCCAAGGAAAATTGTAAGCCGATACATATCACTTCATATAAGTTCCTTGCCCATCATGGGCAAAGACAAGACTCCAAAAATTGATAGGAGACTCCCTTTATGGCTCCATGGCTGATAGGGACTCCTACTTCATGTCTTCAACTTGATATAGCTCATATATATAGCTTTCAATTATGCATTTTCTTGGTCTTTCCATTACTAAGAGTGACATCACTCTAGGATGATTCAAACATAATATATCCTTCTTTCTCTCTCCTCTAGATGATACTAGGAATAGGTAGAGACAATCTAAAGGTGGTAATTTACACATCAACCACACATTTTGAATATATTACAATTTATACCATAATTGATCCTCCAAGCATTTAGCATCTTTCAACAAGTTCTCACTTAGAATTTAGGCTTTCCACAAGCCAGCACTTTGCATAATTCACTCTCTCATGATGTTAAAACACTTAGAATACATTCAACATATGACATTTGCAATATAACCCCTCATCTTGGGTAATTTACACTTTACAATCAGACTATCATATAATGAACACATAGTTTGCATATAAGCTCAGATTTGAAAATAAACTTCACAAAGGGATTTAATTACCCTTCAAAAGATTAGAACAAGTTTTTAAGTAGCTTACTTAAGCAAAACTTCTTGGGTTAAGCCATAACCTAGGTCAGGGATATTATAGAACTTCTCTCCCATTTTTGACATTATAAAAAAGGAAGAGGGCTAGAAGTGCATAAAAGCATATCTTCTCCAAGCACAACTAAAACATACATCCACAAGATAAAACATGCAACATCATAGTATAAATCAAATAGAGATGAGAGGGACAAATAATTCAAGTCATAATCAAAATATGGGAAACATGGCACTAACTCATGAGATATAGCTAATCAAAGAGTAAGTGTACATATGATTTAGATTACAACATAGAAAGCATGTACCCAAAAGCAGCTACAAACCAACATTATGATAGAAATAGTACATCTTAGATAATGTGTCCTGATGTTTTTAGTACAAAATAGTATAGAAAGATATATACGATCAACATCTACAAACTAAAAACTAAAACATCTAAACTTCTAGGCTATTTATGTCCACAACATAATCATCATCATCAACATCATCAGCAGAAGCTTTTGGCTCATAGTCATAATCTCTGTTTGAATGTGCAGCAGAGACAACATCGTCACCTTCATCATGAGAACCACCAACAGAGCCATTAGAACCATCCTCGCCATCATCCTTAGATGCCTCCTCTTCAACAATAACTTCCTCATCAGCCTGATCTGGCATCTCCTAATCAACATAAAGACCGAAGCCACGACTGGGCCACATGGCATTATGCTCAGCCCAATACATACCAAGGTCATGTACTTCTTGAGCTTGAGGATAGGAAGGAGAAAAAGTGCCAAGTCCTAGAACAAAGGTATCTATAGGTCTAGTAGGGAGAGGTAGCACAGTAGGGGTAGATCCACCAGCAACAGAGGGTGTAATACAAGAAGTAGCAGGTGGAGCGTTGGGTAAAAGTGATTGTATGCATAAGATGCATAATCATCTCCTGGGTAGGGCTGGTAGGCAGGGTAAGGATGGGAACATGATAGGTTCATGGTAGACATGATAGCACAGAGATCCTAATGCATGTGCTCCTAAACCTCTAGGTTATAATCTTGTTTGTGCATCATGTAGCCTATGAGGGTCTTATTTGATACATGGAATGAGGCACAGGCAGGTCGAAATGGCTAAGGTAGTGGAGGTGCATGGGTAGAGGTAGAGTCTCCAGGTGTGGAAGAGAAAGGAATAGGCACACTCTTCTGAAGTGTGGTCTCACTGACGCAAACTCCTTTTTGGGCAAGTTTTTAATGAAGGTCATGAAAAAGAGATTTGCTAGTGGCAATCTGATAAAGACCACAAATCAAGGATGTGCATGGTGGGTGGGTGCCACATGTGTTTTTACTAGTGTCAAAGTAGGTAATGTGATGGAGGACATATCTGGTCCATTTGACTCCGATGTTCTTTAAGATATAGAACATAATCACCACAGTATTCTCTGCAATTTTAGTTTGATTTTTCTTTGGTTGAATATTGTAGTTGACTACTAGGGCAAGTATGTGGTTCATGAGGTCTAAGGCTGAGGAGGGAAGGGTAGACTTCTTCCTATAAATAAATTGAGACTTCTTCAAGAATTTATGAATGTTAGGAAGAGTAAGATCATATTTCTTGTAGAAGGCCTCAGGATCAACAAGGTCAAAATATTCATGGTAATTCTTCCTCCAAGTGTCACTCACCTCAATACCAAAGAAATAGTTATTCAAGGTATCTTTAGAGACTTAGAATTTCTTCCTGGCTATCATGGAAGCAAGGAGTACTTGAGCATTAGGTGGGGGTATGAGAGTGTCATAATTTCATTGCAAATTTGTGTAGAATTTATGAACGACTTTAGTACTTGTGATGGAATTGTAGTAGCACATCCATTCAACACTCAAGGCAGAGAGGTGGTGGTTGTATAGCAACTTGGCCACTTGATCGATAATCTTTTGTTTATGTGGGCTTGGCTCAAAAAGGGCATGAAATGGAAAGGGGTTCCTAGGAAGGAGATCTTTGTAACTATTTAGAGCATCATTGGAGACAAAAAAGGTATCGTCAAAGAGCATAAGCCGCAAGTTGGAGGAGGAGGAGGATGGTGCTCTGGATGGGGTGGCTCTCTTTCTCCTATTTGAAGCCATGGAGACAAAATAAGATGATAGAGAGATAAAAACATGGGAAACACAACCACAAACCAACCAAACACCTAGGGTTAATGAGAAAGAGGTCAAGGGAGGTCGAGTAAGGTCAAACTAGGATTGGGAGAGGATGGTTGGGGCTAGGGTTGAGAGCTTGAGGGAGTTAGAGGTTGGATTGTTTGATTTTTCTCTAGTTGAGAGGGAGAAAAGTCGACTGAACCTCACTTAAATTTGCTCCATCCCGGCCATAAATGGAGTTTTATGACTTGGAAACTCGATCATTGCATCCTAATTGCATTTATTCTCTACATCTACCATTTCCACCCCATTTCCACCTTAGAAATCTAGATTTCTAGGTTTTCTTCCATAATCCTTCATATTCTCATGTCCATCTGCACCATTAGAGGAGAGAGGACGTCCCCAAGAAGGTAGGATGTGAAGGAGGCTTCTACTTCAAGCTCCATGGAGTTCTACCCCCTTCTTCCCCTTTCTTTTGCCATTTCTTTTATAATGTCTAGCTAAGCCGCTAGTGGTGGGCTGTTTGTATCTATGATGATTGCTTTTTGCTTCTATCTCATTTCCTATTTCATTTCATGTGGTTTGCTCTTATAACATGGATTTCTTACTTTAAGATGTTTGATGAAACTTAGATTCTAGGGGGAATTGGAGTGTATGTCACCAATTTTAGGAATGGCTCCTAGGTCCAATTAGTGGATCCCTAGCTAGCCCTCTTTGTTCCTACATACACATCCCTCCTCCTACAAGTGAGTGTGAGATCTAAGTGGCTAGTGTAAGTGTGATTCGAGCAATTTCCTAGAGCCTTCTAAAGGCTGAATGGCTAGTGCCATGATTTGAAAAACCCTCATCTATTATCCCAGCTCTACCCTTGGCTCTCAATTGTCCTAATACCACTTATTCTAGAGACCTAGACTTGACAAGTGCTACTAGAATTACACCTAACCCTAGTTCTCCAAGTAGTAGTATAGGGTACATTCTACTAGCACTTGCCTTGTTGTTTTGTTTGGTAATCTAGATAGAATTGTGATAATTTTCTTGCTATGGTGAGACCCCCCATCTAGTATCAAACCACATCCCCAAACGGCCCACCTACCTAATATCACTGCTTAAAATCCACTTTACCTTTCTTAGCTTGTTTATGCTAATCTAGTTTAGTTGCCTTAGCTTAACCTAGTTAATTGCTCAGTCTTGCTCTTTAAATGCTAACTTAGGTTTTTTTCCTCTTTCTTGTGGTTGGTCTAGTTCTTTGTGCTAATTGCTCTGATAGTGTAGTGTAGTTAATCTTTGCTCCTGCTCTGTTAGTTGCTTAATCTAGTTCATTGGATTTTCTTATTTAGGGTAATTTAGGATTATGATAATCTAGATTTTATAACTGCTTTTACTTCCTTATTCATCTAGTTTAACCAACAAACAACCTTTTTAAACCCTTCACCTATGCTACAATAGTACCCCATGCGCTTGTGAGTGACCAATTTGGTATTGTAATTGACTTGGTTAGGGTTAATTCAAAATTTGAAAGATCCACACGTGTATCCTCCCTTAGGGTTGCATCAGGCCACCTCTAGTTGGCTGGTGTGTAGCCTTGATACTTGACGCACCGAGCTTTCTGGCACCATTGTTGGGGATAGAGGTGCTCGGCCTAGCTAGTTAGTGTAGCTTAGGCTTTCCTTTTTCCCTCATAATTGCTATTCTTCATTCTTTGTTTACTTTTACATATTTCCATTCTAAGTTGGTTTCTTGTTGCTTGTTTATGTATTGTGTAAGTGACAGTTGTGCATGTGCCACACACGTTCTACTTATACTGACTTGGTGTTGTACGACCCCGAGATAGGTAGGAAGAGACGCCAAAGTCACCGCAACCAACAATGAGAAGCTGATATGGCAGATAACAACCCTCATACGAATGCTCAACAACCTCCACCGTAGCCAAACCGCCCACTCCATGAGTATTTCACCCCAGGAAACTACACTTCTCCCATTGCCATCCTAGTTGACCAAATGCCAGGTCAACAATTCTCTATTCCACCTGCACTCCTTGGCCTCCTCCCCACCTACCATGAGATGGAGAATGAGAATCCCTACCATCACATCGATGCATTCCTCAAGACTTTCTCCACTTTTTGTACCCCTGCCGCTATCGATGACTCCATCTGGAGAACCCTCTTCCCATTCTCCCTAAAAGAAAAAGCTAAAGAGTGGTACATTTCAAAGCAAGAGTTGGTAACTTGGAACAAAGTCAAGAATGAATTCCTCAAAAATTTCTTCCCAATTGCTAAGATAACCTACATGAGAAGGTGTATCACCTCCTTTGCCCAGAAAGTGAATGAACCCTTCGATGAGGTGGGGAGAGGTTCTAAAAGCTCCTCCGTGACTGCCCCCACCATGAAGTGTCATGTGGAAACTAGTCCAAGCCTTCTACACCAGGCTTGAAGAGATGAGCCAAAATAACATCGACTCATCATGTGGAGGTACTTTCATGGCAAAGCCACCTGAGGAGTCGTGGCCGTTGTTCGAGCACCTTGCTAAAAATTCCCGCCATCGAGTTTCTACAAAAGGGGAACATTACAGCTGGGACTATGTCCCTCCACTGCTTTTTGTAGCTCCACCCCACACTATTGCCACCCCAAATATGATGAAGATGATGGAAGAAATGATGAAGATGATGAACAACCAAGCTGGTGGTTCTTCTAGCCAATCCACCGTTGTGGTAGATTTTGTAGATGAAGAAGTTCATGCTGTGTACTCTTTTGGGAACCGGAACAATCAAGGCCCCATGTCCAACACTTACACACCCGAGTGGAGAAACCATCCAAATTTCTCATGGAAACAACAAAAAGAATATGGTAAAGGACAAGAGCAGCCAAGGCCAATGTATAATTCTAAATTTGAAGATGAGGTGCTCAGGAGGTTGAGAAATTTGGATGAGGTAAAGAGAGAAGTATCCTCTCAAGGGAAAAATATTAGCTTCCTTGAACAAAGGCTTGATCAAATATCAATCTCACTTGCTCACCACGAAGAAGGAAGACTCCCATCTCAACCAATGACAAACCCGAACAATGATGGTGGTTATGTGAACGCTACTCAAGGTGCATACATTCCACCGTGAGGCCAAGCACCCCTACTCCTCCAATACCAAGGACCACCACATCAATATACTCCGCCTCCACCTCACTCATACCAATAGCCACCTCCACAATACCACCCCAACCATTACAACAACAACAACCACAACCATAATTTACCCTCCAAAACCCAAATTCACCTCACCAAAGGCCACCACCACCCCAACAACCACAACCATCTTCACAAGCCCCTCCTTCTTACCATGAACAAGTGAATACGATGTCTATAATATGGGAAAGAGAAGCTTCCCAAAAGCTTGAAAAAAGGGAAAGGAAAGTGTTTGAAGTTGATGACAAAGGCTCAATTCTAGAAGGATCTAGAAAAGATCGCAAAAGCTCCAAAGAATTTGCTGCTCAAGTGCTTCTAGAGAATGCCAAGTGCACTGAAGTTTTTGCTACTCCCGACGTGAATGTAGAAGCACCCTCACCTATCCCACCCTCTCTTGGAAGTAATGAAAGTGCAAGAGATTTGTCTGTTCCATCTGTTTGTGACAAGGTCATATTTGCTGCCCCACATGCCATTGACATAGCAACACTTGATGCAATACCTTATTGGTAGCCAAAACCTCCACAGGAGGCAAGGATCACCATCATTACTCCTCAAGGCTCAACGAGTGCTGTGGAAATGTTTGATGCAATCGGGGAGAAATTCCATGAAACTTTAGAAGGTCCATCTCCCCAAGAAAAGGGTAGCAGTATCATGACTATCCTGGGATCCTTGAATCAAGGAATGACATGCATCAAATCATTCTTTTCGATGGTGAAAGATTTTTGCATGGGGAAGAGAAAACTAGTGATATTACCGCCCAAAGAAATCATTGCTACAAAATTAGTGAATTTCATCTTCGACCTTGGCTTTCTAGAAAAAAGGGACGATTCGGGAGTTCCTCTCATTACATGCTACATCGGCACACAATCTATTGAGCACACTCTCCTTGATTTGGGTGCAGGGACAAGTATCACGCCATGGAGCATGTATCTATGACTTGGCCTCAATAAAATGGAACCGGTGGATTGTGTCCTTATCTTGGGTGATGGAACTAAGAGGAAGCCCTTGGGGATATTGCAAAACACAATAGTAGTAATGGATCAAAGGATAGACATTGCATATGTGACTGATTTTCTGATTGTGGATTTTGGACCTTTTGATGGAAAAGAATACCTCATATTGGGGAGACCCTTCCTATCCACCATGGGTTCAGTGTGCATACAGGTACTATAACAGTCACTTATAAAAGGAGAAAGTTTGATTTCTTTATATTCAGCGAAGAGGAGAGGTACAAGCTGGGTAATGAAGACTTCAGTGAGAGTCTATGCTACTATGATACCTTAGAGATGTGGAAATCAAGGCCATACTTCCGTTCAATATACTCTCCTTGGGATGAAGCCCATGTCGTCAGAACTCTAGAAAGGATCACTATGGAAGAGAAGGAGGACATCGTGGGTGTCAACACTTAGTGAACAGAGCAACAAGCCCGACTGAAGGCTATAAATTTCGCACTAGTGGGAGGAAACCATGTGGTTTGAGATTCTCAAACCTTATTTTATTCTCGAACCTTGCTTTATCATAATTTCTTTTAGTTTTCAAGAAACACACACACACACACACTATACTTGATATCTTTTCTATTTGTGAATCATGTTAGCACAGGAACAAGGAAGAAAATATGATGCTAAAGGGTTTAGCCAAGTAGGAGGTCAAAGTGGGAGAGAAGATTGCAAATAAGTAGAGGAGCTACAGGAAGAAGTCAAGAATGGCCATGCCACACAACACGGCCGTGGTGGTCCTGTCCTACTCACCTAGTATTACATTGACCACTCTATCTCTTGGTGGTTGTCTTCCACAACCCCATGCCCCTTACTATACTATTCTAAACTTTTATTTCATGCTGAGCACAACATGATTTAAAAGTTTGGGGTGGTAGGGAGGTAAGCCCTTCTTTCACCGTATTTTTATCTGTATGCCTTGTGATAAATTTTTGCAAGATGATCAAATAGTTTGACTAACATTCATACTTGTCTATCCTGACCTTGTTTGTCTGCTAGCGTTCATCCATACATGTAGTTTGATTTCATGCATTTTTGAGTAATTTTTCAAAAAATTTGCTCTTTTATCTCTTCCATGTCATGCATTACTTTTCTATGTAGACTTTGATAATTTTTGTGTGTTTTAGCTAGGATTTGCTACTTTATGCTTTAATTTTCCTAAAAGTTAGTTTTAGATGCGATTGAAGGCAAATTGGCACCATTTTGGCCAATTTTGCCCAAATTTGAATGTTTTTGCCCAAAAAGCATGTTTTAACTTAATCTCCACTATTTGAAATGACATTTTTAATCCTTTGACAAATGCATGCCATTTTCTTAGATTTTATTGCTATATGGTCTTGATCGTTGACTTTTTACATGTGCACCACCTCTCTTAAGTTTTTGAATATTTTGGTTGAATTATGAAGTGAGGAAGCTACAAATGCTTAGAGCCTATGGAATCACTTGATATAAATGTGAATGTCATGTTGTTCTAACATGTCGTGTGATATCATAAGATGAAGTGTTGGATTAGCTTGCATGTAGGAAATCTTATGTGGAAAACTACACTAATGACTCCTCTTTGATCCGACCCTTCTTTCACCATCTTCATTCCTCTCCACCTCATGAAAGGATGCCCTAGTGCACATAATTAGCCTTGGCCACCTCCAAAATTTTGGGGTGGCCATATCTATATCTCCTCACTTCACTCTATCCACCATATGCCCTATCTACATCAAGGGAAAAGAAAAGAAAAAAAATAAATAAAAAGAAAATAAAAGGAAGCTCCTATTTAAGAGCATTCAAATAAAGAAAATATGAGTTATCTACGTAATAGCACTCCAAAAAATAGCACTCCAAAAAAATATTTCCCCAATCCTTTCTTCTTTTTTCATATCACTTTACTCTTTTCCACAGCCATGTAGGTCATTTGGTGTGGTTTGTGGCATAAGATTGAATGCATGAAAGTGAAACAATACTCCTAGTCATCTTTGATTAACACCAATATGAAGCGGTCTACCCGAAATGATATGAAGGACATATGGACAACTTGTGTATTCTATGCTTTATATTTGAAGTTTGTATGCTTAGTGCTCATTTCATGATTGGACTGTGAAAGAGGAGAGGAGAGAGGTGAAGCACATGCACTTAGTCACTTCTAAGACCATATAGTCTATAATTTTCTATTGCTATGCATTTGTCATTCTTGTTTATTGAAGGAAAATTGAAAAGAGAGATTAAGTTGGAGCATACTTGAAGACAAGTATGTTTTAAGTTTGGGGTGGTAATGTAGCCCTATTTTAGGGCTCCATCTTGTGCCATTATGTAATTTTATCACATCTAAACAAGTTAGATTGTAAGTTAATTCCCTCAATATGTGCTTTACTATCAAATGCACATATGGACATTCTTTGCATTATTTTCAGGTACTTGGAGCATGCTTTGGATGAATGAGAGAGAAGGAAGGAGTTATAGGGTTCCTCCACCCATGGAGGGGTCCAAAGAAGGACCCAAAGCTCCCTAAACCTACCTCTAATGGCTAAGATTGAACATCAAGCAAAGAAGTCCTTTGGTAATGAAGTTTGAAGCCATTTTTTACCTTTGAAGACCCCAACACAGCTGTGGTGCCATGGAAACGGTTACAGGTTGATTGCCAAATTTTGCAAGCTTCAACAACTCAACCAGTGATGGAGCTTCCACTTGCGTGGGGTTACGTGCACCACTAAAAATCTTAGAGACAGTAAGTCTCTAAGTTTAGCCTTGTGTGTGCTATAATAAGATCTCCACCCACATATGCTAAGGTACATGGAAGTCTTATCGTAGTACCGTTGAGGGTCGAATCCACGAGACAACGGTCTTGTTAAGGATTAACAAGATGGAAAATGTTATAATTCTATTTATCTACTTAAGAGTCGATATTTAGATTGAAGATCTGGGTTGATGATTAAACTAAAATGCAAATGTAAATTAAATGGCAGGAAAGTAAAATTAAGGTTGTAAACAATATTTGAAAACCACTAGGATGTGATCGAGTTTCACCACCACTACACATGGATCATGACATACATCATAATAACATGGCTTGCAAAAAGGGTCTAATCAGTTAGTATCTTTGTAGACTTAGCTTTCTTTTGAATAGCCAACTACGAGAAATGTGGAAGTATTGCAATGCCAGCCATCCCAGAATGAATGGTCACTTACTTTGCATCACTCCCTTCGCAAAGTGTGTTCCTCGACCTGTCAAAGTTGTACTTCCATACGTCAACTGATTCCATTTTATAGTATGAAAGTACAACGATGGAGGTGAGTTTACTCCACTCCTTGAAAAGCGCTCCTAGATACCGAAATAGATCTATGGTGACTACATACATCAAGAACTAACATACAATCGATAATCAAATATAAAAGCACAAACATAGACAATTCGTACTAGTAGATAATAGGTAACACAAGTTGGTGATCACGCAATTAGCATTCATTAAACGATTGATGTTGAACTGAAAAGATAGTATTTCTCTATTGCAAACTCATGAATTACAATGTATGAAATGAAAACATGGGTAACGGGACTACTCCCCGCACCCTAGTGTATGGAACTACTTGCTCATGGTAAGAACAAAGAAGGAGACAAGATAAGATAAGGAAAACATCATCTCCATGTACGAGGGAGGAAGGTTGACCCCTTGGAGTAGAGAACACCTATCTTCACACTGCGTGGTTGCTTTAGTGATGAATCCTTCACTTCCCACCTTCTATGTCGATGAGAGAGAAAGTAGGCTTATGGATGGAGTGTGGATCTTAGACCGGAAGCCTTGGGGTGAAGGATGAAGGATGAAACAACTCTGGAACATATGAAGCAGCCTTTAGGCATTCTCCCCAGATCTGATGCTTGAATGAGGACCCCTTGAGTTCTATTTATAGGTTTCAAAGGGGGTCTTGAGCAGTCTAGAGACCATTTGAATCTTCACGGTTTGAAAACCATTTGGATCCTTACGGTTTGGAGACCATTTAGATCCTCACGGTCTTGGGACCGGTCACCTTCACACGTTCTTTGGATCAATAAGTCTTTACATGGTCTTGGGACCGTTTGGGTTCTTCACGGTCTTGGGACCGTTTGGGTTCTTCACGGTCTTGGGTGTTGTGTGGTCCTCAGGTTTCTTCTGTGTCACGTAACTCGCATTGGGACCACCATTTCCTTGACCGTATAATGTGCATGTCCTCGACTCTAAGTCAATTTTATACTTCTTCAAAATTCCTACCAGAAGCTAAAGTAGGTATGAGGGTTGGCTGAAGGCTACTGTGTAATTACCCCTTCGAGGGGGAGGGTTTGTCTAAAATTTGGGATCTTACTACCAGACGCAACACATCTACCTTTGTGGGGGCAGCTGAATGTACCGGTCGGGCAAGACCTTTGTCACCTTTTCATATATTTGGAGACCTTAGGATCATACTACCGGATGTGATACTTGTCTTTGTGAGGGCAGCTGAATGTGCCGACCGGGCAAGACCTTTATTGGTTCTACATATAAGTCCTTATACATGGCACAACTCTCATATTTTATTCAACACTCAGGCTTTTATTCATATGCTCACCAACTTGGGAATTGGGTATTTAGGGATTTTATTTGGGCTGTCAAGCCTCTTTTTTTGAAAAGAATAAAACTGCTCCGTAGAGTTTCTAGACATGCACTTGTTTTGGTTTCATACTTGGTGGTCCACTTATGAGGTTCCTTAATTTGGATTTTACCTGATTCCCTCCCGTCCTTGAGAGTGTTTGGCTTGTTTTAGCTGCGGTTTTGACCTGCGGAGCATCTATTGTAGAACTAAAGCAAATGCATGGGAATCGAGTGTGGAGATGATTTATTAATTCACCATTATGTGAATAAATGCTACTATGTAAGTGCTTCTGAGGACTACTTTATCGCTAACTTAGTTGAGGGTGTCCCTTTACCACAACGAATGTTTGTCTTATGCACAAAAATTATTCCATCAAAGAAATTATCAGAAACTCCAAAATGGCAAAAAGAATAATCTATGCGGAAAAAAAGTGGCAAAGGTGAAAGAAAAAGGGAGAGGAAGGAGAAGTTTTGAATATAATACATCTTCCCTTACCCTGTGTACCTCCCCTAACTTATCACTCACTCTGTCCCTAGAGTGTCAAGGTGATAGGTTGAGAAGTACCTGGGCAAGGGTGTCAATGTTCTGTTAAACCCTTGTTGGCTCCATGAGAACAGAGTAGATTGGTGGCAAACTTCCCCCGTAATGCGTGAAAGTCCACATCCATCATGTCCTCAATGTGTTTGCCAAGAAATGTGAGGGTATACATCCAGTAAAGGACGTGGAATCCACAATCATTTGATTCTCAAATTTGCTGGGGACATCTGTGGCAAAAGGTTGGGTGCTTGAAATGTTCTCTATTGTACGACTTTGTGTGCTCGCCTAGAAGATCGTGTAGTCATTCGACACAGTCCTTTGCCACTTCCTCTGTGGGCATCTTTGCTATGATGTCATACTGTCTCTGGTTTGGATTGATCTGGCTATCAAAACTATTGTATATGGTTGTAGTTCCGTTGTGTAAGTTTGTTGCTAGAAACATCCAATGCTCAGAGTGAAGGAATGGAAACAAGATGAACTTTGGAGTCGTATGTTTAAGGTATGAAATAAGAGCTTCTATGGTCCTAAAGTTCTTTGATTCTGAGCGAATCATCCTTCAGGTATGCTGACGCCATGTAAACCGTAGGTAAGTCCCGTACTAAAAGATATTGGTAGGTAGCCATCATGCTCACGGACATTTAACCTTTTACTTGTACGGTCTCACAGAGTGCATCGGCCATTACAAGAATATTCCCTTCAAGGAAAACAAACTTTTCATTCTCTTCATATAGCCGAGACATGATGAGTCTGAGTTCGTTATCAGAAAGACTCTTGCATGCAGTAAGATCAAAATTTGGGAATGTTGGCGTTATTTCAGAAAGAGGCACCATATCTTCGAGGGATATGTTGATGATAGATCCTGTTAGTAGATCTATGACCCCTTTATCTTTTGCCATATCAAAAGTGTAGGGGTCCCATTGTCATTTTTTTGGGACCTTTGCAGTTTGTTGTTGTTGTTGATTCAACTCCTTTAGAACTTGTCTGAAAGGTTGCTTTTGTGGATGTTGGATAGAAGAAAATATATAACGGGGTACGTCATCATGCGCCATTTTCGAGTCCTTGAAGAACCGTCTGTCACAAATGAGCTCCATGGTGTATCATCCCCGTAAAGCATGCATATCTTCTGTAGCTAGCTCGGTAAAGGGGAGATTTCTGTTGAGCGCTTCAACGAATCTGATTGTGCAGAGAGCGCAGTCTCCTGAGCCTTCTAGAGCCTAAATGGCTGGGTTGATAATCTTGAACCATGGTTAGCTCCAGTCGTGTGCAAGAGATGGGAAGGTGACCCATATGACTTTGAGAAGCCGGAAGGGAATGCATTGCGCTTCTCTGACTTCTGAACCAGTGAAGTTAATGGTTCCTACCTTAAGCTCACTAGCACAGAATTTGTACACCTTGGCATCGCGGGCCTTGGTGCCAACGATCATAAGGAGCTAGTGGCTAGAAACTTTGAAAGGCACCGTGATGTAGCGTGCCTTTCTCGCAAGACCCATCTGTAGCCGCTCGATGGATTTTTCCTGTAAGTCCCTGTTCAATAGGCATAATGCTAGAGCAGGTAAAGAATTGAAAACAGGCTGCATTTTCTTTGGGCTCTGAAATTCCTCTATTGTGTTAGCAAGCAATGCACGGAAGATAGCCATCTTCACCACCGACTGAGGTCATAGAAGAACACCAAAATCTTTGCGTGTCATCTTGCGCTTTATCTTTGTGTTATTATAGAGGATGTCCCTCCTATTCTTGGCATCATCTATAATAGTGTTTTTTATGAAGATGTGTTGAACATCTAATGTATAGATGGCCACCGTATCTAAGTCGTGCATCTTGTGAGGTAGAGGTGGCAGCGGGGGAAGGTCTGTTGGAGGAGGAAGTGAAGTTTGTTCATTGTTGTAAAAAATCTTTGGCAGATCTTCATTTTTGTTAGAGTTAGAGTCGAGTCTATCGTCAGTGTCGGACTCACTCTATCACAATCCTCCTATTCTGGGGGAAGGACTGTAGCTTGCTCCATAGCAGATGGTGGAAAAGTGATAGCTGTTGTGAGCAGGCTAGTGCTGGTTTTCAAGATACATTGTTGAAACTAAGCAAAAGCTGCGTCTTTGGCTGTATCCCCCAAAGAGCCCATAGAAGAAAAATTGAGGAATTGGTTTGCATAGGACTTTGTTACATTTTCATTGTTATTAGGGGCACGGTGGTCTTCAGAATCTTTTCTACCACCCTCCTTGTGGTCTCCACCGTCTCCCCTTTTTGTATTATTTGCTCCTCGACTAGTGCTCTCTCCAGCATTACTGGGTCGTCCGGTTGGTCGTCTGAAGAGGAGTTTTCGGCGTTGGAGTCAGCCGAGGAATCATAATCATCATTGTCTTCATCATCTTCGTCATCCACCACTTTGCCTTTGTTCTTCTTAGTTGATGCTTTCCTGCGTCGCTGATGGATGGCTTGTAATTCTTCAAGTGCTACTTGCACGTGCTCGTGGGTTTCGAGCAGTGCGTCGTGGCTTTCCTTGAGATCTGTGTATCTTACTTTAGCGGAGAGGAGTCATGTTGTTAGATCAGTCACTTTTGTTTGTAGCTGATCTAAAGCGTCATTTGCATGCTCCTCCTAGTGGCGGATGAGATGTGTGAGGCTGATTTCTATGTGATCCATACACGTGCTCAATGTAACTTGTTGCTGTTGAAGCTCGTGAAGGGTCGCAGGCAATGGTTGCATTTGCTTTGTAACCTGGTTGACTTGTTGGACTGACGTTTCTTGCTATTTTTTTATGCTAAGTATTAATTTTGGCAGGGTTTGCAAGCAATCGTCAATGAGGTTGACATGCTGGACCTCTACTTCCTGTTATTGTTGAATGCTTGTTAGGAGGTTCAGTAAGGCGTGAGTCCGCTCGTCGAGCTTGGATACCTGTGTACCAAGTCCCGGCACACAAGAAAAAACATATTGTAAGATGTTAGAAGGGTCGGTGAGGAGGGTTTGAATAACGTCAAATTGACGTCCGAATGCCTCACCGACTTGTGAAAAGGGGACCCTAGTGGTGGATGGGAAAGGTGGTTGGGGTCCAGGTGGAAGGGTGGTGGTGCCGTGTGAGAGAGACACCATTAGTGGACCCACGAATCGTGTGGCAACTGTAGAAGGAGTTACCAGCAGTATCAGGGTGGTGGTGGATGAGAAAGGTGGCGACATCCCAAATATGAAATGTGGAACCGAGAATGTTGGGGGAAGGTGGTGGAAGTGAAGGTGAGATCTGGCATTGAGGTGAAAATTGGATCGCCTGTGGGGAAAGGAAGGGGATCAGATGATGTGAGTGGAGTTGTAGTTATGGTGAATGGAATGGTTGTGGGTGGTGGTATGGTGGAAAATAACCGGGTGGTGAAAGATAGAGATCTCGACCCCTCTATCCCTAGGGTGGTGGGAGTGGATGTAGAGGTGATCCCAATATCCAGACCCAAGATGAAGGGATCTGATGTTGGATTCCTGAAGGTATCCTCATAGGGGTGCTCTACCTCTGGGGTGATCTTGGAGGTGGGCGTCCCAGACTATTGTTGCTTATGTGTTTGTAGTTTGGACGGCCGCATCACCAGTATTTTCTTTGGCTGTGTTGCAGGAGCAGTGACACTGTGCTTCATTTGTCCTTCTGTTGCTTGTTTCCCCTTCCCTTTTATAGAGGCTAATAGAGTAGCAAGCTCCTCTTGAGTGAATAGATATTTGTCTTTATCATAATCTGCAAGCTCGGGAAGTGGTAACAACGTTCTTGATTCTTTGACAGTGGTACAGAAAACATAATGGATCTTTTTATCCTTCTCTTTGATGATGCATGTGTTTTTTAGAATCTACTTGTTGGCTAGGTTGTCACCTTTTATAAATGTATATTTTTGTAGTGGTCCGTCCATCTTGAGGTACTTCAAAATTGATGTGACATGACCACCCATGCAAATTTCCTTTCCGGGGGCATAAGATGTGTGTTTATGTATCACCTACCGTCCGATATTAATCGACTGCCCCTTTAAGATGGAACATAATATGAAGAGGTCTGAGATGAGCACATTCTCGCTCTATGCTCTAGGGAAAAGTGCTCCTATCATAATTCTGTGTAGCGTTTGCACCAGGAAGGAGTGGATATTGGAGGATTTACAAGTCTTGGAATCGTAGTTTGGGATTCCAGTCAGATATTTCTAGAAGGTGTGCATGTTGAACAGTTGGTGATCTGGACCTTCTTCCATAGCATTCTTCAGCTGGTCTGGGCTGTCGATGAAGATTTTGTTCAACTTGTGTTCAGTTAATGAAACTTGCTTTCCAAAAAGCGAGGTGACGGGCTTGTGTTCACCCCCGCCCATTTGTTTGTCCTTGTCTTCCACTGGTTGTTAGGAAAGGTGAGTGAAGAATTCTAGTGTGGGCTCGAGATAAGAATTTTGGTCAACAAAGTAGAGTGTGGAGAGGTTTGCCTTGTCGAGGAGGTCGATAACTCTCTTGTATACTCCCATCTTCTTCAATATGTTGGAGCAAATGTACTTTGTTGGCTTCGAAATTTTGTTACCAACTTATAGATGTTGAATCTGAAGATCATTTGTTGCAGCTGTGGCAGTGGCAGAAGGGGGAGTTGCTTGTCTTTCCAGAATTGTTTCCCTGGAGGTCGTGGACTGAACTTGTTTCCTTGCCTGTCTTTTTGTTGGTCGTTCGGTTGCAGCCTCCTGGGCCTTCCTCTTCCCCTTTGACTTGCTAGCTGGGGATTCTTCATCAAAGTTTGGCTCGTAGTCAGGGCCTTAATCAGTTGAGGAAGGTTTGTCGAGGTCCTCAACTGGGTCCTCAGCCAGACATTTGTTGACACGCTCAAGGTCATGAATGACCTTGTGCAGTTGAACTAGAGATATGATTTTCTTTGCGCACATGTCGATAATGTGTTGGAGCCTATCTCGGCGCTCCAACAACTATTCTCTGGTCCAATGGCCTGCTTCAATGACTTTCTTTGCAGGTGAGGCCATCCTGTAATATGTGAAAATTAGTCCTGATATTGGTGCTAATAGAAATGGTATATAAGAAATATTTAAAAATTAGTGCTGATAGAAATATTATATGAATGGTGAGGAGAGTACAAATTAGTGCAAGCATTGCCGTCTTAAAACCATGAAGAGGTTCACATGGTTTCAAAACTTTGAAAAGGTCATGCAGTTTTAAGATCGTGAAAGCATGAAACCACGAGGGCGAAACTGCGAGGGTAAAACCGTGAGGGTGAAACCACGAGGGCAAAACTGCGAGGGTGAAACCATGAGGGTCAAAGCGTGAGGGCGAAACTGTGAGGGCGAAACCGTGAGGGTGAAACTGTAAGGGCAAAACCGTGAGGGTGTATGCGGTTTTCAAGACCGTGAGAACCTGCTCGGTGTCAAAACCATAAGGAACGTGCAGGTGTCAAAACCACGAATGAGTCAAAGCGGCGATGCCGAAGGAGATAGCAGTGGTGATGGGTGTGTGTTGCGATGGCCGAATGTGCTGCGATGGCGAAGATGAAAAGCACGCGTTGCTGTGATAGTGGCGGTGATGATGATGGTTGTGAGCGCCGTCTACCTTACTGTAGAGAGGTCGTGACAAAGAAGATATAAATAGTCTAATCTAGATAGATTAGAATGTCCCTGTACTCTCTCTTTACCGGGATGGGTTGTAGATTAAGTTTGTTCATCAATGTACATGTATATGATGTAAACTGAACCGCATATGAAAACCCAGTCACAGCTTCACTTCGGCATCACCTGGTGTGCGAATTGTCCACAACGGGTACTTGGTCCATGAAGCCTATGAATCCGACAAAGAAAGCCTCGAGTGAATCAAAACAAGGAGATTTATCAAGGCATGGAGACGGAGCCACGATACCACGGCTGCTGGGATAGAGAACCAGTTTCTATCCATCTACTCAGGGTCCCAAGCCTTTCCAAGTCGCACCCTTTGTTCGGAAACCAGGATGTACATATGTCTTTGAGTTTGTTTCCCAGAAATACCTTAACTTTGTCCAAATCAGCCTACATCGCTCACTTGTCTAAAGAAGTAGAGAACTATATAGGATACAACGCAAAAACACCAAATAGTCGCTCCTTTTTGTTTCTTGTTTCCACTTTTTCATTACCGTATGCCCCATTTGCATTTCGTTGTTTTGCTTTTATATTTTGCTTTTTTAAATGGCAAATGGTTCCAACTGAATGGCTGGAACTATAGCACTTAACCACGTGTAGTCATGCATGTAGGCAGTAGGTATCCCAGTAATCCACGCTGATCTTTTATCAACTCAAATCTTTTCGATTTACATTTTTCACCAGGTCACCCTAAATTCAACTGGAACTGTTTTTAAAGTGATAAATAAATGATTAATCTGACCCAAGCGTCGTCCAATCATTCAGCATGCATTGCATTTGGAAGCACATGTATCGGGAAACGCATTACGGTGGGGTTACCATTGTCCTCCGATTCATTAGCAATTTGATCCAGTAGCCACATACCAACTGAGACCTAGTACGATCCGGCCCGTTATTATTGGGTTGTATGGATCCCTTCACTTACTAGATCTAATCTAAGGATGCACGGAATGGGTCAAATTTCAAAAAACGCCCTCCATCAAAACTGATCAGACCCACTACTCGACACTCATAACTTGAACTCTCTTTTATCTCCTCCCGATTCCCGATCCCAAATTCACCTACGTCGTCTTGGTTGAGAAGACGATGCCTAGAGATTGCGACCTCGCTTGAGAAGGCGGCGGCTACAATTTGCGATCTCGTTGGAAGAAGCATCACTTTTTTTTTAATATTTTGTTTGAAAACACAGTAACTAGAGCCCTCGTCGGTCTTCATTGAGAAGGCGGCGACTAGAACCTTTGATTTTGCTTGACGAGATCGCAACCAGATGTTGTAGGTAAAATCTTATGAAGCCACTACAGGTGGGAAGTTCTGTTGATCTAAGTAATCAGGCAGGTTAATTTTATTTCCCTTCACAAGGGAGATTCGAATTAGGAATTGGTTAAAGAGGCAAGAGAGAACAATATCAAAAAGAAGAAAAAAAATGCGAGAAAAAATGTAAGGGGAGGGAGAGAGAGAGAGAGAGAGAGAGAGTCAAGTACATAAAAAATGTCATTTTTATTAGTAGTTGAAATTTTGAAAGAAAAAGAAAAGATGAAAATACCTATTGATAAATGATATAACAATGCTTTTAGTAAATGGATAGCTTAGATTGTTGAATATAGAAACAAATTCTACGTTTATTTTTATTTGTTAGTCTTGATAGGCACATCTCTTCCCGCACACAACCTTATTATCAAATTTTTGATATAAAATGATTACATGTTCTGGTTTAGACAATCTATGTTGTTCTAGGTCTAGACAAATAAATTGAAGTTTGGGCACACGATTCTGACTTCTAAATTTCACAATCTATGTCGTTTTGAGTTTGGCGAAACTCGGATGTGTGGGGTACACTAGTAGAAAATCTAAGTTACTGATAACAAAAACTTTGACTTTCATTAAAATCTAGATTCATGCCGATTTCAGATATTGAAGTTAACAAAAAAACAATTTGGTTCAAAACTTTAAATTTAACAATCTGGTGTATAACATCCTAAAAATTAAATCTTCTGATTTAAAAACATTGATTTTCAAATTTCATGCATCAATTAAACAATAATGTGGCTACAAAGTCCAAGTATAATGTTAAAAAGGTTCCACTATATGACAAATGTTTGAACCCTATTTTAATTAGTTTGTAATTTAATTCCATCAAACATAACCACAATTGGTGAATAAGTCACACATGAAGGTTGAGAATGAATTTGACCTAATCACTTTTCACAAATTTTAAAAAACACTATCGTTGAATATCTTGTAATATGAAGCTTTACAATGAAATAGAAGGTAGGCTGGAAAGACGTTGCGTCGCCATCCTTTTTGGGGAACAAGCCCAATTCTTTGGAACACTACATCCCTGGATTTGTTTGTGTGTGTGTGTGGGGGGGGGGTCATAATGTCAATATTCATAACTTTTTGAACCCTCTTAAGAAGCTCCACGCCATCTGGTGCTAAAAAAGCAAAAGTATCTGTTACGACCCCACCTCCCGATAACCCCCAATTAAGGGAGACCGAGAGGTTGAAGCCGCACCCATAACCTCTAGATCAAAGGTTCAGCAATTAACCAAGAATGATTATCAAATTTTAACATACTATACTGAAAAGCTGTAAGAAAAATAAACTTTGCATACCTTTTGAAATTTTAGATTTCTAACTTCTATTCACTTAAAGATTTTACGCTAACTAATCCTCCTTGTATTTTTCTTCATGTATTTCACAATGTGACGATTTACTATTTGTCCTTTTGGCTTGTTCCTAAAACTCCGACAAACAAAACGTCGGTCAGCCGAAGCTGGTATGTGGGGGAAACAATAATCATGCAATTATCTATAATAATGTATCACATTCAATTATCATTTAACAAACAAGTTTACGCTTTAAGTATAACTACACGATCCATGTGTACCCTATCCCATGTGCTGTCCCTGCAGTGGACCTGGATACTACCTCCCTTGTGGTAGATTTCCATTTTACCCCTCATGACTTCACCTAATAGGTGAATCAATTTCTAGGGCTGAGTCACATGGCACTACCCGTAGGTAGCCCACTCCTAAACTCATGGTATGCTAAGAGTCTCGTGGCACTACACATGTGTAGCCCATTTTCTAACTCATGATACCCTAGACCTTGCTCTAGGTTATCCTTAGCCTTTGCATAGCCACAGGGGTGGACTCAGATCTAGCTAGTTATACATGTATACTCATAGTGATAGTCATACTCACTTTATAGTTGCATGAATTAAAACATCCAACAGTTATCTCATGCATCGAGGGAAACATCGATAAAATCCTCAGAAAACTATTTGGTATAGCCATAAGCGTAACCACATACCTGATTTGATGAGTCATGCAGATTATTGAACATATAATTCATGTATATACAATCAAGCCAATCAACAGATCCAAGCAAGTAATTCAATCATCACATATTTCCTGTAAAGAATATGTACTCTATTCATTACACATTTCATCAAGAATCTACTTTATTGACTTGGATTCTCTTTCTAGGGTTTCTAATGTGCATTAAGGTTTCATTAATAGTCATTAGGGTTTCTTAGATCAATTCCTCAAACTTTATCCATTTTAGGTCAAAAAACCCTAAAATACTCCTTTCTATTTATATGAACCTTAATTGCTCAACTATCCATTTTAATAGTCTTTTATACCCAATATTTGACTTAGGATCATCATATCCTTATGGATTTGAACAATTAAAAGGCATATTCATCTACATTAGGGTTTTCAAGCTCATTAATGCATAATCATGCACGAAACCCTAAATTAAACCAATTATATAAAAATATCATCTTTTTAAATCCTATTTTCACTTTTATTAACAATAGGTTAATATCAACTTGAATTATCCAAATAATGTCATTAAGTCCATCTATCATCAAATCTAAGGGTTTTTCTTTAATTAAATCATTAAAGATGATAACTTTATGTTCTTTTCAAATTTCAAGCACATAAACTCTAAATTAGACTAAACATGTGCAAAGTTCTTCCTTTTTTAACATAATGTACCTTTTTACATTTAACAGGTTAACATTAACTCTAATGATTCATTAAACACATTAATCATATCAAAATAGGGTTTCTTAATCTTTAATGCATTAAATATGATAATTTACACTACATCTCGAACTATGATCAGATTCAAGCTATAAAACTATTTTTATTGGATTCCTTGTGTTCTTCTGATCAAAATTCATATATAAACTTTTATCATCCGAGCTACGAATAAGGAGATATGAATTTTGTAAAAGTTCACTTACTTGAGCCAATCAGGACGCGCCACATCACTTATCCCATGCAAGCACTCGATTTGGAAATATAACAGAATTACCGTTATACCCCCGCTTAATTCAGCCATTGTTTCATACCCCGAAAGGGTAATTCCGTCAAACGTGCATGTGCCCCTTCTTCTTCCTCGCGATGCCAGCAACGACGCCGACCTGCAGCCCTAGTCGCGAGCTGCGCGACACATTCTGCTCCCCCTGGACTCGACGGCCCTCCGGTCCTATTCCTTTGCCTCCGCCGCTCCTCGGCGCACGCGTGGCGCCCTCCAGGTCGCGACCACCATGGCCGTTCTCAAGTGAAGAACGGGTCGTGGTTGCTGCTGCGTTTGCAGCAGCTTGCAGTCCTGCGGATGGGATTGCATGGAGATAGGAGCACGATCTCGGTCTCCGATCCTTCCTAGATTGTCGTGGAGGCCTCCTCCCTCCAACGGGATCGTTTAACAGCTCTTCGTGGATCCATGGCTACATTACCCATTATTCTAGGGTTTCTGAAAGAAGAAGAAAAGGGAGTAGAGAGAAAGGGATGCAGGGACCTCTTGGGCTCGACCCAGGGGTTCTAACCTTTTATAGAGAAGGGTACGAAGCCTTAGGTAAGTTACCAAGCCCCTCATTAAGGAAACTCTTTTCCTTCAAAGTGAAGCAAGTGTCTCTCTCTCCTAATTATCTCCTTTGATAATCATTATTCCATGGATAATTAGGAATACGAAAAATCTCTCTGTTAATCTCATCATACTTGACTTTTAACTTATTAGCCATGAAATCATATTTGCTTTTTGTAGAAAATACCCTTTCTTCATTAATACCACATAATCCATTAATAATGTATTCACATTATATTCTTATTTTCTTTTATAGGTACTTTCTCTTTCCTCTTTCTTTATTGGGACTCCTTGGATCCCAATAAACTCAAAGAATTTGAAATCCTTTTTATTGGATATTCATTATCCTTCTAAATACATCTTTATGCATTATTTCACATAATTCCTCATTATCTTGTTTATTTCTCATTAAAATATCTCTTTTTGTGGATTTCTCTTTATTTTCCTTTTCTTTTCCTCATTGGCATTCCTTTAATATTAGCATCCTCATGGATACGAAATTTCACCAAGGAATCTCATTTATGCCTTTTTCCACTTATTTTCCACATTTTATCATTATTTTCAATTTATTTCTTAATAAAGAAATATTGAATTAATCTTTTCTTTTCTTATTGCTTTCTTTTTGAAACCTTGGACTCCTTGGTACCCAAGGAACCCAAGAGGCACAAAATCCTCTTTCGATTTGCCTTCTAGAGGTTTCTAGAAATTCCTTTTCTTAAAAATTCAAGTATCCATTTACTAATTGAATTTCCTTGTTATTTGGGCCCAATAACCAATAAAGCCCACAAAGAAACCAATCAAGGCTATTGTGAAAGGAAACCATTCATTTCAAAACAAAT
Organism: Alisma plantago-aquatica; assembly: GCA_963693085.1. Taxonomy (NCBI): domain Eukaryota; kingdom Viridiplantae; phylum Streptophyta; class Magnoliopsida; order Alismatales; family Alismataceae; genus Alisma; species Alisma plantago-aquatica. Next base: position 64,306,188 of record OY856411.1, on the reverse strand, counting down.
CATATCATTATTTGTTCAATTATCTTTAGTATGAGAAATTACATTTCTCACTAATTGAACCCAAAAATAGGGTTGTAACATCCTTCCCCTCTTATAGGAATTTTGTCCTCAAAAATCTATCAAGCAAACAAACAATTCAGGATAAGATTTTTCCATGTCCATCATTGGCCCCTATGTGGCTTTACCGTACTCATGGCGCATCCAAAGAACCTTTATCATCACATATTCTTTTCTCTGAGTTCTTTCATTCTGGCGTCTATAAACTACACAGGTGACTCAGGCCATTTCAGCCTCCCTTGGGGCTCACTAGGTTCATTGCTCAGCACATGGTTGGTGTACCTCACATATTGCTCTAAATTGGACACATGGAAAATATCCCACATTACTTTATCCTGAGGGGTAGGGTCAAAACCTAACCATCTCCACCCATCCAAATCTAATGGACCCATGTATCGGGGACTCAACTTTCTCAGCTGCAGCTCAGAGGGGTTGGATTATATTCTCCCACAGTGCTTTGCATGTTAGTCTACTTTGCATCTGATCACGACTCTCATCGTCTCTAGGCTCCTTTCAGCCATTGCATGATTAAAGTGACTTTCGTCTTCATGCTCTGTGGTCCTTTTCTAATCATCATGTGGTCCTTTCACCAACATCACCTTACTGAAGTGGTGACTGACTCAACCTCCCTTACAGAGCTTCTTAGAATCCCGATATTGGCTATGGTGGTCATCATCACATCTTTTCATAGGACAGGAACTGTCTCTAACTATCACCCTGAACAAGCACATACGCCCTTATCAGACCCTTTAGTCTGGATCATATTAACCATAGTTAGGGGTGATAAACTGTACTAACATCGAGTCCTTCATGCACCTACTTCCATCTTTTGGAAGGGAACCTTCAGGTCAAACTCAAGAACCTTTGAACTCACTTCATAGTTGAACCATCTCTCTCATGGGTAGTTCAACCAAATCTGTCCCTTGACAGAACTCTTTCTCTATCATGTCATCTAGGTAAGGCGAACTACCATAACCCATATTGCATCTTGACCTTCCTTGATCCAGGGGAGACTTTACAACACCCATTGTGATGACCTCCCTTTCTCTTTCGGGGACTTTTTATCCTTTATATCCATGCTCGGGGTTACTGGTGTTCGTCCTTGACCCTTGGCTTTCATGGCCATATACCACATGCAACTTTATCTTAGGTATTTAAGGTACCACTATCACTTATTATTTTGGTAGTACCACGGTATTAAGTCATGATCTCCTATATTGTCATGATTCCTTAAGATAGATTCCTCAAAAACCCTAATTAAACCACTCTAGTCGGGGTTTCATCACTTTCTTTTCCAAAGAAGTGCACTTGAGGTTCTACCACCATCCTTTCATCGTATCAAGGACTAGACTGGCTAACCAAACAACTCTTAACTTTTCAATGTATCTTGTTACATCTGAGTGTTATCCAAACACCTCTCCTTTCCAAACTTAGGGTTAGCCAAACAACCCCTTCTAGCTTCTAGTCAAACAAGTCAGATGTATCTCAACCAGAGTATCCATTACCACTTCACATCCTTAGGTATTAGGTAACATTAGAGACATACACTTCCATGTATTTCACTTATCATCTTACCTCAAACTCTATGTCTATCTTCGTGAAGAACACCCTCTGATTTCATCATCACGGTGATCAAACTCAACCTGATATAACTTGTAAGTTCCACTTAGCTCAGGATAAAAAAAACTTCCTCATAAGGTGACTACCTCATTCCTCTTAGTCTTTGCAAACCATGTATCATTCACTTTACCATGTTAGGTTATCTTCTCTATCCCCATCCCTTGTGGCAACGTTCCAACCTTCATCATCTCTTATCCTTGGTGTATGGCATGCGTAATGTCCTATCTCTCACCCCCATAAAAAGAGGAAATAAGCATTTGGTTGTAGTCCAAATACAAAGTTCTTCCAGTTCCAAGAGTCGAGATGGTACATCCCACCTTGCCAATACGCCTTTACATCTAAGTTGCAACGTGCCACATATGTCTCTACGTCATAGACATCATGATATCAAACTAATCTTGAACCTACTGAGGTTTATATCCTTGGTCATCTCCTCTAGGTCTATAGGGTACCGGCTCTTTTGGGGTCATCCCTCTTCCCTCATGCATCAAGAGAGTGCCCTACTCATCTGCCCTTTGGGTCCCATGAGTTCATGAAGGTGATCAATCTCCTAACCCATGGCCCTTAGACAATGATAGCTGTTACCTCCCGACCCTATGGTCATGTGCAACTGGGGAATTAGGCAACTCCTACTTTCATTGGTCTTATCCCTACCTGACCCTAGGAGAGACTTAGGACTCTTCATAATAGTACATGTTCACTTAGAACCTTACCCAAGTCTTCATCATCTCTCTTTCTGCATTCATGGGCTGGCTTTCATCCTTTCATAGGGATCATGGCAACCTGCCTACCTTGGTCAAGCCCCATACCGGTTACCTCCATGGTAACACATTCATATGCAATTAGAGATGGATATCTATGGGTTTACAGGTTCATTCTCATACCATGTATTTTTCACTTAGCTTCTCAAGATCCTATGAGACCTCTTCAGGTTACCTTAAACCAACAAAACTGATATACACCCTACCAAAGGGGTCCCTCTCCCAGGATGGGAGGAAAACTATCTCTTGACAACAAGGTTACAAAAGCTCTTAGGTATAGGGTTTACCTACACATGAGCCTACTTAACCCTAGCAAGCTATTAGGCACAAGCAGATCACTTATTGAACCATGCTAGGTCATAATTGTCCTCTTTCCTCGATGCCGGATCAAGATCATACTTTCCCATATCATCAAATTTATTGTGAGGGATTCATCAATCATACCTTTAAATTTTAGGGGTTTTCCTTTCCTCTTAACATAGGAAGTACCATGCCCGCATCTATAGAAACTCAACTCTCGTCGTGAGCATTAGGTGCACCACTTCCCCTCTTTTAGGCCTAGGAACCCTAGGTTCACTTTTAGGTGTCCAACTACATGTTCTATCTCTTAACCATGAATCAAGTTGCAAAAGGCATAACGTGCACTTCCTGTCATCCTTCAACTCGAGCAACACTTAGAGGTGGATCTTCCTCAAGGACAAACCATAAGGTACAAGGCCTCATAACTTGTTACAAATCCACTTCAGGGTATACAGAACATCTTCTTCCTTTCTCAGAAGGTAAACATTTATACCATAGGCACATAGGTGCCAGATACCTCATCCTTCCTCTAGGTTTTGGTCCCTCCCATGGAAACCAAGACATCATCAACCTCTAGAGATCAAGCATGTGGTGACCACTATCATCCTCTTAGGTCGCATCATCCTCAACTCCCGACTTCTCCTCATATCTCGGAGTCTAGGATTCCAACCTTCTTGCTGGGTTTCCTGCTCTCTCTCTAGAGCTAACTCTATAACTAACCTCACCATTAGAGGTCCTATCTTCGTGAAGGGTCAACCTCCAAAGCATGCCCCTACCTGGATGAAGCCTACGTTCGCTCAAGGTTCTCCATAGCTCTTTATGCTTAATTCATAGGCCATCCTTCGTACTCTCTTGGTTAGGGTTTCAACCCTTTGCTCACACTGCTCACGTACCCTGGGTGCATGCCATGCCCTACTTGCATAAGCCCCTAGGGTTTCTAAGGTCCCTCACTGACATCATCATCTAAGGAGTTATCCTTTACCCTAACATGCACGACCCTTCCCAGGGTTGGGTTGCCAAAGGTGCTAGGTCACCCAAGGATCATCTAGCATCCCAAGGCATGTCCTTTCAAACACCTGGTCTAACTCATCTCTCTCTAACCTTCACTTAGGGTTAGGGTTAGCATCATACTCAGAGGATGTGCCAGGTCTCTACTTGCAATGGAGATCTCTATCTCCAAGACTAACTTATCCTCCTGACAAGAAGGTTTAGCCTCAGGTCTCTTCTGAGGACATGAAAACTTATGTCATACGACCTAAGCATGTATCTATTCTTTAATTTATGCTTAATCTATTAAGCTTATGTCCATGACATCTTATTTACATGCTTTTCATTAATTTGGTGGAGGATTCCTTAAACCTTATTAACCTTACCCATACTTCAAGAGGGTGAGGAGAAGAAAGAAAACCCTAATCCTTTAGGTCCTTATCAGAATTTTTGTGATGAGAAGGGATGAATACGATGAGAAGTCCTAAAGGTATCTTATTTCGATTCATACCCTAAGACTTTGGCCAGGCAATCACACAGATCTGGGAGTCCTCGTATTCCGACTAGCGGTGCGGAGGAAAATATTGCCAGCCCCTGATCGTGATCCTTTTCTAGACACCTCCGTCTTTTGGATAATCCTCCAATAACTCCCATGGGTTCTATGGAGTTTGTAAAATTTAATAATTATTAATGGTTAATTGAGGAGCCTAAGCTCTGATACCAAATGTTACGACCCCACCTCCTGATAACCCCCAATTAAAGGAGACCGAGAGGTCGAAGCCGCACCCATAACCTATGGATCAAAGGTTCAGCAATTAACCAAGAATGATTATCAAATTTTAACATACTATACTGAAAAGCTGTAAGAAAAATAAACTTTGCATACCTTTTGAAATTTTGGATTTCTAACTTCTATTCACTTAAAGATTCTATGCTAACTAATCCTCCTTGTATTTTTCTTTATGTATTTCACAATGTGACGATTTACTGTTTGTCCTTTTGGCTTGTTCCTAAAACGCCGACAAACAAAACGTCGGTCAGCAAAAGCTGGTATGTGGGGGAAACAATAATCATGCAATTATCTATAACAATGTATCGCATTCAATTATCATTTAACAAACAAGTTTACGCTTTAAGTATAACTACGCGATCCATGTGTACCCTATCCCCTGCGCTGTCCCTGCAGTGGACCTGGATACTACCTCCCTTGTGGTAGATTCCCATTTTACCCCTCATGACTTCACCTAATAGGTGAATCAATTTCTAGGGCTGAGTCACATGGCACTACCCGTAGGTAGCCCACTCCTTAACTCATGGTATGCTAAGAGTCTCATGGCACTACACATGTGTAGCCCAGTTTCTAACTCATGATACCCTAGACCTTGCTCTAGGTTATCCTTAGCCTTTGCATAGCCATAGGGGTGGACTCGGACTCAGATCTAGCTAGTTATACATGTATACTCATAGTGATAGTCATAGTCACTTTATAGTTGCATGAATTAAAACATCCAACAGTTATCTCATGCATCGAGGGAAAAATCGATAAAATTCTCAGAAAACTATTCGGTATAGCCATAAGCGTAACCAAATACCTGATTTAATGAGTCATGCAGATGGAGAATAAAAGGCTAGAAGAAAGAATAGCTAAGTTAGAAGAAGAAAATAAAAATCTAAAAAGAAAGTGGGAAGATGAGGGTGACAAATCACAGTCACCTGAAAGTGGATTCAAAGAATTTGCAGAGGGTTTTGCCTCGGTGAATGTAGATGAACCGAAAGACACACCGATAAAGGATGTCGACCCACTAACGAAGCGAAGAAGGCTGACCCTCAGAAGAAAATATGTGGAATCAGAAGATGACAGTGAGGACAGGAAAAATGTTGATGAAGAGGAGAAGAAAGAAATAAAAGGTGATAGTTTCGAACAACCAAAGTCTGCAGAAGATGAAGAACAAAAGAAACAAGAAGAAGCAAGTGAACAACAGGAGAAGATAGTAGAAGAAGAAGAAGGGCAGAAGGAGCACATAAAAATATTGAAGAAGAAGAAGAAGATGGAAGAACTAAAGGAAGCATAGTGAAATATGTGAAGAAAAGAAGGGAGGAAAACGTAAGTTTCATATCCTTTCAAGTATATCATAATTGCAAGTAATACTTGACATGTCAGCCAACTAATTTTCCTTGTCCACATGCATGATATAGATATCCTTTTTGTCAATGTGATCACAAAGAAAATGAGGACGAACCTCTACATGTTTATCTCTACTATGCCATATAGGACTGTAAGATATATGGATTGCACTGTTTTTATCAGAATAGATAGGATAAGCATCAAAATGAATGTTAAAGTCTTGGAGAATTTGCTTCATCCATAGCACCTGGGCAAAACAACTTCCAACTGCAATGTATTCAGCCTCTGTAGTTGATAATGCCACTATGCTCTATTTCTTAAAAAACCAAGACACAAAGCATGGTCCTAGGAGAAAACAAGTGCCACTTGTGCATTTTCTATCAATCAAGCATCTTGTGTAATCAACATCACTATAAGCTACAAGAGTAAAGTTCCATGACATGGGACACCATAGTCCAAAGTTTTGAGTTTTGGCTAAGTATCTTAAATTCCTCTTAACAACTATAGGATGTGATTTCATGGGATTTGATTGAAAGTGAGCAGATAAGCAAACAATAAACGTTATATCAGGTCTAGAGACAGTTAAATAAAGTAAACTTCTAGCCATACCTCTACAAAGCTTCTCATCCACTTTCTCACCTCCTTCATCTTTATCAAGATTGGTGATGTTTGACATGGGTGTGTCCATCGGCTTGGTGTTCTCCATCCCAAATTGTTTAAGTAGCTCACTTGTGTACTTGCCTTGGTTGATGAAGTTTCCATCTTTAGTTTGCTTAATTTGAAAGTCGAGGAAGAGTGTAAGCTCACCTATCATGCTCATCTCAAACTCATTGTGCATAAGATCACTAACTCCTTGCAAAGATCAAGATTAGTTCTGCCAAAAATGATATCATAAACATATATTTGAATGATAAGAAAAATCATTAGAAGTCTATTTGAGAAATAAGGTAGAATCTACTTTGCCCATGAAATACCCATGATCTAACAAAAAGTTGTTTAATTTCTCATACCAAGCTCGATGTGCTTGTTTAAGTTAATAGAGAGCTTTTTGCAACAAATAAACATGGTTAGGCAGGCTATCATGTTCAAAGCCTGGGGGTTGTGCAACATATACTTCTTCCTCAATTGTAGCATTTAAAAATACACTTTTAACATCCAATTTGATAAAGAAGAGAGTTCTTTAAACCAGCAAAAACAAGCAACAAATGAATATACTCAAGTCTAGCTACAGGTGCATATGTTTCATCGAAATCTATACCTTCCTGTTGATTGTAGCCTTTAGACACTAACCTTTATTTGTTCCTTACCACCTTGCCACTTTCATCTAAATTGTTTTAGTCGACCCACTTGGTTCCAATGATCTTTCTACCACTTGGTCTTGGCGCCCCAATTCTTCTTGCATGGCTAGGATCCATTGATCATCCCCAAGAGCTTCTTTGGCATTCTTTGGCTTGAGTTGTGAGATGAAGGCGCTATTGGCCTGTTCTTTGTTGAAGGCAACATGCGTCTTCATTCTTTCAAAAGGGTCACCTAAAATCAGCTCTTCTGGATGATTCTTTGCAAAGCGAGAGTTGGATCCTTCTTCTCTTCATCTTTATCTTCTTCTTGAGTGGCCACCTCTTTTCTATTTTGGGTGATGTTGAGTGTAAGGACCCTGACCTGCGTTTAGGGCTTACCCTGTTTGCTTTACCTAACCTTGATGGTTTGATGTTTACTAATCTCCTTTAGTGGTGATTAGGGTATGGTTGTGCTTTGTTGATAGTTGGAGGTGCTACTTGCAAATAAACCAAGTTTAGGGTTTTGTGTGAAAGTTTGCCACCTTGAGAGGTGTTCTTCTCTCTTTGCTTCCTCTAGGGTTGAGAGGAAGGCTTGGGCTTGTTGCTTAAAGTTCTTTGGGCCTTTTTTGAGTTCGTTTGGGCCTTGGAGTTCCTTGTTTGGGCTTGCTTGGGCCTTGTGTTGGCCTAGAGAGGAGATGTGTCGCCCTAGAGTGAGCTTGGTGTGTTGCCCATGAAGCTTGGTCCAACCTTGGTCATGTTGAAGAACACATGGTGCACATCTTGGACAAGTGTCTTATGGCTTGCATGAGAGGTGGCTTGAGTTGGTGGACAAGTGTCCCTTGAGTGGGCGACACCTAGCATGAGACAACCTTGGTTTCTCCTCCTTTCTCATCTATATAGGTGATCCCTTCCTTAGCTTAAGGTCCCTTTTAGTTTCTCTCCTTCTTGTGCACGATACACCCTTGGAAGAGGAAGGTGGTGGCCGATACACACCCTTGGAGGAGCCTTGGTGGTCGAGATACTCTTGGAGCTCAAGTGCATCTTCTTCCTTGGAGTTTAAGGCGGGTTGCATGACTCTAACCCTAACTACTCTACTCCCCTTTCATAATAGTTGCTTTAATCTTGTCCTTACACATTTGAGGTTGTTCTTAGCTATCTTGCATGTTGGCCGATCCTTGTGTTCTAGGGTTTAGGAGAGCAACACTCCTTTCTCCCCTTGGTCTAGATGAGTGAGCTTCGGTTCTAGTGTCATGAGCAATACCCCTCCTTCCTACCCAATTGAGGTGAGTTTGTGACCTAGTGGCTTGAGCAATACCCTCATCTCACCTTGGGCAAGATGGTGAGCTCATTAGGTGGTTTTGATGAGATACACCTTGGTCGAGATGTGTTTGGGAAGGTGCTGCCCGACAGCCCTTGCTCTAGTTTGGCCTTGCCGGTTTGAGTGAGTAGGCTTCTCTTTTGTGCCTTGAGCGGGTGAGCACTCTGGCTGTGCTCGCTCAGTCATCTCGCTCACCCAGTAACCCTGCTCACCCGATATAACTCTAGCTCTGCTCGCTCGGGTTTCCCTTGCTCACCTGCATGCGTGTCGCCCGACAGGCTTTGCTCGCCCGATATTCCTTTGGCTCGCCCAGTAACTTAGCTTGCCCGATAGCCCAGTGTGCTGCTCACCCGATTTTCCCCCCTGACACACCCTACTCGTGTGGTTTTACTCTGCTCGCCCAGCCTAGTTTGTGTCGCCCGATACTACCTTGCTCACCCGGATCTTCTTTGGCTCGCCTGACAGGCTTTGCTCGCCCGGCACTTGCCCGCGTAGTCTGATACTACCTTACACGCCCCTGTGTCGCCCGGTACCCTTGGCTCGCCCGACACAACCTTGGCTCACCCGACAGGCCTTGCTCACACGACACGACCAGTCTGCTCGCTTGATACACCTACGCGCCTGAACTGCACGCCCTTTATGTTCTGCACGTTCAGCAGTGAGCTGCACGCCTTGGTTTGGGTGAGGGTGAACTCTACCCAAGTAGGTTCTTTTGGTGAGGGCTTTAGTATCTCTTGTGAGGGACCTTGGTATCATGGAAGTAGCTCGTTTAGCAGTTACCCTTGATAGCATTAGTAGCACCTTGCTCACTTAATGATAACGATAATGGCTATGATGATGCTTGTGTTATATGTCCCTTGTGTTAACATGATGTCAAAGCATGGTAAGGTACATGAATGGTTGCATAGTAGTGTGTCTTGAGCACACGATCACCGAGTAATGTATAAGTGGCACTTATAGCAACCTTGGATGATATCTCATAATGGTGGGCATATTCCTTATATTAATGATATATTTAACCCTAATTGTCACCTTATGGTAATAATATGAGTCTCTTGATTATTCATATAGTTATTGAATGATGCTAACCATGCAGGTAATGCTTAGCCAATGAGGGGCTATGAGAATTGGGTAAATGAATACTGTGATGACAAGTGTATTATGAATGATGTTCCATAATGATGTTGAAAGCCTTGAGAGGCTATGGCACAATGTGATGAGGGATTGAGATCCCATGATATGTGATGATCTTTGAGATAGATCTAGACGGTTGGCTAGAGGCCAAGTGATAACATGTGAGGTGAGGTCCTCGTGATGGATCAGTGTAATGTCGAGTCTATACTGTTTACTTTCTGTTATATCTTGCAACTTGGTTGAATCATGCAATCCATCTAAAAGATACTAATTAATTACAGTGGAACCTATCACGTAGTTGCCCTGGCCATATATTCATCACCAGTCAGGGTAGGGTGATGATGAAATGGGTTCTCCTGCGAGTCAACCCGGAGCGCATATTTTTGAATATGCGAGGTTTCTCCTAGCCTAAAATAGAGAGGTGAAACGAGTGCAGCTGTGGTTGTAGACTCAGATGTGTGACGAGCATGGTGAACATGGCCCATGACTCCAGATATGTGATATGTTGAGCATGAATGTGTTCATGGCTCCGAGCATGGTGTTTAGACACATGGCTCAGTTTTACTAGCGCCGTGACCTGTACCGAGGCGGGCTAGGTAGAGGGTAGCCTGAGGAGCTGACCCTGTGGCTATGACCACTTCAGCATGAGACTGCAGTCTTGCTTATGTTATACTCATGTACTGACCATGAGGCAGAGAAGGTTGTGGAGTCCGGCTCTTCCACTGACCTTGTATGGCACCGGCTATGGGGTTCGCAGCCGAAAGTTGGATTTGAACGGTACGGTTCATTTCCTCGGGGCATAATAAAATGTAATACAACCGTTTAGTATGTATTGCTTAAGATAAACACGAAATATTGGTTGAGGCCTTGTTTGTGTAGATAACTTTAATTATCTGCAGTTGTTTGTGCATTACTCCTATGTGGTGAGTTTTATATATACATTTCATCTTGACAATCACGTTCCATTAAGAGGCATGCAGGTTATATGCCCTTTTGGTACAGTTGATAAATTGTATGGTATAGATGGCCTTGCTTTTCATAATCTATTTCTGTTATTATCCTTATCAATATATCAACTCATATAAATGTTTAGCTGAGGTTTTGTAGTTTTGGCGCGGAGTTATGCCTCCCGCTGGGACAATGTTCAATTGTCTCACTCCGCTAGTTTTTACCCCTTTTTAGGTGGTCGAGCTAGTCGTGGTGGTGGTCGCGGGGTTGCGGCCGGACAACAAAAAGATCTGTAGAAGGTAAGCTTTGGAGATGCTGCTGTTTTGATGTTTTGGTGTAGAGTCTAGAGTTATCCATGTACTCTCAGGTCCTTGGCGGTGTTTTGACGATGTTTTACGATACACGCCCGATGTCATTTGTATATCCTGCTGCTGGCTGGATGTGGGCCATTATGTATATAACATGTGATGAACTCAGGTTACGACAGAACAGGTGTTGCTCTAAGCTGTGAACATGTATCCAAGCTTGGATGGATGTGTATATAACATGTTTCCTTGTAGGATATGGACTGGATTGTAATATGTCTCCTAGTTTATCAGTTTTCCGCAATCGGTTTTAATTAACCCGTGTTTTTGATAAGCTGTGGTTATGGTGATTTCCGCACATTTTCACGTAACACCTCGTTATCCGTGTGATAATGGGATGTGTTGCCACAAGTTTGGTATCAGCGCTTTAGGTTTGCTGAGTCTACAGGGATCTAGGACTAGGTTGTGTTTGTTCTTATGTGATTTCCAGATTTTCTCATAGAATTCTTCTGCCCTCAGCGGAAGAAAAGCCAAGAATGTCTGGAAACCATGAAGAACATGCTCCTGAGCATAGTGATGTTGCATCTGTTGATGGAGCAGAAGGTTAGGCACATGAAGATCGGGTGCCTGAGGTCCCCCAACCTGACCCAGCCATACTTGAACATCCTGCCTACCAACAACTTATGGGGCAGATGATGGCTACGATGAATCTCATGGTTGAGCTATTACCAGTGCCTCCTCCGAGAGCACAGGTTCCCCATGGAGAAGCATCAGGTATTGGGAAGACCTTCGAGCGGCTTCGACGAGTCGGAGCTTCGGAATATGCTGGAACGGCTGATCCAGCGGATGCAGATCTGTGGCTGACAAGTCTTGAGAAGGCTTTCCAGATCCTCGACATCCCCGAAGCAGACAAGGTAAAGCATGTTGTCTACCTTCTGAAGGGTAGTGCTGGTCACTGGTGGACCATCGAGGAAGAGAAGCGGCCTGGTGAGGTGATCTGTTGGGAAGTGTTTCGACGCGAGTTCATCGCTAGATACTTTCCCAAGACGTATCTGGATGAGAAGATCCGTCAGTTCGAGAGCCTACGGCAAGGAACGATGAACACCACCGAGTATGAAGCCAAGTTTATGGATTTGTTGAGGTTCTGTCCTCACATGGCGGCAACAGATGATGAACGGATCAGACGTTTCGAGAAGGGTTTGAGTGCTGAGTTGACAACCCCTGTGTCTGCGCTGGAAAACTGGGAGTGGTTTGCTACGTTTGTGGAATTTGTTTGACGAATCGAGAGGACAGTAAGGGAGAAAATAGAGTCTGTGTCTCTTAAAAGACCTGCTCAGTTTCAAGGACGAAGGGTTGGTGGCTTCAAGAAGCCCAGGTTTTCGGCACCGTCAACAATGAGAAGTGTTGGTGTACCATCTCAGTGGTCTCCGAGTAAGGGAAAAGGTTATGTTTCTTCACCGTCCAAGGCGCACAGTTCAGCTTCTGTGGCAGTGACAGGGCCATCTAGGCCACGAGTTGACAATAGAGCATGTCATCTCTGTGGACAAGTCAGGCATTGGAAGTTCAATTGCCCGAATAGAGATGTTGAAGTGACGCAGCAACCGAGGTAGAGTTTCCAGAAGTCAGAGAGACCACAGCCCAGTGGTAGCAGAGGACGAGGATGAGGTCAAGCGTCTCAAGCTGGATCATCTGCTCAAGGGAGCAGAGGTCGTGGACAGCAAGCAACAGCTCGATTCTATGCCATGAATCAGCCGGAGGCGATAGTCAACCCGCGAGTGGTGACAGGTCAGATGGAGTTATTACATTCTGATATGTCTTCTTCTTGCTTTATATCTGTTCTGGTTGACCCGGGTGCTACACACTCTTTCATCACCTATAGTATGCTTGAAAATTGTCATCTACCTGTTAGTTGTAAGAAGGATAGTTTGTTGTTAGAAACCCCTCTTGATGGTTCTTCGTTGCTTCGAGAAGAGTGTCCATCTTGTGTTTTGTCTTTCTCGGGACATCGCATTCAAGTGGATCTCATACCGTTTGATATGCATGGTTTTGATGTTATCCTTGGGATGGATACCTTAGAGAAGTATAAGGTTGTCTTGGACCGTGGTTCCAAGCAGGCAATGTTTGATGTTGCTGGAGAACGGTGGATCTTCCAGGGAGATAGGAATATTCTTCCGACGTGTCTGGTATCAGCTATGGTGGCAGATAGGTTGTTACGACATGGATGTGAGGCGTTCCTAGCTCACGTGGTGGATACCGTTGTGGATACTAAGGCAAAAGGCCTTAACCTTGAAGAGGTGTCGGTAGTCCGAGAGTTTGCATATGTGTTTCCTGAGGAATTTCCTGGTGTTCCTCCACCCCGAGAGATCGATTTTGAGATAAATCTGGTTCCAGGAACGCAACCGATTGCACAGACACCGTATAGGATGGCTCCAGCAGAGATGGCAGAGTTGAAGAAACAGTTGCAGGAGTTGCTGGATAAGGGTTTTATCCGACCAAGTACGTCATCTTGGGGTGCTCCAGTGTTGTTTGTTAAGAAGAAGGATGGTTCGATGCGGTTGTGTATAGACTACCGACAGTTGAACAAAGTCACGATCAAGAACAAGTACCCGTTGCCAAGGATAGATGATCTGTTTGATCAGTTACGTGGTGCTACAGTGTTCTCAAAGATCGATCTACGGTCCAGATATCATCAGTTGAGGGTAAAGGCTGATGACATACCGAAGTCAGCTTTCAGGACAAGGTATGGACATTATGAGTTTGTGGTTATGCCATTTGGTTTAACCAATGCACCTGCAACTTTCATGGATCTAATGAACAGAGTGTTCCGTCCGTTCTTAGATCAGTTTGTTGTAGTCTTTATAGATGATATCTTGATCTATAGTCAGGACAAACTTGAGCACGAGCAACATCTTCGTCAAGTGTTGACTCTCCTTCGCCAACATCAATTGTATGCCAAGTTCAATAAATGTGAGTTCTGGCTGGATGAAGTGACTTTCTTGGGTCACGTGATATCTGTAGAAGGAGTCAAGGTAGATCCGAAGAAAGTAGAGTCCGTTGCAAATTGGGAACAACTGAAGACGGCGACAGAAGTTCGTAGTTTCCTTGGTTTAGCAGGATACTACCAAAGGTTTATCAAAGACTTCAGTTCGATAGCTCTACCGATGACGAAGTTGACCAGGAAGGATGTACCTTTTGTATGGGATGATCGATGTCAGCAAGCTTTCCAGAGTCTGAAGGAGAAGCTGACTAGTGCTCCAGTGTTGATCTTGCCAGAGCCTGGGAAAGGCTATGTTGTTTTCTGTGATGCTTCCAAGAAGGGTTTAGGTTGCGTGTTGATGCAGGAAGATCATGTGGTATCTTTTGCCTCGCGACAGCTCAAGAAGCATGAGGAGAACTATCCGACTCATGATTTGGAGCTGGCAGCAGTGGTTCATGCGTTAAAAATTTGGAGACACTATCTATATGGGGAAGTGTGTCAGATCTTTACGGATCATAAGAATCTGAAGTATATCTTCACGCAGCATGAGCTGAACATGCGACAGCGGCGATGGATGGAGTTGATCAACGACTACGACTGCACTATCGAGTATCATCCTGGTAAAGCGAACGTGGTAGCTGATGCGCTTAGCAGAAAGTCTTCTTTTCCCTCCAAGAAGGCACAGTTGAGTTCCTTGGTTTGCCATAGGGGAGATATGTTTGTTTCTCTGCGACAGATGAACGTGTAGATGGAGGTTTCCTTTTTAGCTGGTCTTTTCGCACAGATGAAAGTCAAGCCTACGTTGAGGCAGCAAATCAAGGATGCACAGCAGACATACGATATGGTACAGTTGATCAAATCAGAGTTCGGCAGCGACAAGCGTGATGGGTTTCATGAGTCCAAGGATGGACTAGTTTGCTATCGTGATAGGATGGTGGTTCCAGATGTTGATGATCTGAGGAAGTTGGTGCTTGAAGAAGCACACACGTCGATGTATGCCATGCATCCAGGTGTCACCAAGATGTATCATAGTCTAAAGGACTTATATTGGTGGCCCGGTTTGAAGAAAGATGTAGCCGAGTTTGTGGCTAGGTGTGCAGTATGTCAGCAAGTCAAGGCTGAGCATCAAAAGCCGACAGGTACGTTGCAACCTTTGCCGATACCGTAGTGGAAATGGGATCATATAACCATGGATTTCGTAGTTGGTCTGCCCAAGACAACTAGAAGTCATGATTCCATTTGGGTGGTAGTGGATAGATTGACGAAGTCTGCCCATTTCCTGCCCGTGAAGATGACATACACGGCCGAGAAGCTCGCTCGAGTATATGTGGATGAGATAGTTCATTTGAATGATGTGCCAACAACGATCGTTTCTGACAGAGGTCCTCAGTTTACGAGTCGTTTTTGGGAACAGTTGCACAAAGAGATGGGAACGCAGTTGAGGTTCAGTACAACCTTTCACCCGCAGACCGATGGACAGTCTGAAAGGACTATTTAGATTGTGGAAGACCTCCTTCGAGCTTGTGTTTTACAGTTCCTAGGCAGCTGGGATGTACATCTGAGTTTGATAGAGTTTTCCTATAACAACAGTTACCAACGAAGCATCGACATGGCTCCTTATGAAGCTCTGTATGGAAGGAAGTGCAGATCTCCTTTGTGTTGGTACGAGTCTGGTGAATATCAGCTTTTGGGTCCTGAGCTAGTACAGCAGACGACGGAAAAGATCAAGATGATACAACAACAGTTGAAAGTGGCACAGGATAGACAGAAGTCTTATGCAGACAATCGTAGATGACTGTTGGAGTTCCAAGTAGGAGACAAAGTGTATCTTAAGGTCTCGCCTTGGAAAGGTGTGCTGAGGTTTGGACAGAAGGGTAAGTTGGCACCTAGGTATATGGGGCCTTACCCAGTTACAGCTCGTGTTGGGAAGGTAGCTTACGAGATAGAGTTGCCTCCCGAGTTGCACAGGTTGCATTCAGTGTTTCATGTCAGTATGCTAAAGAAAAGTCATCCAGATTCAGGTACAGTGATACAGCCAGTTGAGGTTGAGCTTGATGCAGATGTAACCTACGAGGAAGGTCCTGTGGCGATACTCGACAGAAGGATCAAGAAGCTGAAAAGGAAGGACCTGGTTCTTGTGAAGGTTCTTTGGCATCATCGTGGCGTCGAGGAAGCCACGTGGGATCTTGAGGAAGAAATAAGGAGGAAGTATCCCTCGCTTTTCTCTTTGGTTTTCGGGGACAAAATCCCTTAAAGGGGGTTAGATTGTAAGGACCCTGACCTGCGTTTAGGGCTTACCCTGTTTGCTTTACCTAACCTTGATGGTTTGATGTTTACTTATCGCCTTTAGTGGTGATTAGGGTTTGGTTGTGCTTTGTTGAGAGTTGGAGGTGATACATGCAAATAAACCAAGTTTAGGGTTTTGTGTGCAAGTTTGCCACCTTGAGAGGTGTTCTTCTCTCTTTGCTTCCTCTAGGGTTGAGAGGAAGGCTTTGGCTTGTTGCTTAAAGTTCTTTGGGCCTTTGTTGAGTTCGTTTGGGCCTTGGAGTTCCTTGTTTGGGCTTGCTTGGGCCTTGTGTCGGCCAAGTAGAGCTTGTGTCGGCCTAGAGAGGAGATGTTTCGCCCTAGAGTGAGCTTGGTGTGTCGCCCATGAAGCTTGGTCCAACCTTGGTCATGTTGAAGAACACATGGTGCACATCTTGGACAAGTGTCTTATGGCTTGCATGAGAGGTGGCTTGAGTTGGTGGACAAGTGTCCCTTGAGTGGGCGACACCTAGCATGAGACAACCTTGGTTTCTCCTCCTTTCTCATCTATATAGGTGATCCCTTCCTTAGTTTAAGGTCCCTTTTAGTTTCTCTCCTTCTTGTGCATGATACACCCTTGGAAAAGGAAGGTGGTGGCCGATACACACCCTTGGAGGAGCCTTGGTGGTCGAGATACTCTTGGAGCTCAAGTGCATCTTCTTCCTTGGAGTTTAAGGTGGGTTGCATGACTCTAACCCTAACTACTCTACTCCCCTTTCATAATAGTTGCTTTAATCTTGTCCTTACACATTTGAGGTTGTTCTTAGCTATCTTGCATGTTGGCCGATCCTTGTGTTCTAGGGTTTAGGAGAGCAACACTCCTTTCTCCCCTTGGTCTAGATGAGTGAGCTTGGGTTCTAGTGTCATGAGCAATACCCCTCCTTCCTACTTGATTGAGGTGAGCTTGTGACCTAGTGGCTTGAGCAATACCCTCATCTCACCTTGGGCAAGATGGTGTGCTCATTAGGTGGTTTTGATGAGATACACCTTGGTCAAGATGTGTTTGGGAAGGTGCTGCCCGACAACCCTTGCTCTGGTTTGGCCTTGCCGGTTTGAGTGAGTAGGCTTCTCTTTTGTGCCTTGAGCGGGTGAGCACTCTGGCTCTGCTCGCTCAGTCGTCTCGCTCACCCAGTAACCCTACTCACCCGATATAACTCTAGCTCTGCTCGCTCGGCTTTCCCTTGCTCACCTGCATGCGTGTCGCCCGACAGGCTTTGCTCGCCCGATATTCCTTTGGCTCGCCCAGTAACTTAGCTTGCCCGATAGCCCAGTGTGCTGCTCACCCGGTTTCCCCCCCTGACACACCCTACTCGTGTGGTTTTACTCTGCTCGCCCAGTCTAGTTTGTGTCGCCCGATACTACCTTGCTCACCCGGATCTTCTTTGGCTCGCCCGACAGGCTTTGCTCGCCCGGCACTTGCCTGCGTCGTCCGATACTACCTTACACGCCCCTGTGTCGCCCGGTACCCTTGGCTAGCCCGACACAACCTTGGCTCACCCGACAGGCCTTGCTCACGTGACACGGCCAGTCTGCTCGCTTGATACACCTACGCGCCTGAGCTGCACGCCCTTTATGTTATGAACGCTCAGCAGTGAGCTTCACGCCTTGGTTTGGGTGAGGGTGAACTCTACCCAAGTAGGTTCTTTTGATGAGGGCTTTAGTATCTCTTGTGAGGGACCTTGGTATCATGGAAGTAGCTCGTTTAGCAATTACCCTTGATAGCATTAGTAGCACCTTGCTCACTTAATGATAACGATAATGTCTATGATGATGCTTGTGTTATATGTCCCTTGTGTTAACATGATGTCAAAGCATGGTAAGGTACATGAATGGTTGCATAGTAGTGTGTCTTGAGCACACGATCATCAGGTAATGTATAAGTGGCACTTATAGCAACCTTGGATGATATCTCATAATGGTGGGCATATTCCTTATATTAATGATGTATTTAACCCTAATTGTCACCTTATGGTAATAATATGAGTCTCTTGATTATTCATATAGTTATTGAATGATGCTAACCATGCATGTAATGCTTAGCCAATGAGGGGCTATGAGAATTGGGTAAATGAATACTGTGATAACAGGTGTATTATGAATGATGTTCCATAATGATGTTGAAAGCCTTGAGAGGTTATGGCATTATGTGATGAGGGATTGAGATCCCATGATATGTGATGATCTTTGAGATAGATCTAGACGGTTGTCTAGAGTCCAAGTGATAACATGTGAGGTGAGGTCCTCGTGATGGATCAGTGTAATGTCGAGTCTATACAGTTTACTTTCTGTTATATCTTGCAACTTGGTTGAATCATGCAATCCATCTAAAAGATACTAATTAATCACAGTGGAACCTATCACGTAGTTGCCCTGGCCATAGATTCATCACCAGTCAGGGTAGGGTGATGATGAAACGGGTTCTCCTGCGAGTCAACCGGAGCACATATTTTTGAATATGCGAGGTTTCTCCTAGCCTAAAATAGAGAGGTGAAACGAGTTCAGCTGCGATTGCAGACCCGGATGTGTGACGAGCATGGTGAACATGGCCCATGACTCCAGATATGTGATATGTTGAGCATGAATGCGTTCATGGCTCCGAGCACGGTGTTTAGACACGTGGCTCAGTTTTACTAGCGTCGTGACCTGTACCGAGGCAGGCTAGGCAGAGGGTAGCCTGAGGAGCTGACCCTGTGGCTATGACCACTTCAGCATGAGACTGTGGTCCTGCTTATGTTATACTCATGTACTAACCATGAGGCGGAGAAGGTTGTGGAGTCCGGCTCTTCCACTGACCTTGTATGGCACCGGCTATGGGCTTCGCAGCTGAAAGTTGGATTTGAACGGTACGGTTCATTTCCTCGGGGCATAATAAAACGTAATACAGCCGTTTAGTATGTATTGCTTAAGACAAACACGAAATATTGGTTGAGGCCTTGTTTGTGTAGATAACTTTAATTATCTGCAGTTGTTTGTGCATTACTCCTATGTGGTGAGTTTTATATATATACATTTCATCTTGACAATCATGTTCCATTAAGAGGCATGCAGGTTATATGCCCTTTTGGTACAGTTGATAAATTGTATGGTATAGATGGCCTTGCTTTTCATATTATATTTCCGTTATTATACTTATCAATATATCAGCTCATATAAATGTTTAGCTGAGGTTTTGTATTTTTGGCGCGGAGTTATGCCTCCCGCTGGGACAATGTTCAATTGTCTCACTCCGCTAGTTTTTACCCCTTTTTAGGTGGTCGAGCTGGTCGTGGTGGTGGTCGCGAGGTTGCGGCCGGACAGCAAGAAGATCTGTAGAAGGCAAGCTTTGGAGATGTTGCTGTTTTGATGTTTTGGTGTAGAGTCTAGAGTTATCCCTATACTCTCAGGTCCTTGGCGGTGTTTTGACGATGTTTTACGATACACGCCCGATGTCGTTTGTATATCCTGTTGCTGGCTGGATGTGGGCCATTATGTATATAACAGGTGATGAACTCATGTTACGACAGAACAGGTGTTGCTCTAAGCTGTGGACATGTATCCAGGCTTGGATGGATGTGTATATAACATGTTTCCTTGCAGGATATGGACTGCATTGTAATATGTCTCCTAGTTTATCAGTTTTCCGCAATCGGTTTTAATTAACCCGTGTTTTTGATAATCTATGGTTATGGTGATTTCCGCACATTTTCACGTAACACCTCGTTATCCGTGTGATAATGGGATGTGTTGCCACATTGAGTTCTTTTAGGATAGGAATTACTTCACATGAAACATCATCATTTGGAACAATATCTTTAGGAATATAGCGGTTAGTCTCAATAAACTTAACATTAATAGATTCTTCTACTTAAGTAAGATCAACATTAAATACTCTATAAGCCTTGCTAGTAGTGCTATAGACAAGACAGAAAGTCTTGAAAGATTTTAGATCAAACTTGTCGAGAGAATCTTTCATATTAAAAAAAAAGGCCATTTGAAAACATGGAAATACTCAATAGAAGGCTTCCTACCACGCCATAGCTCATATAGGGTTTTGTTCAAAGAAGGATGCGTGGAAATCCGGTTTTACACAAAACATGAGGTACTAATGGCTTC
This sequence comes from Alisma plantago-aquatica, assembly GCA_963693085.1. Taxonomy (NCBI): domain Eukaryota; kingdom Viridiplantae; phylum Streptophyta; class Magnoliopsida; order Alismatales; family Alismataceae; genus Alisma; species Alisma plantago-aquatica. The sequence continues at coordinate 64,285,983 of OY856411.1, read as the reverse complement.
GAACCAAAACTTCTTTAGAGTGTCATACTCTAAAATCATGGTCCTTGGCATCTCCTACAGTGACCTATTTTTCTTCTCTACAAACCCATTTTGTTGAGGTGTTCTAGGTGAAGAGAATAAATGCGCATATCTAGATTCCTCACAAAAACATTCAAAAAGATCAGTGTCAAATTCTCCCCCATGATCACTACCGATGAAAACAATCCAGCAAGAAGCTTCATTCTCGACTTATTTACAAAAACTAGAGAAAATATCAAGTGTATCACTTTTGGAAATGAGAAAGAAAGTCTAAGAGTATCCAGAGAAATCATCAACAATAACAAGACAATACTTGGAACCACAAAGCAATTGAGTTCTTATGGATCCAAATCGATCAATATGGGGAAGTTCAAGAGCTCTCTTGGTGCTAAGGACTCCTTTGGATTTGAAGGAGGACTTGGTTTGCTTTACTTGGGTACAAGGTTTGCATTCCTCATCCTTTTCAAAATCTAATTTAGTAAGTCCATTGACCAAGTCCTTTTTGTTCAACTTCTTCAATTGATGCATATTTACATGACCAAGCTGATGATGCCAAAGAGAAATATTATTCGAGTTGACTATTAGGCATTTGCCAACAATAGGCTTAATAAAGTCAAGCATAACTACATAAAGATTACCACTTCTAGTTCTCTTATATATGACTTGATAGGTGAGGAATCTAGAATCAAGCATTCAAATGAAGTAAATAGCACAAGGTAACCATTGTCACATAATTGGCTTACACTTATTAAATTGTGATGTAGGTCATCCACAAAGAAAACATTCTTGATACACAAGGATTAACCTACATCACACTCACCTTTTACCTTACCTTTCTTGTTGTCCCCAAAGGTAACCGAACCTCCTTGTTTCTTAGTAAAGTTGTTGAAATGTCTTATATCACCTATCATGTGTTTAGTGCAGCCACTATCAAGAATCCATCTACCTATTTCCTACAAAAAAGGAGAATGTCAGTTCCCAACTCAAACTTTGGGATTCAGAGTTAGCTTGGTGACCCATTTCATCTTTATGTTTGTCCCCTTAGGCTTGTAAGGATAATAAGTAGAATAATGATCATCAAATGTACAATGATAATAAATCATAGGGTTCTTAATGCCAGAAGACTCTCCAATGAAAAATTAGGTTTCCTTAATCCTTTTCTTACCTTTGGCTTTGTTCTTGTCCTTAGGTGCTCCCCCTACAAATCCTAAACCACTAGTACCACTTTTTTTGGTAGTATGGTTAAGGATTTCATTTAGGGAGTTATTCCCTTTGAGGAATTTCTGTAGAGAGGCTCTAAGTATATGATTGTTATCATTAAGATATATGATAGTATAAGACAAACTATCAAGATCATCTCTGTGATGGACAAGGCCATCCTCTAAACAGAGGGATTTTGTCAAATAAGAGTCTCTTTCAATAGAAATAGAAGCAATATCATTACTAGGAAAAATAGGTCTAGAAGATAAATCATTAACTTGACCAAGAAGTCTAGCATTTTCAGAATTAAGCAACTAAATTTCTTTAAGATAAACATCCCTTTCATCTCTATGAGCCTCAACAATAAGTTTGAATTCAGCATTCTCAATTTTAAGAGCTTCAAGCTCATTTAGGCACTTTGAGTTATCTTCCTTACTTGTTTGAATGGTCTTAAGGTAAACACCATTCTCTATCTCAACTCTATTGTATTGGAGATCAAGATCAAGGAATTATCCTTGCAAGTTATCAATGCTCTCAAGATGAAATTTTCTCATTTTGCTCAAGAATCTCAAGTTTAGCATATAAGTCATCAATAATTTTTTCTAACCTCTTTCTTTTAGATTTACATTTAGTAAAAGAAGAACGGCTAGAAATAAGCATACCAATAAGAGTTTCTTTAGATAACTCATGCAAGATTACCTCACACACCTCACCAATTTCTTCACTTGTAGAAGCCACACAACAACACGGGGAGTTGGAAAGCCACACTTTTTTTCCCACAAAGTATGCAACGTGGCAACTTTCCAGAGAAACAATTGCTTTTAGTATATTTTTGTCAGGAAAATGGGTGACCCCCTTCCTTCTCTCATCCCGTACCGCTTGGTCTCTCCGCCCCTTCCCTCTTTCCCAATTTCTTCGCACGCGACCTCCCAATCTGCCCCGATGGTTTCGCAATCCCTATTCCCGCCGTATACAGCAGCACCCCACCCCGCCGAAGTTCTCTCCCACCACTTCCCTCACTCCATCTACACCCATAAGTCTATAATTAGGTTGATTATCATGGGTCATCCCTCCCATTTTACAGAGCCGCACGACGACATCCGCTTGCCGGGTGTGGCAACTTCTGTTTGCACTCAAGGCGTGGGACTGGGAATCAGGTTAGTTCAATACCCCTCTCCTTCTTCCTCGCACTCCTTCCTCTTATACGCTAGGCTGCGTGGGCTACGCGACCTTCGGTGACAACTCGCCAGGGAACGTCCTCACCGGGTTCGTCAACGAGCCCTTCTGGCCGTTCAACGCCACAAACATCGCCGTCGTCGTACACTTGGTGGGTGCTTACCAGGTCTACGCCCAACCCGTATTCACCAAATACGAGTCCTACCTAGCCGCCAACTTCCCGAACTCATCTTTCCTCACGCACACCTACACTGAAGGATAGATTTGGGATCCGCTAGAGGTAGGCTAGAGGTAGGCCGAAGAAGGTGATCTGCTAGATCTGGGTTTAGGACCTGTCGTTTGGGGCTTGGTGTTGCCAGAACTACTGCCGTCGGCCATGGCGGATGCTTTCCCGGATGAGGGAGCTCAAGGGTTGAATACTGGTACTATCGTTCTAATTGTGGTTCTAGGATTGGTGGTGCTCTTCCTTGGAGGCAACTATGCTCTTTATGTGTATGCGCAAAGGACCCTCCCCCCTAAAAAGAAGAAGCATGTATCTAAGAAGAAGATGAAGAAGGAGAGGTTGAAGATGGGTGCTTCTGCTCCTGGGGAATAAATTAAATGTTAGAGGAGGGTACGAAGAGTTGTAAAACTATATGTCATATCTTTGCTAGCACACTTTGTTAATTTCTGTTTGATGTTGAACTGTGAGGTTACAGGAAGCACCTGAGTTAATGTAGTTACAGATCATCTGATTTTCTGAGGAAAAAAAAAGTTTGTCGTCCGTTCCATCTTACTTTCTTCCTCCTTCAGTGTCCAAGCCAGTCATAGGCACAACAGGCACATAGTTATATATTATGATGACTTACCTTTGCATACTTCCTAATACAGGAAAAACAATGACATTTTCCTAAATAGATATTCATCCGTTGTTGTTCCGAATGGTTTCCTATTTAACTGTTGATTATTAGACTCTTTTACAGTTTCAGTTCTGATCATAGCTAGCGCATAATTTGTTTACGTTTCCTATTTATTAAGCATTGTTTAGATCTTATAGCAAGAAGAGAGGTAACAAAAAGGAGGAATCTATTGTATTCAAATTGTGTTAGCCTTCTATTTGTTTGGGTTTATTATTTTGTATGTACCATTTTAGATTTAATAGAAAGAAGAGAACAACAGCCTACTGCAACACTCTTCGAGAAATCAACTTTTGTGTTTAGGGGTTATTATAATTCTACTCACGATGCACAATGGGTGATACGACTGATTCTACTTTATTTCTGAAACACGCTTCTAAAAATTTTCTTATAATTCAAATTTATGTTGATGATATCATATTTGGCAAACTGATCTTGATCTTTGCAAGGAGTTTAGTTCTCTTATGTAGAGTGAGTTCGAGATGAGCATGATGGGTGAGTTGACTTTCTTCCTCGGCTTCCAAATTAAGCAAAATAAAGATGGAAGCTTCATTAACCAAGGCAAGTACACAAATGAACTACTCAAACACTTTGGAATGGAGAACATGAAGCCGATGGACACACCCATGTCCAACACCGCCAAACTTGATAGAGATGAAGAAGGTGAGAAGGTAGATGAGAAGCTCTATAGAGGTATGATTGGAAGTTTACTTTATTTATCTGTCTCTAGACTTTATATTATGTTTAGTGTTGGCTTGTGTACTCACTTTCAATCAAGTCCTAGGAAATCACATCTTATTGTTGTTAAGAGGATTTTGAGGTACTTAGCCAAGACTCAAAATTTTGATCTATGGTACTCTAAGTCAAGGGACTTTACTCTTATAGCATATAGTGATGCAGATTGCGCAGGATGTTTGGTTGATAGAAAGTGCACAAGTGGCACTTGTTTCCTTCTAGGACAATGCTTGGTGTCTTGGTTCTCTAAGAAACAGAGCATCGTGGCATTATCAACTACTGAGGCAGAGTACATTGCAGTTGGGAGTTGTTGTGCCCAGGTCCTATAGATGAAGCAAATGCTCCAAGACTTTAACATACATTTTGATGCTTCTCCTATCTATTGTGATAATACTAGTGCAATCAAATGTTTCTTATAATCCTATATTGCATAGTAGAGCTAAACATATAGAGTTTCACCATAATTTTCTTCATGATCACATTGCTAAAAACGATATTTATATCACGCATGTGGATATGGAAAATCAGTTGGCGGACATTTTCACTAAACCTCTAGCTAGAGAACAATTTAACTTTATTAGATCTAAACTTCTCATTGTTTCTTTGGAAGATATTTACATGTTATCTAGCTAGTTGTTTTTATCCTATATGTCTTGCTCATGCTTTACTCACCTTGCTTGCCTAAAATTTCTTAAAATGCTATATTTGCTTATTGACATGCTTAGTTTCACTTATTTTTGGGCATTTCTCTAATTTCTTAATTTTATCACAAAATAGTACCCAATGATGAGTGATATGTACCTAAGTATGTTCAATGTACATAATAGACTCGAAAAATTAATTTAATTAGCATTCATATTGCTAGAAATTAAGTTTGATGGTTTTAGGTCAGGTTGACCATCGGTCGAGTTTTCCCAGGACAAATCGACTAATCAGTGGCTGAGAGCTATTCTTTTTTGGACCATTTGGTCGAGTTTCCTACTGTCTGAACTCGAATGATCCGCGGGCTAAAGCCAACTTAAGTTTGGATCGACTGACTATTCTCCCTCTCAACTAGAGAATAGACGACTGATTCCTCTTCTTCTAGCCCTAAGATCTCTACCCTAGCCCTAACCCTTTCTATCCTAGCCCTTTCCTGACCTAGATAGGTTTTTCTTGACCTTCCCAGTTGCTCCCTAGTGGTGTTTGGATGGATTTTGAGGTTTCTTTTATGTGTTTGTTCATTTCTCCTCTTATTTTTTGCCTCCATGGCCTCACAAAGGAGAAAACGACCCGCCCCAAGCAATGCACCTTCATCTTCTTTATCTAATCGCTTGATTCCTTTTGATGATACCTCTTTTGTCTCAATAGAGGTTGTTAATAAGTATAAGGACCTTCTTCCTAGGAGTCTTTTCCCTTTTCGTGCCTTGTATGATCCAAGCCCTAGGTGTCAAGTGGTTATAGATCAAGTTGCTAGGTTGCTTGTCGTTCACCACCTCTCTGCCTTGGCTATCCAATGTGATTGCTTTTGCAACTTGATGACTAGCACCAACATAGTTCATGAGTTCTACACTAATTTGCATTGGAACTACGACACCCTCGCACCCCCCACTGAATGCTCAAGTAATCCTAACCTCGATGATCGCTGGTAAATGTTTTCAAATCTCTAAGGATATTTTAAATGTCTTCTTTTCTGGAGATGAGCTAAATGATACCTGGCACAAGGATTATGGCGAGTATTTCAATCTTTTGGATCCCGAAGGTATTTACAAGCAGAATGAACTTACTCTCCCTGACATTCATCACTACTTGAAGAAACCTGACGTTCCATATAAGAAGAAGAGCACCCTACCTTCCTCTTCTCTCGACCTTAGGAAGTGCATTTTGGCTTTAGTAATCAACTGCAACATCTATCTGAAGAAAAATCAAATAAATATTGCAGAGAAAACTGTTGTCATTATGTATTGCAGCCTAGAGAACATCAGTGTCAAGTGGGCCAGATACTTTCTACACCACATGACCTGATTTGACACTGGTAAAAACACCAAAGGCACCCATCCCCCCTATCCTACCCTGATATGTGGTTTGTTTCAGTTTGCTATTGAGAAATCATTCTTTTCTGACTTTCATTACAAGTTACCCAGGAATGGTGTTTGTATCAGTGAAACCACAATTTAGAAGACAGTGACTGTGTTTGTCTCTCCCACCCCTGGTACTTCTCCCTCTGCCTATGCCTCTGCCTCTGCAACCCCTGCCTCCTCACCCTGAGCCCCACCTCCTCAGCCTCCTCCTCAACCTAGACGTGCTTCGTTCCGTGTATCCAATGAAACCCTTATGGGCTACATGATGCACCAACAAGCATACAACCAACAAGTCCAGGAGCACCTGCATCTGGATCTGTGTTCTATCATGTCTACCATGAACTTATCATGTGCACACCCCTACCCCACCTACCAACCCTACCCCGATAATGATTATGATTCATATGCATACAATCATTACTATCCTGCCCCCGAGCCTTCTGTTGTTGCTGCTCCTCCACTCTTCGCTACTGGTATTTCTATTCCCTCCTACCTACCGTTGCTTGCTGGCCCCCTGGCCACCCTTCTTGCCAGTCTTGGTGATTCTACTACATCCTATCCCCAGGCCAGTGAGCTCTATGCTCTTGGTATGACTTGGGATGAGCAGATTGCTCATTGGCATGGTCGTCATTTAGGCCCTCCTGCTGACGAGGAGATGCCTAGCCAGGCTGATGATGCTGAGGCTACTGATGATGACGATGGTGATGGCGAGGACGCTTCTGATGATGGTGATGGTGATGGTGCTGATTCTGGTGATGAAGGCACTACAACTGAACCTTCAGATGGAGACGAGGACTACGAGCCTGAAGCTGATGATGATGTTGTTGATATAGATAGTTTAGATATTTAGCTTGTTTCTTAGTTTTTAGTCTAGTATGTTTATCACATACATCTTTCTAAGCTATTTCGTATACGAAACATCTAGGCAGATTATCAGAGTTGTACTATTTTATCTTCTATTTTTCATCACTTCTTTCTTGTAGTTGCTTTCATGAGAACATGCATATGAGTTGTAATATATGTGATCAACCTCTAGCTCTTTGCTCTGTTATATCATGAGTTGGTTCCATTTTTTGTCATATTTTGATTATGACTGAGATTGTATGTTGCTTTCCTCTCTGTTTGACATATGATATGAGATTGCTTGTTTGATTATCTGATTGATTGTGTTTTGGAGAAAACTTGGATATATGCTCTTCTACCCCCTACTTTTTGATAATGTCAAAAGCGGGAGATAAATTTCAATGTCTTGAAACTCAATCATATTGTTATTCTTTGTTATACTATTGCTTATTGCTTATGATATCCTTTTCTTATTCATTTACTGTTTTATCATGTGACTTGCAAAGGACCATATAGCACATGTATGCTATTATTGCTCTGTGTAGATAGACTAACCATGCAGGTTAGAGAAAGCATAGATTAAGGTGGGGAGCATTTCACATTGTTCACATCTTGAATACCATTAATTCACAAGGTAAAGGTATAACTTCTATATCCTTTTCAATATGTTTGAGGAATGATTTGTCATTGTCAAAAAGGGGAAGAATGTTGACCTAGAGGTTATACATTGTCCATATTTTGATAATGACTTAACCATTCCATTCATATGTATCTAATATGTGTATTCAAGATTGATTTCAGGTGTTAGGTACACGAAAAGGATAAAAAGCAAAAGCCCTAATTTTCTCAAGTTCAAGCCAAAAGCTATACAAATGTGTATTTTGGGAAATCTATGTAAACGACCTTAGAAGATTTTTGTAATCACTTTTATTGATGTATTGGCTTGTAACTAAGATGAGAAAATTGATTGGGACACTAAACACCAAGTTTTAATCTAGATGCACTTTAGAAAATTGATCACAGATAGTCAATCGGTTGATTTCCAATCTCGACCGATCCTTCTAGTTCAATTCTCTGAAGAAGGCATCGGTCGAGTTGTGGTTTCACAGAACTCGACTGATCGAGTAACTGACCAATTCAATTTTCATTGGTCGCTCGAGTTTCCCCAAGAAAAACGCGACCGATGGTTTGAATATCGGCTTTGTGTTTTACTCTATCGGTCGAGTTACCTTTATTGAAAATAGATCGATTGCACTATACAGAATTTGTAGAAAAGTGATTGTGACAGTTGGTGTGTTATTTGAGAGAAAATAGAGTCATTTGTTTTAGAAAAAACGGCTATATTTCGTCCCTAAGTGTCCCACAACTTAAAGTGGCAACCTCATCTATAAATAGGATCTCTTAGAGTTCATTCCAAGGTTGCTCATTCACTACATGCTTGGTCCTAGCTTAGTTGAGAGTGTTCTAACCCTTTGAGCCCCTTTTTCTCTCTACCTTCAAGTCAAATTCATGAGTATGAGTGAGATAGGTTCTTTTATAAGAGAGCTACTCTATGTATTGATGTAAAGCTATCCTGCACCATCTTCCTACCCTCTTTCCTATTGAAGAAAAGGTTGAAGATTTTCTCTAAGTGAAGGAGAAGGAGTTGTTGTTCTTTAAGGTTGAAGAAGGAAAGGTGTTCTAGATATCCAAGTGAAGGAGATAGGCAAGGAAAATGCTCAAGAAGGATGGGTAATCCCTTAAAGGCTGAAGACTTGAAGAAGGAGTGGGTAAGTTCATGTAGATGGATGAAGACTCCATGGTTCAAGTGGGTAAGCTCCTTCTATAGTTTGAAGATCCTTGCTTGAGGTACTAAAACCTTGGATGAATGTTGTTTTGTCTTGTTATCTTATGATATTTATATAAGAGTACTAAGATTGCAAAGTCCTAGAGCCTAACCACCTCTAGGTAGTGGACTGACTTGTTTCAAGTTTGAAGTGAGTAACCACTCTAAACCACTTTGTCCAAGTGTATGTTCTTCCTTGTCTCTTATCCTTACTATGCATGTTAGTTAGGATCTCAAATTGAATGATTGTTTAAGATTCTGTACTTAATATAATTTGGTGGTCTAATTTATTTTGTGAGATTTGTGAAACTCTATTCACCCCCCTCTAGAGCCCTTGATCCAAAGATGATAAGTCTCTAGCTCCCCCTGAATAGTATGGAGAATATACTGAGATGTCAGATATCTAGATGAAGGATGATGAACTATGTCAGACCTCCTCAACTATTGTTCTGAGGACTCTACCTAGAGATGATCTTGCCCCCCTGCCCAGAAGTCTCTAACTGTGCATATAAATCACTCATTTGAGTGTCTAGAACAGGAACACTCGACATGCTCTCACTCTGCTGTTTAGGGTGATCTTGCTTCTCTTCTTTGTCATCTGAAGACTGCACCAGTGAAGAAGTTGACGCATCTTCATACTCATCATTAGAAGAACTATCACCTGATCATGTAGCCTCTACATCATCACTCTCAGGCTTTGTAACTATTTTTCTCTCATAGAAATCCACATATTTGTGTCTGCTCATGGTCCTTTTTATAGGATCCCATTACTTGTAGCCAAATTGATGATCTCCATAGCCAAACAAAATACATGTCACCCATTTATCATCCAGCTTTTTCCTCTTTTCCTTTAAAACATGTGCATAAGCCTTACACACAAATACTCTTAGATGATCATAGGATGCAGCCGTGCATGTCCATACCTTCTCAGGTATATCAAACCTCAAAGGAACTTATGGAGATCGATTAATTAGATAACAGGCAGTACGTACTACCTCGTCGTAGAATGTGTTTGGCAACTTTGCAATCTTCAACATGCGTCTAACTTTCTCCACTATGGTACGATTCATTCTCTCAGTTGTACCATTGTGTTGTGGTGTGCCAGGCTCTATCCTTTCATGTAGTATTCCGTGTTATGTACAATAATCCTGGAACTCCCTAGTGGTGTACTCTCCTCCATTGCCCGTGCCGAGACACTTCAACTTTTTCTTTGTCTCCTGCTCCACCATGTATGAAATTTCTGGAAACACCGAAAGACTAGTCCTTCATCTTAAATAAGTAGGCCCACACCTTTCTAGATGCATCATCAATGAATGTGACAAAAAGCCTATTGCCACCTAGTGAAGCCACATCAAATGGACCGTAGATATCCCAATGAACAAGTTGCAGAAGCTGTGACTTCACCTTTGATCTTGTCTTGAAAAAAATACGTCGATGGTTTCCTGTCTGACATTCATCACATGAACAGAGACCAGTATCCTTGCCACAACGAATCAATCTCTTCTTTAATAAAAGCTTCAAGCCTTTCTCACTCATGTGTCCTAGTCATCTGTTCCATAGATCTATCTGGTGATCCTCAATTGTATGTATATGACCACCTTTGAGCACTTTAAGTTGGGTCTTGTACAATTTATGACACAATTTGCCTCATACCATAACCAAAGCTCCCTTGGTGATCTTGTATTTTCCACCACCAAAATATAGATGACGACCTTCTCTATGAAAGAATGAACCAGATATCAAACTCAGCTGCAAATCTGGAACGTGACAAACATCCTTCACTGTGAGCATGTAACCAACACTTGTTTGAACACAAATGTCTCCAATCCCGATAATTCAAGAGAAGCTAGTATTTTCCATGTTCACCCTCCCGAAATCTCCCCTTCTATATGAAGTAAAGAATTTCTTACTCGGTGAAGCATGATAACAAGCTACAATATCCACCACCCACTCAGAATCATCATCCTCAATATGTAAACACTGCTCTTGGACTGCTAAGACCACATCATCGTCATCATCCCTGTCATCTGAGAGTGTCACTACAGTATTCTTGTCATCATCTTGCTTGTCTTCGGCTTTAGACCCATGTTTTTTTACAAACCTTACAATCCCTTTTAAAATGATCTGGCTTGCCACAATGGAAGCACCCTATACTACTCTTTGACTTAGATCTACCATGAGACTTCTCACAATTCTAGAAGTCACCATGACTCTTAGATCTGCCACGATTTATCTCTCTATCAACGCCTATGATCTCTATGAATTGCACCTCTAATCCGTTATCTCCCTAGGCTCATCGTCGAGTCTCTTCATTCAGTAGACTGCTCTTCACCTGGCCAAGTGTCAACGTGCCTTCCTATGCAAAATTGCTGACTGTCACTACTAGCGTCTCCCAACTATCAAGTAATGATCTCAGAAGAAGTAGAGCCTGGAGTACATCATCAAGAACTATTTTCATGGACCCCAGTTGATTTACAAGGCTTTAGAATTCATTCATATGCTTGATGATGCTTGTATCATCCCGGTACTTGAGGTTCACCAACTTTCTATTAAAAAAAGCTTTATTTGTGGCATCCTTCCGCTCATATAACTTCTTGAGCTTCTCCCATTGATCTTTGACAATGGTCTCTTCTGAGACGTGATGGAACACGAAAATGTTGAGCAACTTTCAAACTTTTCCAATAGTATTTCTATTTAATCTCTTTCAGTCCACATTAGACGTACTCTTTGGCTTTTGTCCCTCTATTGGATCGTAAAGATCTTTTCAATAGAGAATATCCTCCATCTTCAGTTTTCAAATCTATCAATTTGTGCTTGTCAACTTTGTCATCGTCCCATCTTCATCCTTCCCCATCTGGACCAGTATCTGCAACCTGTGCTCTGATACCACTTGTTGGGGATGTTGCACTGATACAGTCCCAGATGTGATAAAAACTTATTACGGAAGCATTACTGACAAGCGTATAAACCCAAAGAAGAAACACCAGATTTGACATGGAATACTCTCCCCAAGACAAACAGAGAAAAACTACTGGGCAATACCAGCCAACAAGCACTATGTAATTACGATTACAAGTTACACTGTCTGGATTTAATTACCCCCTAAATCTAGGTAGCTTTCTGCACACGAGAACTAAAGATGAGGAAGAAGAGAATCACACCAATGTGTACAAAATATCCTTATTTACTTGATCTCCTAACAAGGCCGCTGTCGTTGCTGGGAACTGCTTGATGCCACTGTGATCACTGACTGGGTCGGACTATGGCAACATTGTGTGTGTAACCGCCGACCGCTATTTTACTTCAAGAAAAAGTCACTGGCTCTCTCTTATCAACCAAGAGAGCTGCACTGTCAGTGCACCCAATGTGTCATCGACTGTCAGCCGCTACTTTACTTAAAGGCAAAGTCGCTGACCCTCTCTTATTCAACCAAGAGAACTCCTCCAGTCGTTCTTGTTCTCTGACAGCCTCTACCACAGAAAGCACCAACAAGCAACTGGAGGATCACATGTCAACCGGTGGATGATCTCAATGGCCTCCCCCAGAGCCTCTATTTATAGGCCTCCATGGCATGTGGTTGCAAGTAGAAATCCTTGTCCAAGTCCTAGTCCAAATCATACTCAAACTCTATGTTGCACATAGGGAGCCATCTTCCTTTCCTTTTAGATTTGATTCCTATTAGGATTGTTAGCACAAGCCAACTCCTACTCAAGGCCAAATCCAATTAGGCATGTGCTGGAATCCTAATCCTTTTTCCAATATAGGTCAGGTCAAGTTTTGTGCGCCACGATCAGCAAGAGGAAAAGTAATTTTGTTGGAGGGATTAATATATCTCAATCTAGTTATGGGTTCCTTATTGTGAGGCTATAAATGTTGATATCGTGAATCTAATGTGGCAGGAGTCAATAAAATGATTAAAGTCTCAGTGGTGGTACGGTTCTTTTTTGGGTTGGATGCGATGCATTCATGACTTGCATGTTTCTTTGATATGTCGAGCAAATTAGCATATTTGGCTGTTTAATGTTAAAAGTAGATTGGTTGGACTGTAAGACTAGTTTGTATGAAACATTAATGGATGTCGTACCTTTAGGATGATAGCTTGTCTTGAAGATGCTCTCTACAATGATATTATTTCAGACATACAGTTGTAGATTTGTCTTATGAAAATTTGACACTATATTCAGATGATGGACACAATGCGCAAAATAAAAAAGTAATGACTGCATATAGTATTTTTTATGAAAACGATGACCTTGTCATATATAGTGAAGCAAGCTATATAGTAACTGTGACTAAAACACAAAAAACAATAATTTAGTAAATAATAATGTATAGTTTGCAATGCAAGAACCCTGAGGCTCTTAAGCTATGAAAGTGGGCCGCTTACCAGATTTTAGAAGTTGTGTGCCATAGACAAATGTTGCAAGTGTAGGTTGCTCCAAGCTACATTTGGTTTGGATTGAAATGGGAAGAAAAGGTTTGTAACGCCAATTTCTGATTGCAACGTCTTTTTACTTTGGGTAGGATGGAAACCTTGGTTGGCATGTTATCAACAATTGGATGAAAAATAGCAAACTGGGGTGAGATCAAATGGGGAAAGACAACTGTCGTGTTAATTAGTTTATTGAATTCTGATGTTATTTAGTTGGTGGACACACAATAAGCAAAATGGAAAAGTAATGGTCGTATATAGAATTATGTATGGAAATGACGACTTTAGCATATATAATGAAGTAAGCTATATAGTAATCATGAATTAAACACAAATAACAATAATTTTGTAAAGAACACTGTACTGTATAGTTTGCAATGCATGAACTGTGGGGCCCTTTTCAGGCCGAGTTCAGTTTGAACATGCATGTTCTCCCATCAATTCTCCTATTCTAGCAAAAATAGCAACGTGGAGACAACTGTCCGAAGCCTTCCACGCGACTCACCCCTCGAAATCCCGCAAACTAGCAAAGCAGTCTCATTGCTAGTGTTGTCATATCTGCAAGGATTGTTGGCAAGACACCTTCCGCCCATCCGTTAAGCTCTGGCCCTCCGTGACTCAGAGGAATGGCACGATTGTGATTTGGCAGACACCCTTACCCTCTGTCCCCTTACAAGGGAAGCCCTTTTTCTCACCCACAACTATAACAGCTAGGCCGAGAATTTAGAGCAGCGCTAGAGGCACCTATCCTCACCCCGAGGCTCCCACCCGATTCTTGAGAATTGTTGATTGCTGATGTGGCAGAGAAAGCAGAATCGAAGAGAGAGAAACATATTTTATGTATAACTTTTGATCCACAATGTATTTTTGAACGAAATAAAAAGCAGTAGATTCACAAAAAAATCTTTTCTAACAAAACCAATATTGACATATTTTAGAGAAAAATTTAATATGAGAGAAGTATAAAAAATAGATAAGAGAAGTATCAAAAGTACAAAACTTCAAAATAAGGGTATCGTACAACAAAATACTAGTATTTCTGTATTTTAGGATACATTACGTATATTCACATTTTAGGATATTTTTAAATATTGATATGTACTACTCCCATTTTGGAGGTACTATACGAAACTTTACTTGCTGACGAACTGTACCTCATGACACATTTACTGTACCCCAAAACAAAATATTGTATATATTGAGATATATTACTTCTAGACTAGTTATACAATTATGCTTGATTTTGTAATTTGTTAGGTACTGTACCTATGCTTCACTAAATGAGTAAAAATTAACAAGTGGGTACAATACTTGTGGTTGCATTTTATAGCTGATTTTTTATCTAATGTGCATTGTACTTTTGAGATCATTAACAAGTGGGTACTCAACTTATGTCTGCATTTTGTAAAAAAAATTTTGTCCAGATGACAAATGTTACTATGACAATTCGTAGGTATTATACGTATGCTTCTAGTCCAGTTATATAATTATACTTGATTTATAATTTGTTAGGTACTGTACTTAAGCGTCAGTAACTGAGTTGAAATTAACAAGTGAGTACAATACTTATGGTTGTATTTTATAGGTGATTCTTGATCTGATGTGCATTGTACATTTGAGGTCATTAACATGTGGGTACTCAAATTATGTCTGCATTTTGTAAAAGAAATTGTTCAGATGACTAATGTTGCTATGCGATTCTGTAGGTACTGTACTTATACTTCTACATCAGTTATATGATTATGCTTAGTTTTGTAATTTGGTAGGTATTGTACTTATGCTTGAGTATTAATAAGTGGATACAGTACTTATGGATCCATAAGTACACTACTCACGAGTACTATTAATCCTCTTTCATTCAAAAGTACAATACTCACAAGTACTATACGTCTATACCCAGAACATGTGTATGGTATCCTAATATATGGTACTATGTTTCTCGTGTATTATCATTATTTCAAAATATGTCAACACTAGTCTTGTTGGAAAGTATCTTCTAGAAGGATTCTAATACAATTCATTTCATCAAAAAATACGCTCTAGATTAAAAGTTATGGACAAAAATATTTTCTCTCTCTTCTACTTCCCTCATCCTTTATTACTTTAATTGCTGCTGACAGCTATTCTTAAGAACCGGGTGAGTGAGCTGGTAGTAAGGTGACTATGTGTAGAATTTTTAAGAATTTATGGGACATATTTGACCTCTGCCCGTCATGTGTCTGCCGGAGGAGAGGCGCACAGCCACGACTTCATGCCCATGGTAGGCAAGTGGACTATCCAAGTGTCAACCATACCAAACTGCTTAAGATCTGAGTCTTCGCAGTCCGGTGGGTACTTTGTCTCATCAGTCCCAGGCAACAATATTTGCCCATGACATACCCATTGTCTAACAAAAAGTTCTTTAATTTCTCATACCAAGCTCGAGGTGCTTGTTTGAGTCCATAGAGAGATTTTTGCAACAAATAAACATGATTAGGTAGCTTGTCATTTTCAAAACCCGGAGGTTGAGCAAAAAATACTTCATCCTCGATTGTACCATTCAAAAACACACTTTTAACATCCATTTGATATAGCAAGAAATTTTTATAACTAGAAAAGGCAAGTAGCATTCTAATAGATTCAAGTCTAGCAACAAGCGCATAAGTTCCATCAAAATCAATACCTTCCAGTTGATTGTAACCTTGTGCCACTAACCTTTCTTTGTTCCTTACTACCTTTTTTGACCTGCATGAAAGAAGGATGTTGATACCCAACTCAAACTTTGAGATCTGGGGTTAGCTTGGGGACCCATTTCATCTTTAGGTTGGCCCCCTTTAGTTTGTAAGGACAATAAGTAGAGAGTAATTATCATCACATTTATAATGAACACATACCATAGGGTTCTTAGTGCCAAAAGTCTCTCCATGGAAGATTGGAGGTTCCACACTCTTCTTCTTACCCTTACTCTTGTTCTTGTTCTTACCTTTGGGAGCAGTCCCATCATATCCTAAACCACTAGTACCAATTTGTTTGGTAGAGTGTTCTAGGACAACATTAAGGGATTTCTTTCCCGTAAGAAACTTTTGCAAAGAAGATCTTAACTTAGCATTATAATCACTAAGGTTAATGACAGTAGAAGATAAACTAGCAAGATCATCTCTAGCATGTAATAGGTCAACCTCTAAGTAGAGGGCTTTAGTATGAAAGGAATCACATTCTAAAGTAGTACTAGCTACCTCATTACTTTGCAAAATAGGTCTAGAAGATAGATCATTAACTTGAGCAAGAAACTTAGCATTTTCAGATTTAAGCAAAAGAATTTCCTTTTGATAGACATGAATTTTTACTTCCTAGCTTCATCAATGAGATTAAGTTCTACATTTTTAGTTTCAAGAATATCTATCTCATCTTGTCATCTTTGGTTATCTTCCTTAAAATCTACAATATTCTTAAGGTAGACACCATTCTCAACTTCTACTCCATTGTATTGAAGCTCAAGCTCAAGAAATTGCCCTTTCAAAGAATATATCCTATCAATGAGCAATTTTTCATTTTTATAAAGAATATCAATTTTAACATAAAGATCATATATTATCTTGCCTAATGTTTTCCTTTTAGATTTGCATTTAGTAAAAGATGACCAACAATCATTTAGCACATCAATAAGAGTTTCCTTAGATAAATCATGCAAATTGTCTTCACTTACCTCACTTACCTCACTTACCTCACCTACATCTTCACTTGTAGAGGCCATGAGAGCAAGGTGGCATTCTCTATCTTTAGATCTTGAATATTTTGAGGAAGACTCCTCCCAAACTGTATGAGTTGCATCTTTACTTCTTCTTTCTTTCTTCTCCTTTCTCTTGTACTTGCCTTCTCTCTTGTACTCCTTGTCTTTCTTGTGGCTGCTCTTGTGATGGCTCTTCTTGGCCTTGGGGCAGTCACTCTTGTAATGGCCTTTTTGGCTACATTCATAGCATCTAGGATTTGATGAAGAAGGCTTCCCCTTGCTTGCCACTGGAGTAGTAAGCTTCATGCTCATTTGGGGCTTCATCTTTGAGGAAGGAGTAGGGGACTTGAATGTAGGTTGTTTCTACTGAACCATCTCTTCAATTTGAGTTTTGAAAGTTGTGTCCTTGATCTTCTTGGACTCCTTCTCTTCTCTCTTTTCTTCTTCTTCTTGCTTATCAAGCCTTGGTTCATGGGTTTGAAGATTACCAACCAGCTCCTCGGTTGACAATTCACTAAGCTTGTACACTTCTTCAATGGAAGTAACTTTGGGCTCCGACCTCTTTGGAAGAGATCTTAAGATTTTGGAATTGATAGTTCCTTTGTCCATCACACTACCAAGGGCTGCCAATCCATTGATGATCACATTGAATCTTATGTAAATATCTGCCACTCTTTCATTTTTACCCATCTTGAAGTTATCAAGTAGACCACCAAGCATATAGATCTTGGCTTCCTTTACTTACTCCGTTCCTTCATAGGTGACACATAGATTGTTTCAAATTTCATGTGCGGTGTCCCAAGAGGAGATCTGGTTGAACTCAGATGGGGTGAGGGCTGCATGGATGATGCTCATTGCTTTGGCATTGAGCTGAGCTTGCTTCATTTGGGCTTCCGTCTACATGGATATTTCCCCTTTTGGATCTTCGTACTTTAGATGCACCACCTTCCACATCTCATAGCTAACTCCTTGGAGATAGAACTGCATTCTTCTCTTCCAATAGAGGAAGTTGGTTTTGTCAAAGATTGGAGGTTGTACGGAGAAGCTTCCCTCCAAGTTGAGAGATCCAAGTGTTAAATCACCCATCTTCTCCGATTTGTGGAAGTAGCTTGGATAAGACCTGCTCTGATACCACTTGTTGGATCAAGGGCTCTAGAGGGGGGTGAATAGAGCTTCACAAATCTCACTAAACAAATTAGACCACCAAATTATATTAAGTGTAGAATCTTAAACAATTATTCAATTTGAGATCCTAACTAACATGCACAACAAGGATAAGAGACAAAGAAGAACATACACTTAGATAAAGTGGTTTAGAGTGATTCCTCACTTCAAACATAAAGTAAGTCAGTCTACTACCTAGAGGTTGTTAGGATCTAGGACTTTGCAATCTTGGTACTCTTATATTCCATCATAAGATTACAAGATAAAACTGCATTCATCCAAGGGTTTAGTACCTCAAGCAAGGATCTTCAACCTATAGAAGGAGCTTACCCACTAGAACTATGGAGTCTTCAGACATCAACATGGACTTACCCACTCCTTCTTCAAGTCTTCGGCCTTCAAGGGATTACCTATCCTTCTTGAGAATTTTCCTTGCCTATCTCCTTCACTTGGAGATCTGGAACACCTTGCCTTCTTCTACCTTGAAGAATAGCAACTCCTTCTCCTTCACTCAGAGAAGATCCTCAACCTTTTCTTCAATAGAAAAGAGGGTAGGAAGATGGTGGAGGAGAGCTTTACATCAATAGATGGAGTAGCTCTCTTACAAAGGAACATATCTCACTCATACTCACAAATTTGACTTGAAGCTAGAGAGAGAAAGGGGCTCAAAGGGTTAGAACACTCTCAACTAAGCTAGGACCAAGCATGTAGTGAATGAGCAACCTTGGAATGAACTCTAAGAGGTCTTATTTATAGCTGAGGGTGCCCCTTTAAGTTGTGGGACACTTAGGGACAAAATATAGCCATTTTTTCTCAAAGCAACAACTCTATTTTCGATCAAATAACACACCAACGGTCACAATCACTTTTTCTACAAATTCCCTTCAGTGCAATCAGTCGAGTTTCAATAAAGGTAACTTGATTGATAGAGTAAAAAACAAAGCCAATATTCACCATCGGTCGAGTTTGCCCTGGGTAAACTCGAACGACCAATGAAAATCAAATTGGTCAGTTACTCGATCAGTCGAGTTATGTGAAACCACTACTCGACCGATGCCTTCTTTAGGTAATTGATCCAGAAGGATCGGTCGAGATTGGAACTCAACCGATTGACTGTCTGTGATCAATTTTCTAAAGTGCATCTAAAGTGATTAAAACTTGGTGTTTAGTGTCCCAATCAATTTTCTCATCTTAGTTACAAGTCAAGACATCAATATAAGTGATTATAAAAATCTTCTAAGGTTATTTACATAGATTTCCCAAAATACACATTTGTATAGCTTTTAGCTTGAACTTGAGCAAATTAGGGCTTTTGATTTTTGATCCTTTTTATGTACCTAACACCTGAAATCAATCTTGAATACACATATTAGATACATATGAATGGAATGGTTGAGTCATTATTAAAATATGGACAATGTATAACCTCTAGGTCAACGATCATGAGGCACAAACTCATAGAGATAAAGTATAGTGACATCAGGCGATGCATGACGAGATGTCTTCTTTATAGAAGAATGGTATATGAGCATGTGGTGCTTCCCAAGGGCTGGAAAGAACTGAAGTACAAGTGGGTCTATAGGATGAAGAGAGATGACAACAGCAAGGATCATCCTTTTAATGTGAATCTACATGGACATGGGAGCATTATCATAGGGTTTCTAAACCTTGTTACAAAAGTTCATAAATAAGGCTTTCATCCAAGATGGCTCGAATTACCAGTCAGGGGGAGCCAACAAAGTTCTAGGTGTTGACATGGAGAGAGAAGTGACACTACCAGGATACTTCTTCTCATTTTCTTGGGAACAAAGTGAAGTTAGGATTGGACTTTAAGAAGATGGATGGAAATGATAGGATGCTGACATGTTCGAGGAGAGTGGATCCATCACAGGTGTGATGAGGTCCACATGCTACTCCAGATGATGGCTGAAGATAAAATCTCCCTCATCGGCTAGAGGGGGAGATTATTGGGAAAAGAAATAGGACTCTGGCCCATCCCTAATTGGATTTGGTCTGGAGTAGGAGTTGGCTTGTGCTAACAATCCTAATAGGAATCAAATCTAAAAGGGAAGGAAGATGGCTCGCTATGTGCAACATGGAGTTGGAGTATGATTTGGACTAGGACTTGGACACAGATTCCTACTTGCAACCCCATGTCATAGAGGCCTATAAATAGAAGCCCTGGGGGAGGCCATTGAGATCATCCATCAATTGAGGTGTGATCCTCCAGTTGCTTGTTGGTGTCTTCTGTGGTAGAGGGTTCCAGAGAACAAGAACAACTGGACGAGCTCTCTTGTTTGAATAAGAGAGGGTCAACGACTTTGCCTTGAAGTAAAGTAGCAGTTGACAGTCAATGACACATTGGGTGCACTGACAGAGAAGCTCTCTTGGTTGATAAGAGAGGGCCAACGACTTTGTCTTGAAGAAAAGTAGCAATTGGTGGTTATAGACACAGTGTTGCCATAGTCTGACCCAGTCAACAGTCACAGGGCGTCAAGCAGTTCCCAACAATGACAACGGTCTTATTAAGAGATGAAGTAAAGAAGGATATTTTGTACACACTAGGTGTGATTCTCTTTTTCCTCATTTTTAGTTCTCGTATGGGGAGCGATATCTGGATTTAGGGGGTAATTAAATCCAGACATTGTGACTTGTAATCTTGATTAAATAGTTCTTGTTGGCCAGTATTATCCCGTGGTTTTTCTCTCCTTGTCTTGGGGAGAGTTTTGCACGTTAAATCTGGTGTTTCTTCTTTAGGTTTATATGATTGTTGGTGATTCTTTCGCAATAAGTTTTCATCACATGCGGGACTACATCGGTACAACATCCCCAACAACAAGACCATGGTTGAATAAGTTTGATGAAAACCTAAATCTGAATCAAATAGATCTATAAACACTAGTACAGATCTGACATTTAATATCACTTTTACTAACTTCGGTTCCTTAGAAAAAATGACACTAATCTAACAACAAGGTCGGTTCTTCATGCCAACCGTCACCATATGTGAAGTCCTACTGATTTAGAAAAGAAACGGGTACCACTTTCAATTCAATGTCCGTTTCTTTTCATAGAAACTGACATCTAAAATTGTCCACAAAATAGAATTTTACAGGGAAAAAAGTTTGCCTCTGAAGTTTTCAATCAAGGCATCGATTTTGTATATAACTGACGAAAATGTTTTTGTGCCATGTCCACGTAAAAAGAAATTATCCCCCCCTAAATTGCATATTAGTTATTGGGTCTACTAAATAATCGACAACTAAGTCCAATTAGTGAAACACAAATTTTTATTAGTGATCAACATATGTTGTCAGTTTTGTTGAAGAAATCAATGATTAGGTGTTTTCATGCCATGTTCCCATAAAAATATTTTTCCACCAAATTGCTTCTCTATCATTGGTTTTTCTTGCTAAATCGATGACTATTCCCCTAACCCGAGGTCAATTTTTTTGTTTAGGTATGTAGTTAGTCATTAGTTATATCAAACGTAACTAACGACTCTCTTTTAACTATTTTAGTTTTTTTCACCAACCGACGACTATGGCCTTGACAAAATTGATGACTATCTCCAAAATGTATTGGGGTCTCTCTTTGAACCGATGATTATGGCCTTAAATCATGGTCTTTCTTGTTTGTGTAAGTTGTTAGTTGTCAATGTTGTAAGATTAACCGACGACTATGTGCTTAGTTGTCCATTTTTTAAATAACCAATGACTATGGGTAGCTTAATAACACCCCTGCAAAATAGACTTTCTCCTAGTCTCTATTTCATCGTGACTTACACCTAGGTTTTCGGAAACCCCCCCCACTCCAGCTTCTCAATCCGTCACAGCCACTGCTCGCCATCGCTCTTCCTCCATCCTATGCTCTTCCTCCAGTCGTTGTTTCTCTCATTGTGCTCTCTTGAGGAGTTGCTCACTTGAGGATTTGTTGCTCGCTTAAGGAGCTTGGGCTTGAGCTAGCCGCCGCCACCTAGGTCTATGTAGCCACCGCTAGAGCTTCTACTAGTGAGTTTAGGCGCCTTCTTCCCCTACTGCTAAGTAAGAGAGCTCCCCTCTGCCACTATGTCACCCATAGCCAACTAATAAGATGTGATTCATAATCTACAATACTCCTTGTTAGTTTCTTTCATAGCTTAATTGTTGGATGTACGTTTATCAATATGACCCTTAAACAAGGTTGAAGGTTACATATCCCCCACATAGCCCACTATTGTAGTTACCTTGTTGATAGTGAATCACTTTTTTATGATTAGTTATTTATTGCTCTTTCATTAATTAGTGTTAATTAGGATTTATATACCTTTGTGCAATTTTTCTTCTTTCATTAGTTTTTTAACCTTAATTTCTAGTTTACCTTAGGTCATCTCTCCCTCCCTAGGTCATGAATAATTTATGTGTAATGATTATCTTGATGAGAACATGCATGTACACTGGAGATGTTGAAGTCAATGTTATAGACTATGGTTCCTGGACTAGGGTATGATTAATATTACAAGATGTTGCTATTGTAAATCAACTCATACATTGTTTGTAAACTTAGGACCTCGTTGATGGACACTTTCAAAGATCTAGTTAAGAATCTCACTTCAAGGTGCCTAATCTAGTTCTTTTAATTAATATTAGTTTGCTTTCTCTCTTGACTAACTAATCAAAATGGAAGAATGAATTGAATTGAATGATGTTACATGAAATCTAGGGTATGAACGATGAAATTAGGATAATAGGTATAGGAATGACAATGTACATGTATTTTGTTGGCCTAAAAGTGCATTCGAGATTTACCCATTAGGATTAAATGCTAGATAGTCCCCGATTTCAGACTATTCTTGGACACTTAATCTTGTTTAGGATATAAGTGTGTAATGTATATGTGGTTTTCAAGATGTTTTATCAACACTTCCCCATTTGTTCTCTAAGTACATATGTTGGTGGACATTTGTCCATCTACATCGGTGTACTTGGAGAACTGTGGGGAAATGCTAATGAAATTTTCTTGAAATACCAAATACATATCATACACTTACTAGTGAGATTAGGTGTTCAAGAATGGGATAGATGATACAAAGATTCATTACTAAACCCTAAACCTTAATTTGTAAATCATAAGCCCTAATCTTTAAACCTAAACCCAAATCTATAAACCCTTATCCCTAAATCTAAAATAATAAATCTTAATATATCTATAAACCCTAAACCCTAATACTTGTTTTCTCTTTGATCATAGAATGGATGCATAATGGATGTCCATTCAAAATCACTACACCACAACGTTTATTACTGGTCTTGATCACTTTATAAGATTTGTGGAGGAACATAGGAAACAACCCAGAGATAGTATCTATTGTCCATGTAGGCATTGCGGTAACAACTTGAAAGTCAATACTGGTGTCAAATTCAAAAGTCATGACATGTTCAACGGGATTGTACATGGCTATACAGAATTGTATTGGCATTGAGAGATTCCAAACTTGAGATTAGTAGATGTTGATGGCAGTACTTGTGTTGAAGAAGAAATTGCCAACGATGATGTATTTGTGAACGCACCGAATGCGATAGACATGGCTGATGTGATGCTAGATAGTTGTGGGGTAGAGCATACTGATCCACCTTCCTTATTTAGGAACATTATGCATGATGTTGAGAGACTATTATGCATTGGTTGTACTAAGTTTACAAAAGTTTAGTGTTGTGTTGAGATTGTATAATTTGAAGACTAACAATAGATGGGGTGAAAAAAGCTTCATGTTATTGTTGTCTTTGTTGAAAGAAAATCTTCTTGAAGGAAATGAGCTTCCAATCTCAACGTACAATAAGAAAATGTAATGCCAAATGGGGCTGAAGGATAAGAATATACACACATGCCCGAGCGATTGTGTGTTATTTTGGAAGGACTATGTCAATTTGAAAGGTTGTCCAAAATGTGGGGTATCAAGGTATAAATTGATGACTTCAGGGAAGTCCAAAATTGGCTCTCCTGCCAAGGTGATGTGGTATCTACCTATTATACCATGGTTTCAATGCCTATTTTCCAATCCATGGATGCAGAGAATTTAGGGTGGCATGTAGAGGTTATGAAAAATAATCATGGGATCATATGACATCTATATGATTCCCCACAGCGGAAGAAGATTGAGTTTTTATACCCTGAATTTGGTGAAGAAGTCAAGAATCTAAGACTTTAGCTTTGTAACGGTGGCATGAATCCATACGACACATTGAGCAGCCAACATAGCACTTGGCTTATTATGCTTATTATATACAATCTTCCTCCCTAGTTGTGTATGAAAAATAAATATGCTATGTTGTCGTTGTTGATATCGGGCCCTAAAGAACTTGGAAATGATATCGATGTTTACCTTTAACCTCTAATTGATGACTTAAAGAAACTTTGAGGTGAAGGTGTGATGACCTATGATGCTTCACGTAGAGAAACATTTCATTTGCATGGTATGTTATTTTTCACTATTAATGACTTTTCAGCATATGGGAATTAATTTTGGATATAGTGTACACGGATCCAAAGTGTGCCCTATATGTGAAGAGAAAATTGATTCAATATGACTAAAACATGGCCAAAAAATATATATCTTGGTCATCAAAGGTTTATTCCAAAAGTCCATCCTTATCATAGGTTGCCCAAAGTGTTCAATGAATATCGAATGAGGAATAGAGTGACCCTAAACCAATACCAAGGGAGCTTGTTTATGAAAGAGTAAAAGACTTTGTCAATGAAATAAGAGATTCAAATGTATTATTCCCATACAAAGTGACAAATCTTTATTCACAAAGAGGTCAATATTATGGGATCTTCCTTATTGGAGTTCTTTAGTAGTTAGGCATTGTTTATGTCATGCATGTCAAAAAAAATGTATGTGATAACATCATTGGTACTCCATTGAATATACTAGGTAAAAGTAAATATGGCATCAAATACGGAATAGACCTATGTGAAATCAGAATAAGAAAAAATATAACAAAAGTAGTTAGGAGTGATCAAAAAACATATTTACCTCCTACTTGTTACACATTGTATAGAAAGGAGAAGAAAACTTTTTATGAGTGCTTGCTTAATGTTAAGTTACCACTGGGAGGGATACTCTTCCAACATCCATAGAATGGTATCAATGAATGATATAAAGATGATAGCTTTTAAATCTGATGGTTTTCGCACTCTATTGCCTTAAATATTGCTCGTGGCAATTTGATCTATACTGTTGAAGCATGTAATGTTTACAATCATCAGACTTTGTTTCTTATTCAACACTCTATTCAACAAAGTTATTGATCTTGAGAATCTCAATAAGTTACAA
Organism: Alisma plantago-aquatica; assembly: GCA_963693085.1. Classification (NCBI taxonomy): domain Eukaryota; kingdom Viridiplantae; phylum Streptophyta; class Magnoliopsida; order Alismatales; family Alismataceae; genus Alisma; species Alisma plantago-aquatica. Next base: position 64,260,610 of record OY856411.1, on the reverse strand, counting down.
AGAGAAGTGGTTGTTACCCTATGCCAGCTTGAAATGAATTTTCATCTTTCATTCTTTGATATTGTAGAACATATTTTTGTTCATTTGACTAGAGAAGTGAAAATGTTGGGACTAGTATTCTTGCATTGGATGTATCCTTTTGAACAACACATGAGTGTTTTTAAAGGTGATATTCAAAATCGTTATCGGACTGAATTGATGATTATGTGAAGAGGGAGGTTATGGACTTTTGTAGTGACTTTCTAAGTTGTAATGAATCTCTTGTAAATGACAAATATATTGAGAACTATTTTGGAAAAGGGACTTTAGGAGCACGAGTGCAAGTAATAAGTCGTGAGCTGTCAGAACAAGCTCACTTGTATATTTTACACAAGATCAAACAAGTGAGTGTTTATATCACCAAACATACCAATTTCATTAAGAAATAATATCCTCGAGCTAATTCAATGTGGCTTGCCAGAGAGCATAACAAGACATTTATTAGGTGGTTTAAAGATAGAGTCTTACGTCAACTGTCTCAAACACCAAATAATATTGTTGAAAATATCAAATGACTTGCCTTTAAAAAAATGAATGTTTTGTCTTTTGAAGGGTTTGACATAAATGTGTTTTTATATTACATAAAGCATCAAGATGATAAGAGTGCCATCCAGAATAGTGGGGTCTCCCTTCAAGTTTCTTCATTAGTTTTTTCTAGTGCGAATGATAAGAGTCCACATGAAGCTAAAATGTCATATTACAATGTCATTTAAGACATATGGGAGTTTGACTACGTAGATTTTAGAATTTTAGTCTTTAACTGTAATTGGTTTGATAACACCAAAGCAGTTGTAGTGGATGAATTGGATTTCACATTAGTGAATTTTCAAAAGATTGATGAGAAGGGTGACCCATTCATAATGGCATCATAGGAAAAGTAAGTAATTTATATTAATGATCCTGCAAATAAAAATGGTCGGTTGTTCTTCATGTTAAAATACAGTTCATTGAAGATCCTATAGATGAAGAAGAGTACTATGACAAGTATGATGATTTCAGTCCTTTCTCAGTTGACTTACCAACACCATAATTTTTTACTAACACTGACTTATATGTGTGTGGAGATCATGCTGAGGGAATGTTAATTGATGAAAGATCTCAATATTGTAGGCATGATTTTATCTTTTAAATGTTAGAAGTTCATTCTACAACCTTATATTTCATTGTTTGACTATTTTTATATGACATATTTGCATATGGTGTCTGGCCATGAATGTGATGACTGTGATGATGATTACTGTGAGGAGAAGCATCATGATGTGCACCTTGATACCGGTGTAAGTTGTGCATTTTACAACATGTCTATCTTGTTGTATAGTTTTATCACATTTATTAGTTATATTTGTTTATGACCTATATGTGTTTTTTTTGTAAATTTTAGGTTGAGGATGTAATTCCTAAGGATCTTATTTAGCTTGATGAGAAGTATAAAAAAATAAAAAATAAGGGGTATAACCATGATGAACAAGTTGATACAACAAAGGGGTAATAGTCCAAAATTGGCCAATGTGTTTTGTCATGTAGGAAATCCTATTGGAAAGCACCAGAACTCATTTGTTTCATATCTAGGGGTTCTTAATCATAGTCATTATAGTATAGCAGAAGAATATTGGCACAAAATTGATAAAAGCAAGAAAGACTTCATATGGAAAGAACTATGTGTGAGATATTATCATTTGCAATTTTATTTTTAAAACTATTTACAATTCTATTTTTAAGAATATTCCATTAAGTATATGAACTTTTGAACAGAATATATGACCTGGATGAAAAAATGCACCGCGAAAAGGTGATGCAACACTGTGGGAGGGTACTGAGGAATTATAGGACAACCCTGACAAGACAATATATATGGGAATCTAATAAGAGGAAGAAGTCAGTCACTGAGCAATGGAGTTATTTGGAGTTGTTTGTGGCTATGAAAAACATTGACTAATTCAAGGCATTAAGCATCACTCCCCAATTTTAATACAATTTACCTTGACCTTGATTGTTATGATTTACTTACCAATTGCTATTGATGATTATCACTAACCAGGATGCAAGAAATTCTCAAAGAGAAAGGCGTGCAAACATTGTGCACAACCACACGATAGGTCAAGGTGGCTATGCAAATTTGCCAAAATCTACTACATGCGTCTTCTTCTCAGCAACCTACTCCTTGGACTATTGAGTCCTCTACTAACACTATTGAACCTCTACTTTGCCATGATATATGGATAGCTGGGAGGCAATCCAAATTTGGAGAAATAACCAACCCCGCAACTGAAGAGGAGGCTTCAAAAATGATAAAATTCAACTCTTAGATAAATTAGTATCGATGATTGTTATGTTTTACTTACCAATTACTATTGATGATGATTAGCAGGAGCTCCACAAGCAAAGAAACAAGGCAAGTTCATCCTTGAAGATACAAGGAATGAATTGACATTTGCTCTAGGTAACCCAGGGCATCCTAGACGTGTTAGGGGTGCATGCATTGGTGTGGGGGTATAAGAGAGTTCTTTGGGCCATCTGAGCACAAATCTCTCCAGAAAGGGGGATTCTTAAAAGAGAAGGTAAAATAGTTAATTGCAAAGGAAATTAAGGAAGCCATCAGCCAGTGGGTGGTTTCTCAGTCAGCTACTAAGATAGTACTGCTTGTGCTACCCATCTCTTCATATGAGTTGGAACCATCTACGACAAAGGTTTTTGTGAGTAATCTTGTGGACCCAACACCTAGCAAGTCTACTATAAGTATTTTTATGACATAGTAGTCTTTTCAATATGATATGTTTAGGTATATGTAATACTCTATGCAAAATTGTAGGGGTTGAGGCCAAGCTGTCTAAAATTACAAGAATATATGATTGCTGTGGGCGAGGCTTACCCACCCCTTGTAGGTGCCATGCTTCATGGTTCTCCATTATCCCCTGATGAGGTTCGCATGTGTTTGAGGTTTGTCTACAAAGCTTGGAAGAATTATTTACTATCATATGACCACCCTGATACTGAGGCGACAGGTGAAGCAGAAGGCAGCATGGTTTCCTGGCCCAAAGCGGGAGTTATCTATGTTGATCATGGTGTATGGTAAATTTACATTATGTTTGTATCTGTATATACATAAAAATTGATATGCAGGACACAACGCCTAAGAAACCCATTAGAGCTCATCCTCGTCCACCTCCACCACCTCCTCAATTACCTAGTTGGCTTGAACATGACCTATTCGACTCGATAGGTCCTCAGTGAAGGGGTATGTCACTATTTATAGGTGAACATGAAAAATATTCTCGTATGATGTTTTCTATTAAAGAGGCCATTGTAGGACAACATTATGATACAGATAATTATACAAGATGTTTTCGAGTTGTTTTTTTATGCTTGGTTGAATACATCTGTGATAGAACTTTGGATATGGTCAGATTTTATACAACCATATACCTTTTATGTATGGTGATATGTTTTCTTATATATTAATGTATACATGATATATGTTTTGCAACCACTTACATTGGGTTTGTACAAAGTTTTCGATGGCCCATGTGGGATTTCCAGTTCCATCATTGATTAGTCATGTAATTAAAGACCTTGCATCTATTACCCTATACTGCTCTACGATATTCAAATATTTTGGTAAAAAGAAAAAGGGCATCATATTATATTCATATAATGTTGGGTAAGTTTACTTAGTTTTCTTATAACTTTGACATATAAAATTTTATTTCATTATGGATTTTGAGTAATATTACCTTCTTATCACTCAGGAATAACCATTTGGTGTTATTATTCGTTGTCCCCATGATGCTAACTATTTATTATCTATCCTAAGGGTGGAAAAATAGAGGTTGGGGGACATGATTTGGAAAAGGCATTATTCACATGAGTAAATTTTTACATTTATATCCAATAATATATATATTACATGACTATTTACTAATGTCGATTCAATGTATTACATTAACGTATAGGGATATAAAATAATTAAAAAAAGTTGGAGGAAAGGTGGACACAAAAAGAAAGAGATAGTTTGGGAGAATGGTGAGGTAGTTCTCTAACTCCAATGCATATTTATGCCAACTGTGCTTAATTTTACTTATTAACATTTTGTATGTTGAAATTTATAGTGTTCTGTACAAGATAGAGGCTAGGCATGTGCACTCTATGTGATAATGTATATGGGCATGGCTGTCAGATATGTGGTAGTAGACATTGACCAAATACATAATGTAATACATATATATAGTCTTGATCATCATAAGTATATAATATCATTAGATAATATGAACATCTAAAACTTATTAATTTATATGTCATTCTCTTTGTAGGTCTTTAAAACAAAAGACTTCGATAGACTAGAAAAACTTGTAGACGTACACATGCCTTATACAAGAGAACAATGAGATCAGACACGAGAACAATGGGCAGAAGCCTTTGAAAGGGAAGTGAACTTTGAATTTGATTGGGATGAAGAATAATAATTTTTCTAAAGTTTGATGTCATTAGTTCTATTATACATGTGCTGCTTATGACTTCTTGAAACTCTAAATTTGATGCATGCATATGTGAATGATGATATATATACATGTGTGTGAATGTGAAGATGAATGAATAAATATTTGTGCATGTCATGAGAATAAAATTGATATATATGTAAATGAAGTAATATGTGCATGAATGAATGTGAAGATGAATGAATTATGATTGCAAATGTGGTGAAATAGAATTGGAGAATGAATAAAATTACGTGCTTATGATGTTTGTTCTTGTAGCTTTGGTGGTATGTTGTTAAGTTGAACTCATAGGATGTTGTTAACCTACAACCAGAATTGAACTACATGTTCTATATCCTACTAACCAGTTGGGTAGTAGGATGCAAGCCTGCTATATAAAAAAAAACTTAGTCATTGGTTGTATCAAAAAAATGACACTATAGGCCTAAGTCATCGGTTTTAGTAAATTTAACTGACATTAAAGGAAAAAATCAAAATGTTCATGTTGGACAACGTGGCCTCACTGGGTAGCATGTCATACACTTTAGTTTATTAGATATAATTGTCATTGTACATCAAAATAATCAAGTATTTTGGCTACATATGACACTATACATCATGATAGGTGTTAGTTTATACTGAACCAACGATGTAGGATCCTTTACCAGTTACAAATGTGACCTGTATGGCTCTTTCAATGTCGACTTTAGGCATGCAACTTACCCCTAAGACACCTATCTATGTCGATTTATTTTATCCACACAATCGATGCTAGACTCTAACATCATTTTTGTCGTCCCCAAAGAACTAACGTCTTACACCTGTGGTTGTAGTGTCGCCCACTTAGGTGTCGGTTTTTAACCAACGTTAAAGGGTTATTTTAACTAACGCCGGAGATAGTTTCTATACTAGTTAAAGGCCTGATAAGGGGAAAACCCACCTAAAGATGACTAAACTCTATTCTATTACAATGATTAGTGTGAAACTAAATTGAAATTTGATAGACCCAAACTTGACACAGAACTAAACCCAAAATCCAGTGAAGTTGATCTTTACCAAATTTCACAGTCGGTGCTAGAGTTAGATGACAAATGTAGAAAATGTTTGAGGGAAAGGTTAAGGGAGTCGGGCTTAGTAGTAAAGATACCACCTCAGGCGTTAGTTAAAATGAAGCTATAACGTAGGATTTCTACCGACATCTAAATGGGCGACACTACAGTCATAGGTCTCAGACATCGGTTATTTGGGGCTGCATAAACCGACGATAGATATCCAGCCTTGGTTGTGATGATAAAAGAAATTCATATCTATAGGAGTGTAAAGAGTGAGACACGATAGCGGATGCACTCTTTGCTGAATTGAAGAATTATTCCATCCAATCCCAAAAATATCAAAAAGGTAAGAAGGAAGGGAGAAATTTCATTCATTTCTTAAATGGTACATAATACAGAGCATGATAATGAATAGGCAGTGGAAACAAAACTATTACACAGTTGCAAAATTTTCTTTGTACAATTATTCCTCACCATATAAGGTGGAACAAAAAATAAAGTAAAAGGTATACCCCTAAGAAAACATAAGGCCGATTGCAGAGGGCAACCCAACTATCCCAAGCTATCCTCAAAGTCCAAGTCCATATATTCAGTCCTTTAGCATCTTGTCTTCCAATGTACCTAGACCTGGGTGGAAGGGAACATCACCCAGAACATAGGAAATAATATAGATGTCAGCAAAGGCTGAGTATGTACATATATAAAACACTCTGGGCATTATATAGGGTTAAAAGTGTAAAAAATGATGTTCCCACAAGAAAAGGGAGCTATTTGCAATTAGGTAAGTTCAAGAGACATGTAACAAGGAAATGAGGCATATTAAATTTTAGATTACAAGCATGATAATAAAGGTGTGTCTTGCCATAACAATCATCCACAGATTCATATTAAAACAACAAACATTTGCATGCATAACAATGTAGACTGAATATACCTAAAATAGGGCCATAACACCATAGGATCATGGACTAAAAGAAATAAGGGTGGAAACGCACACCCCGGGCAGAAATGCACGCCCTATATAAGTATGGTTGTACATAAGTACCACTATTCTAGATATTCTAGTCAAACATGTAGCATGCATAAAATAGAGGGGCAAGACTAGCATTTCAGTCAATTTTTCATATAAGGAAAATCATAGCAAGGGGGTTCAAGAACCCATATAAACAAGATAGTCTAGAAATTGCATGGATATAACGAGTCAACATCAAGAAATATAAATGTCCAAGAAATTGGGTTCTCATTAGGAATAACAGTTCAAAAGATGCCTCATTAAAAGAAGTAGGTTTTAGTCAAATAATGCCCAAAATAAAATAGAGGATGTACATACCTTAATGTCAGATCCTAAAACTCAATAATGTTCTTTAGGCTCAGGTTCAGGTCTTTCAAAACCTAAACATAATAAGTATGTGCTACATCAATATTTGGTTCCTTAAGTCCTTAACAATAAAAATGACCTATCAGTAGGTTTCGAATCAAGCCTCCAAACCTATCTAATTAAATTTGTTGGATTTTTCTCATTTCAAAAACATACCAATATGTGTGATTTGGACATAGGAATGATTTATATTGAATTTTACAAGTTAATCTAATTTCTAAGGGAAAATTAAAAAATGATTTGTGAAAAGACAATAATGCCCTTGAATGAAATCGTGATGATGCAGTGCGATTTATAACAAACTATGGGCGAGAATCAGCTTCCATGTCATGGGGTAAACCCGTCAAAGGAATGCGAGATTACATAATTGCCCTTACTGGGCGTGACAAAAATGATGTGAACCCATGGCCGAGACTGGGTTTTACCCCAGCGATTGACTTCCCAGTCTCTCGCGCCATGATGTAGCAATGGAGCTCGAGGCTCTTGGATCATTAGGGGTAGGGTGTTCGACCCTGGTGCATTCACGGCTGGGAACCAGCCTGCTATCTTCAGCTAGTCACTGCAAAACCAACGGCCCCTAGCAGAGAACTGGGGGTCACCACTGTCAAGACTCGGTGGAGGCGTCAAAGAGGTGAAATAGCACAACCTGGCCGCGGGAAGGAGGGAAATAGCGTATGCTGCTGTGTGTTTCAAGTTGATGCCTCGCGGAGATGACGACGATGGATCCTAAGGCCGAAGAATTGGAAAACTCATGAGGTCTGGGATGAACAGCCGCAACTCGGCAGAAGCAGGCGAGGTGGAGGTCGGACAGTAGGTGGTCTTAGAGACCCTCGTGCGGCCCCAAGCAAACTCATTCCATCTGAGACGAGCTCGCGGTGAGTCCCATAGCCCAAAATGAGGACAGGGGTCCATGAAACTCTCACTAGCAGCGGCCCAAAAATAGGGGACAACGGCGAGTTTGTTGACCCAGACACATAGAGCGATTCGGGGCAAACTGATTACACTGAATGAAAGAGGGGGTCCGTAGATGGTTACCTCACGGTGGATTGAACTGAAAGGATGAGCAATGTCGTTGCTCGACGTTATTGCCGGAGAAGAAGACAAACGCCGTCCACAGCTCAACAACGACCATGCAAGCAATTGACAGGAGAGTACAAATGAGTGGATGACGTAGATCAAAACTGGAATGATCTACAGGGTTCAGTGGCTTTTAGGTGGGGAAGCAATGGTGAGGAACGAGAGCAGTGACGGCTGTTGTTGGGTAGAAATAGGGGTTTTTGCCTTAGGGCACCATAGGTGCTAAGTAATAGGTCGTTGGGTTCGCGGGGAAGTGCGGAATCCATTGGCAAAGGGAACGCGAAGAATCAGTCAACTGAACGCGAGAGGGAGACTAGGAAAAAGTCCCTAAATTGTACCACCTGCAAACCGCGAGATGAGCGGAGGTTGGGGATGACTAAGTCCCCCTACCCGGTAACCCGGCTACCCGAACCGGGCCGGCCACGAGACAAAAACCTGACCCTGGACCAAATTCCAGGCCGTGACAAAATGACATTAATTAAATCGACCAAACCATAGGTTAAATCATATAAAATCTATTAGGGTCCAACTAAGGGTGCATTTGATGTCCAAATGACCCCAAATTTTGAAGGTTGACTAATTAAGCTATGAGGAACTTGATTATGGGCTTAGATTTGGGTTTTGAGGTTACTTTATCTATTATTTAACCATAGTACATAATTCATTCACTTAATGAAATGAATTAGATCTAATGCTCAACGGTGGCCAAATCTTCCACCTAGATTCGATTCTAGTCTTATATGTTACCCAAGTCTATCCTAATACACCAATCTAGGATAGAGTAATCTAGATAATCATTATTGCTTATAAGTTTCCTAATTGAAATATTAAACTAGCAAAAATCATGTGAGTTCAACTCCATGGATCCCTAAATTAATCAATCTAAGGTTTGAAGATCGAAATATGGTTTTTTATACTAACACAGTGAAAATTAGATATTCAAAGGTAGACAATTGAAAAATGGAGAAAGAGAGATTGGATATCCACATAATCAAATAGGGGTCTAGAAGAACGAAGGATTAGCCTATATGTCTGGAATCGAGTATGTTACAACACTCCACCCCTTAAAGAGGATTTTTGTCCCCGAAATCCATCCACTTATGGTATGGTATGGTATGATAAGTTATACTTTTAACCAAGCTATAAATTTCTAGTATACTTAATGTAGGTAGTCATATCATACTATTCACATCACACTTATGGTCTACTCACAAGATGAAGCCATATGCCTCCATGTATCATGAATCCATAAATCTGCTTATCCTAGATGTGGGTCTAGAAAAGTTACAACAAGACCTAGGATTATGTTAACCAATTTGTATCCATCAGAGCTACCTGCAATGTTATCGTAGTTTTTCCATTCTTTAATCATGGTCCACATCATTTTCCTTGTTATCATCATCATCATCATCATCATCATCATCATCATCATCAACATCAACATCATCCTCAACATCATCATCATCATCAATCATTTTCCTTGTTATCATCATCATCATCATCAACATCATCCTCAACATCATCATCATCATCATCAACTCACCATCATCATCATCATCCTCATTATCATCATCATAATCATTATCGTCATCATTAACATCTTATTATCTAAAACGGTCACATGGGAAAAGCTCAGAAATTGCACCATATTGAGAATGTTCACCCTAGCCTATACTATATAGTCATCCTTACCACTTAATTATTAGCGGTTTGGGGTATAGAATATTAATTTGATCTTTGAAGTGAAATTTTACTTTCACCTACATCTGACTAAATACATCCGTTAAGGATAACTCAAGATAAAATCTTAAAATCTATATTAATAGTTGAGGTAATTATTTTTTTATGATGGTATGATTAGCAAGGCTCGTCTGGAATCCTCAATTTGGTAGCCTCTACATATGTTTGATATTATTACTAGGAGTTATCCAAGTTTTACTTATTATAGTTGTTATTAATCTCGATTATTCCTATTAACTAGGTCGTATGGGAACTCCACCCCTTAAAAGGCTTAAACTATAACTTAGGGCATAGCCTAGAGAGGAAAAAAAGGGTGGATCCACTAGGTCTGATATATATATATATATATATATATATATATATATATATATATATTTGAAACTAACTATGTCAATCTTAGGCCTAGGGTATTAGGGTTGAACATACCAACTAAGGGTACTTCACTAAAGAGATTCTCTACTATTCAACTTTCTTGTGGTGGTGACTTGGTTCCAAAAACCATTGATAAAATATGAAAACTTTTCTTTTATACATATGAATTAATAATGAAAATAAGTTTGACGATGAAAAACTTTGCGGTGAAAATCCAAAATTGGCGCCAAAATCAACCAGAGAACTAATTCAACCACCACATACTATTATTTTTGCATCACATCCTTTTACTTAAACGGTCTAATCCTTCAAACACCACATAGGGAATTGGATTACACCTCAACTATGTTTTTAACATGGGAGGGAGAAGGGTTTCCTATTACGCATGGTCAAATTCATCAAACCATAACAAGGTAAGACATCCTCCATTCCCCATGTCACTCTTAAGTAGAAAAGACACAGCCTCATCGCAAGATCTAAGGGAGTCATATGATCATCCAATGATTATAGTAAGGTATATGTGTTCCTTCTACACTTGACAATTTACAACCATAGTCCCCTCACAAGACAAGATGAACTATATAGTAAATTTACTGATAACATCATTCACTGAGTAATCTAATTGCGCCATGGAGGTGAGTGAGGCAAACTCCTAAGAATATTATACAAAACTTAATAGCTTCCACCCACTAAAACTCATGTACGAGGCATAAAATCTAAACAAACATGGTATACAATTCTTAGAAAAGTGGTCTTGGGACATACCAATGTTGATATTCTTCATATTGAAGGCAATGCATGCCTAAAAATAACTAAGCTCATTCATACCATACTTAGTAACAAGGGAATCATCTAAATTCTTAAGATATACATCGGAATTTATCTTTATAGTTCATGTGTTCTCAACAACCCCATAGTAGGTGTATGCAAGGCATGCTAGAGAGCAGCAAAGGTAAATGGATTTAAGGTGAGGACTAGAATATGCCTATCTATGATTATTTAAGTTAATCTGCACTTCATAGCTCTTAGGCTAACATCCCACCTCCATAAAGAGGGTGTGGGTGTTAAAGGCTACTAAAGACTAGATCACTCTCACATAGCTGAGTTGAGGAGTGTAAGTGACCAAATTAGTCAGGGGTTGAAAACCCTAACTGGTATTGACTAATAGGAATTAGGTTTATCATTAACCTCTAAGGGTCACCTATCTAATTAAGGGTAAACCAAGGATAACTTGAAATAGTCAAGTTGCCGACTGCTTTGGCTCTGATACCATTTTGTAAAGAGTGAGACCCGATAGAGGATCCACTCTTCACTGAATTGAAGAATTATTCCATCCAATCCCAAAAATACTAGAAAGGTAAGAAGGAAAGGAGGAATTTCATTCATTTCTCAAATGGTACATATTACAAAGTATGATAATGAATAAGTAGTGGAAACAAAACTATTACACAGTTGAAAAATTTTCTTTGTACAATTATTCCTCACCATATAAGGTGGAATAAAAAATAAAGTAAAAGGTATACAACTAAGAACACATAAGGCCAATTGTAGAGGGAAAACCAACTATCCCAAGCTATCCTCAAATTCCAAGTCCATATATTCAATCCTTTAGCATCTTGTCTTCCAATGTACCTAGACCTGGGTGGAAGGGAACATCACCCATAACATAGGAAACAATATAGAGGTCAGCAAAGGCTGAGTATGTACATATATAAAACACTCTGGGCATTATATAGGGTTAAAAGTGCAAAAAGAGATGTTCCCATAAGAAAAGGAAGCTATTTGCAATTAGGTAAGTTCAAGAGAATGTAACAAGGAAATGAGGCATATTAAATTTCAGATTACAAGCATGATAATAAAAGTGTGTCTTTCCATAACAATCGTCCACAGATTCATATTAAAAGAACAAACATTTGCATGCATAACAATGTAGACTAAATATACCTAAAACAGGGCCATAACACCATAGGATCATGGCCTAAAAGAAATAAGGGTGGAAACGCACACCCCAGGTGAAAACGCACGCCCTATATAAGTATGGTTGTACATAAGTACCACTATTCTAGATATTCTAGTCAAACATGTAGCATGCATAAAATAGAGGGGAAAGACTAGCATTTCAGTCAATTTTTCATAAAAGGAAAATCATAGCAAGGGGGTTCAAGAACCCATATAAACAAGATAGTCCAAAAATTGCATGGATATAATGAGTCAACATCAAGAAATATAAATGTCCAAGAAATTGGGTTCTCATTAGGAATAACAGTTCAAAAGATGCCTCATTAAAAGAAGTAGGTTTTAGTCAAGTAATGCCCAAAAAAAATAGAGGATGAACATACCTTAATGTCAGATCCTAAAACTCAATAATGTTCTTTACGCTCAGGTTCAGGTCTTTCACAACCTAAACATAATAAGTATGTGTTACATCAATAATTGGTTCCTTAAGTCCTTAACAATAAAAATGACCTATCAATAGGTTTCGAATCAAGCCTCCAAACCTATCTAATTAAATCTGTTGGATTTTTCTCATTTCAAAAACATACCAATATGTGTGATTTGGACATAGGAATGATTTATATTGAATTTTACAAGTTAATCTAATTTCTAAGGGAAAATTAAAAAATGATTTGTGAAAAGACAATAATGCCCTCGAATGAAATCGTGATGATGCAGTGCGATTTATAACAAACTATGGGCGAGAATTAGCTTCCATGTCATGGGGTAAACCCGTCAAAGGAATGCGAGATTACATAATTGCCCTTACTGGGCGTGACAAAAATGATGTGAACCCATGGCCGAGACTGGGTTTTTACCCCAGCGATTGACTTCCCAGTCTCTCGCGCCATGACGTAGCAATGGAGCTCGAGGCTCTTGGATCATTAGGGGTAGGGTGTTCGACCCTAGTGCATTCACAGCTGGGAACCAGCCTGCTATCTTCAGCTAGTCACTGCAAAACCAACGGCCCCTAGCAGAGAACTGGGGGTCACCACTGTCAAGACTCGGTGGAGGCGTCAAAGAGGTGAAATAGAACAACCTGGCCACGGGAAGGAGGGAAATAGCATATGCTGCTGTGTGTTTCAAGTTGATGCCTCACGGAGATGACGACGATGGATCCTAAGGCCGAAGAATTGGAAAATTCATGAGGTCTGGGATGAACGGCCGCAACTCGGCAGAAGCAGGCGAGGTGGAGGTCGGACAGTAGGTGGTCTTAGAGACCCTCGCGCGGCCCCAAGAAAACTCATTCCATCTGAGACGAGCTCACGGTGAGTCCCATAGCCCAAAATGAGGACAGGGGTCCATGAAACTCTCACTAGCAGCGGCCCAAAAATAGGGGACAACGGCGAGTTCGTCGACCCAGACACATAGAGCGATTCGGGGCAAACTGATTACACTGAATGAAAGAGGGGGTCCGTAGATGGTTACCTCACTGTGGATTGAACTGAAAGGATGAGCACTGTCGTTGCTCGGCGTTATTGCCGGAGAAGAAGACCAACGCCGTCCACAGCTCAACAACGACCATGCAAGCAATTGACAGGAGAGTACAAATGAGTGGATGACGTAGATCAAAACTGGAATGATCTACAGGGTTTAGTGGCTTTTAGGTGGGGAAGCAATGGTGAGGAACGAGAGCAGTGACGGCTGTTGTTGGGTAGAAATAGGGGTTTTTGCCTTAGGGCACCATAGGTGCTAAGTAATAGGTCGTTGGGTTCGCGGGGAAGTGCGGAATCCATTGGCAAAGGGAACGCGAAGAATCAGTCAACTGAACGCGAGAGGGAGACTAGGAAAAAGTCCCTAAATTGTACCACCTGCAAACCGCGAGATGAGCGGAGGTTGGGGATGACTAAGTCCCCCTACCCGGTAACCCGGCTACCCAAACCGGGCCGGCCACGAGACAAAAACCTGACCCTGGACCAAATTCCAGGCCGTGACAAAATGACATTAATTAAATCGACCAAACCATAGGTTAAATCATATAAAATCTATTAGGGTCCAACTAAGGGTGCATTTGATGTCCAAATGACCCCAAATTTTGAAGGTTGACTAATTAAGCTATGAGGAACTTGATTATGGGCTAAGATTTGGGTTTTGAGGTTACTTTAGCTATTATTTAACCATAGTACATAATTCATTCACTTAATGAAATGAATTAGATCTAATGCTCAACGGTGGTCAAATCTTCCACCTAGATTCGATTCTAGTCTTATATGTTACCCAAGTCTATCCTAATACACCAATCTAGGATAGAGTAATCTAGATAATCATTATTGCTTATAAGTTTCCTAATTGAAATATTAAACTAGCAAAAATCATGTGAGTTCAACTCCATGGATCCCTAAATTAATCAATCTAAGGTTTGAAGGTCGAAATATGGTTTTTTATACTAACACAGTGAAAATTAGATATTCAAAGGTAGACAATTGAAAAATGGAGAAAGAGAGATTGGATATCCACATAATCAAATAGGGGTCTAGAAGAACGAAGGATTAGCCTATATGTCTGGAATCGAGTATGTTACAACACTCCACCCCTTAAAGAGGATTTTTGTCCCCAAAATCCATCCACTTATGGTATGGTATGGTATGATAAGTTATACTTTTAACCAAGCTATAAATTTCTAGTATACTTAATGTAGGTAGTCATATCATACTATTCACATCACACTTATGGTCTACTCACAAGATGAAGCCATATGCCTCCATGTATCATGAATCCATAAATCTGCTTATCCTTGATGTGGGTCTAGAAAAGTTACAACAAGACCTAGGATTATGTTAACCAATTTGTATCCATCAGAGCTACCTGCAATGTTATCGTAGTTTTTCCATTCTTTAATCATGGTCCACATCATTTTCCTTGTTATCATCATCATCATCATCATCATCATCATCATCATCATCATCATCATCATCATCATCATCATCAACATCAACATCATCCTTAACATCATCATCATCATCAATCATTTTCCTTGTTATCATCATCATCATCATCAACATCATCCTCAACATCATCATCATCATCATCAACTCACCATCATCATCATCATCCTCATTATCATCATCATAATCATTATCGTCATCATTAACATCTTATTATCTAAAACGGTCACATGGGAAAAGCTTAGAAATTGCACCATATTGAGAATGTTCACCCTAGCCTATACTATATAGTCATCCTTACCACTTAATTATTAGCGGTTTGGGGTATAGAATATTAATTTGATCTTTGAAGTGAAATTTTACTTTCACCTACATCTGACTAAATACATCCGTTAAGGATAACTCAAGATAAAATCTTAAAATCTATATTAATAGTTGAGGCAATTATTTTTTTATGATGGTATGATTAGCAAGGCTCGTCTGGAATCCTCAATTTGGTAGCCTCTACATATGTTTGATATTATTACTAGGAGTTATCCAAGTTTTACTTATTATAGTTTTTATTAATCTCGATTATTCCTATTAACTAGGTCGTATGGGAACTCCACCCCTTACAAGGCTTAAACTATAACTTAGGGCATAGCCTAGAGAGGAAAAAAAGGGTGGATCCACTAGGTCTGATATATATATATATATATATATATTTGAAACTAACTATGTCAATCTTAGGCCTAGGGTATTAGGGTTGAACATACCAACTAAGGGTACTTCACTAAAGAGATTCTCTACTATTCAACTTTCTTGTGGTGGTGACTTGGTTCCAAAAACCATTGATAAAATATGAAAACTTTTCTTTTATACATATGAATTAATAATGAAAATAAGTTTGACGATGAAAAACTTTGCGGTGAAAATCCAAAATTGGCGCCAAAATCAACCAGAGAACTAATTCAACCACCACATACTATTATTTTTGCATCACATCCTTTTACTTAAACGGTCTAATCCTTCAAACACCACATAGGGAATTGGATTACACCTCAACTATGTTTTTAACATGGGAGGGAGAAGGGTTTCCTATTACGCATGGTCAAATTCATTAAACCATAACAAGGTAAGACATCCTCCATTCCCCATGTCACTCTTAAGTAGAAAAGACACAGCCTCATCGCAAGATCTAAGGGAGTCATATGATCATCCAATGATTATAGTAAGGTATATGCGTTCCTTCTACACTTGACAATTTACAACCATAGTCCCCTCACAAGACAAGATGAACTATATAGTAAATTTACTGATAACATCATTCACTGAGTAATCTAATTGCGCCATGGAGGTGAGTGAGGCAAACTCCTAAGAATATTATACAAAACTTAATAGCTTCCACCCACTAAAACTCATGTACGAGGCATAAAATCTAAACAAACATGGTATACAATTCTTAGAAAAGTGGTCTTGGGACATACCAATGTTGATATTCTTCATATTGAAGGCAATGCATGCCTAAAAATAACTAAGCTCATTCATACCATACTTAGTAACAAGGGAATCATCTAAATTCTTAAGATATACATCGGAATTTATCTTTATAGTTCATGTGTTCTCAACAACCCCATAGTAGGTGTATGCAAGGCATGCTAGAGAGCAGCAAAGGTAAAGGGATTTAAGGTGAGGACTAGAATATGCCTATCTATGATTATTTAAGTTAATCTGCACTTCATAGCTCTTAGGCTAACATCCCACCTCCATAAAGAGGGTGTGGGTGTTAAAGGCTACTAAAGACTAGATCACTCTCACATAGCTGAGTTGAGGAGTGTAAGTGACCAAATTAGTCAGGGGTTGAAAACCCTAACTGGTATTGACTAATAGGAATTAGGTTTATCATTAACCTCTAAGGGTCACCTATCTAATTAAGGGTAAACCAAGGATAACTTGAAATAGTCAAGTTGCCGACTGCTTTGGCTCTGATACCATTTTGTAAAGAGTGAGACCCGATAGAGGATCCACTCTTCACTGAATTGAAGAATTATTCCATCCAATCCCAAAAATACTAGAAAGGTAAGAAGGAAAGGAGGAATTTCATTCATTTCTCAAATGGTACATATTACAAAGTATGATAATGAATAAGTAGTGGAAACAAAACTATTACACAGTTGAAAAATTTTCTTTGTACAATTATTCCTCACCATATAAGGTGGAATAAAAAATAAAGTAAAAGGTATACAACTAAGAACACATAAGGCCAATTGCAGAGGGAAAACCAACTATCCCAAGCTATCCTCAAATTCCAAGTCCATATATTCAATCCTTTAGCATCTTGTCTTCCAATGTACCTAGACCTGGGTGGAAGGGAACATCACCCATAACATAGGAAACAATATAGAGGTCAGCAAAGGCTGAGTATGTACATATATAAAACACTCTGGGCATTATATAGGGTTAAAAGTGCAAAAAGAGATGTTCCCATAAGAAAAGGGAGCTATTTGCAATTAGGTAAGTTCAAGAGAATGTAACAAGGAAATGAGGCATATTAAATTTCAGATTACAAGCATGATAATAAAAGTGTGTCTTTCCATAACAATCGTCCACAGATTCATATTAAAAGAACAAACATTTGCATGCATAACAATGTAGACTAAATATACCTAAAACAGGGCCATAACACCATAGGATCATGGCCTAAAAGAAATAAGGGTGGAAACGCACACCCCAGGCGAAAACGCACGCCCTATATAAGTATGGTTGTACATAAGTACCACTATTCTAGATATTCTAGTCAAACATGTAGCATGCATAAAATAGAGGGGAAAGACTAGCATTTCAGTCAATTTTTCATAAAAGGAAAATCATAGCAAGGGGGTTCAAGAACCCATATAAACAAGATAGTCCAAAAATTGCATGGATATAATGAGTCAACATCAAGAAATATAAATGTCCAAGAAATTGGGTTCTCATTAGGAATAACAGTTCAAAAGATGCCTCATTAAAAGAAGTAGGTTTTAGTCAAGTAATGCCCAAAAAAAATAGAGGATGTACATACCTTAATGTCAGATCCTAAAACTCAATAATGTTCTTTACGCTCAGGTTCAGGTCTTTCACAACCTAAACATAATAAGTATGTGTTACATCAATAATTGGTTCCTTAAGTCCTTAACAATAAAAATGACCTATCAGTATGTTACGAATCAGGTCTCCAAACCTATCCCATTAAATTCGTTGGATTTTTCTCATTTCAAAAACATACCTATATGTGTGATTTGGACATAGGAATGATTTATAATGAATTTTACAAGTTAATCTAATTTCTAAGGGAAAATAAAAAATGATTACGAAAAGACAATAATGCCCTCAAATGAAATTGTGATGATGCACTGCGATTTATAGCTAACTATGGGTGAGAATCGGCTTCCATGTCACGGGGTCAGCCCGTCAAAGGAATGTGGGATTACAAAATTGCCCTTATTGGGTGTAACATACCAGATCTTGGACCCTAGCTTAAAAGTTTGACCTTTTAAGTTTGACCAAGAAAGGTCGGGGTTAGTATGATCCTAATAATGAAATACAGGAATAAGGTAATCATATAAGTCATATAATTCATTTGGTGATAGCAAGATCATAAATAACTTAATTGGATGCATAATGATCTAATAGGCCTCTAATGGGCCATATGACAAAACCCTTGTAAGAAAGCTTCAAAATAAAGAATTGACTTCAAATTCGTTATCTACACATTAAAATAAGTTTACATGTTAATTTTTAAATAATTTGGACAACCTTGAAATAATATGATAAGTTAGGAGAGAGAAATTGCCTAAAAGGTTTAATTAATAAATAAATATAATTCATGACTCCAAAAGAGGAAAATAATCTTAGATTCATGATCTATATAATAAATATAGCCTGTGGGTGAATTTTCATCCCATTTGGAGAAAGCTTGCTTAAAAGGTGATATCAGGAGAGAAAAAATATGTAGAACCTTCAAAATACTAAATAAATGCTCAAACAACTCTAATATGTAAAATTGATGGCAAGTTTATATTCAACACACTTAAGTTAACTTGTTGATGAAGTTTCATCCAATTTGGTTAATCCATGAGTCATTAATGCATCTAAAAAGAGAAATAAAGAATAAATTAAATAACATATCTAATGTTGCGAAAAGTGAAATCTATATGGAGATTCGGAATCTACATGCTTCATTCAGCCTCTGTGAAAAAATCTATCAAAATTGGAGTTGGTTTGCACCCTCTAAAGAGGAGACAGAAAATAGGAAATTAATTACATCCCTATTTTAATCGGATTTCGATTTGTATAAGATTTCTATTATTTTCTTTGTCACACGACCAACCTGTTTCGGATTTAATATCATCCATTGGATTTATGATCCAACGGTGCTCGGATCTTCTTCTTCCTTTCCCCTTTCAGTTTTCACGCACTACAGTTCTCACGATTTCCTTTCCCTAGATTTTCCTTTCCTCTCTGAATCTTCGACCGATTTCTTCTCCTTTGTTTTCCCTGAGAAATTCCGCACCAATCAAGCCATATATATATATAGGGTTTCGTCACCCATCCAGCCGTAGCCATATCCGGCGTCGCCTTTCCCCTATTTCTGGTGTCGGGAGGGTGTTGCCACCCCTATGGGTTATTGGACCATCAAGGGAGTGGTCACCGACCTTCTTTGTGACCCCATCTTTGAGTTTCTAGCCTTTGTTTGGCCTCATTAGGCCTCAAGCATGTTTCCCCTACTTTGACCTCCCTGCCACCGAGATCTTGGGTGGTGGGCGGTGCCCAGGCTGTCGCAAAGCCCCGACGAGGCAAAGGTCAGTTACCCTCGTGCCTGTGAAGACTCTTGCACCTTCGATTCGGCCTCTGCTTGAGGTATACCAAAACACCTCTTTTTTTCCTACCTATAAATTTCTCTCCTGTTTTGTCTTGAATCTGCTGTTCGATTTCTTATTTTTCTTCGTGGTTTTGATGGTCTGCGGGTTCCTTGAGTTCGTCTTCGGATCGCGATGAAGTTGGGCACCTTTGCCGCCATTGGGAGGCCGGTATGAGGGGATTTTCTGATCTCTGATTCTATCTTCTAGAGCTGTCTCTCATCATGGAGAATGAGAAGAATCGGGGGTTGAATCCCTGGTGTGTTTGGTTTGAGATGCCCCTCTTTTTCTCTCATGATTTTGATTTTTCGTCAGGGGTATTCTGGACTTTTCCCCTCTATTTTTCTTTTCTTGAACACGGGTCGAGCTGCCTATTGACTTGGCTTATTTGGTTTTTAGTTATTGGGACAAGTCATCCAGGGGACCACTAACTGGATTTTTCATGCATCATTGGAATTCTCTGATTGGTCAGGTTTGTAAAATCCATAACTAATTAATTACTGATCAGAAAAATATAAATAAATATTCAATAAATTCAAAAAAATGTAAGATTTCTAATGGTATTGGTTTTTTTGTTTGAAACTAATGTTTTAAAGAGGTGATTTTAATGGATCTAATTAATAAGATAATAACTTGAATAATTCATAACTAAATATTGATAAGTTACAAAAATATAATAAAGTATGTTTTGAACTCAGGAAAATATAACCTAAAATATTGCATGGCTTTGATAACCTAATTCACTAATAATAAAAAAGCAATTTTTAGGGTTTTGAATATGTAATGGAAACCTAACCCTAATCCCACATATATGCTAATAGGTGCTTTGGATGCCTAGGCTTGGATCTAGATGTGACTTTGGATCATTTAACTATGAAGTTGAGGTATGTTGTATCCCCTATTACTCAATGTTGAGCAATTCACCTATCTTTTCATTCTCTTGAATTTGGCCTACACAATATGTCTTATCTCTTATTATCCTAGCTCATGTGAACTATCTTGGTTTTCTGATCTTGGATAATCTCTTGGAATCTTATCTTGTGATATGGTACATGATGATCTTGTTGATGGTATATGCTCACTATGAGGTGGAGGTTTATTTGTGGTTTCATATGTTGTGCATTCTGTGATATGGCAAATTTTGTATAATGTTGACTATACTTTTCCTACTATGTGATTCAGTAATCCTAGAGTAGTATAATTGCATTGGTTTCATCTCATTAGAATATGTGGCAACATTATAATATTTTGGGTGGTGAATGTGTGATTCCCCATGCTAGGGCAGGATGTGTGATTCTAGGCCCATGTACCATCAGGGCAAGATGTGTGATTCTTGATCGCCATTGTAATTTATATTGTTCTAGGGCTATGCTTATCTCACATGCATGCAGATTGATGAAATTGTTGATGGGTTATGTGCCCACAACTTGATATGTGCTTATGTGGCACTACTATTTTGTTTTAATGGCAAGTAACCCTTTTGTTATGATGATTCTTTTCTTTTATGCCCGATTGGGTAGTCCTTATTTCTTGTATGGGAAGCCTTTTATTTTGATGTCCCTCATTCTTTATAAATTGTTCAATTTGCTTTTTAGTATGCACATACCAGCTTTTGCTGATATCTCTTTTTGTTTCTCTTTTTCTGGGGTATGCTTCCAACCCTAGGTGGAGGACTTGGATGACAAGATGTGATGACCTAGACTTAGCTTGAGATGATGAAGCTTGGAGACAATCTTGAGGTGGTTTAGATTTCCTCTACATGGATCTGTATATTGTAAGTTTGTAACCCTTTGTTTTATAATTGAATATAGTCATGTTTTTATTCTGCTGCTATACTTTGGTCTTTTGTTAGCATTATATAAAGATTTGAAAATTTTACACCCACTCCATCATACCTTTTGAGTGTGTTTGGACTGGAGTTTCTATTGTTCAAATTTTTAGTAGAGAAGTGATTTCACTTCTTTACAACATGGTATCAGAGCCCATGGTAGTCAGAATCGACTATTTCAATTTTGTCTCCCATTAGAACCCTTGACTTTTCTAGTTACCTCTAAGTGAGATGTTGAACCCAGATTTGATCAATGAGGATCTTTTTGTAAAATAAGGTTTGTTTTGAGGATAAGATTAGGTTATGAGAAGACCTTGATATGGATAAATTGTGACTCGGTTCTCATATTGATTTTTGCTAGCATGTTGGTTTTACATCGCAATGTTTTCATCAACAAAAAAATTTATTTTCATTATACTAATATATGTACAAAAAAAATTAGATTTCATCGAAGTTTCCTAAACTAAATCACAATGAAGTGATATGAGAAGTTTTGGTAGTAAAACCCTAAACCTAGCTCTAAACCTAGTTTTGACTTGGAAGTTGTGACTAGAAATGATATAATGGTACAGTTGACCTACCCCTTGACTTTTGATATTCATGTAGGGTTGATAGGTTATATACACAAGGACCTATAACTCAACCCTTGATGGCATGACTATAGTTGGATACATAAATAATAAAAATATCTAGAACTTTCATAACTAATAGATGTGGGTAGCTTTAAAAAGATGTTTAGTTTGACTTGTTAGGTTGATCCTTTTTAAGGGGTGCAGAGTAGTTAGATGTTGATGCTTTAATCAATAGATTTCGAGGACGAAATCCTTTTTAAGGGGTGGAGTGCTGTAACATACCGGATCTTGGACCCTACCTTAAAACTTTGACCTTTTGGGTTTGACCAAGCAAGGTTGGAGTTAGTATGATCCTAATAATCAAATACAGGAATAAGGTAATCAAATAAGTCATATAATTCATTTGGTGATAACACGATGATAAATAACTTAATTGGATGCATAATGATCTAATGGGCCTCTAATGGGCCATATGACAGATCCCATGTAAGAAAGCTTAAAAATAAAGAATAAAATTTAAATTCGTAATCTACACATTAAAATAAGTTTACATGTCAATTTTTAATTAATTTGGACATCCTTGAAATAATATGGTAAGTTAGGAGAGAGAAATTGCCTAAAAGGTGTAATTAATAAATAAATATAATTCATGACTCCAAAAGAGTAAAATAATCTTAGATTCGTGATCTACATAATAAATATAGCATTTGGGTGAATTTTCATCCAACTTGGAGAAAGTTTGCTTAAAAGGTGATATCAGGTGAGAGAAAATATGTAGAACCTTCAAAATATTAAATAAATGATTAAAGAACTCTAATATGTAAAATTGATGGCAAATTTGTATTCAACACACTTAAGTTAACTTGTGGATAAAGTTTCATCCAATTTGGTTAATCCATGAGTCATTAATGCATCTAGAAAGAGAAATAAAGAATAAATTAAATAACATATCTAATGTTGCCAAAAGTGAAATCTAATTGGAGATACGGAATCTACATACTTTATTCAGCCTCTGTGAAAAATTTCATCCAAATTGGAGTTGGTTTGTACCCTCTAAAGAGGAGAGAAAAAATAGGAAATTAATTACATCCCTATTTTAATAGGATTTCGGTTTGTATAAGATTTCTGTTAATTTCCTTGTCACACGACTCACTGTTTTGGATTTAATATCATCCATTGGATTGATGATCCAACGGTGCTCGAATCTTCTTCTTCCTTTCCCCTTTCAATTCTCACGCACTACAGTTCTCACGATTTCCTTTCCCCGGATTTTCCTTTCCTCTCGGAATCTTTGACCGATTTCTTCTCCTTTGTTTTCCCTAAGAAATTTCACACCAATCAAGCCATATATGTAGGGTTTCGTCACCCATCCAGCCGTTGCCATACCCGGCATTGCCTTTCCCCTGTTTCCGGCGTTGGGATGGTGTTTCCACCCTTATGGGTCATTGGACCATCAAGGGAGTGGTCACCGACCTTCTTTGTGGCCCCATCTTTGAGTTTCTAGCCTTGGTTCAACCTCATTGGGCCTCGAGCACGTTTCCCCTACTCTGACCACCCTGCCACCGAGAGCTTGGGTGGTGGGTGGTGCCCAGGCTGTCGCAAAGCCCCGAGGAGGTAGAGGTCAGTTACCCTCGTGCCTGTGAAGACTCTTGCACCTTCGATTCGGCCTCTACTTGAGGTATACCAAAACACCTCTTTTTTTTCCTACCTGTAATCTTCTCTCCCATTTTGTCTTGAATCTGCTGTTCGATTTCTTATTTTTCTTCGTGGTTTTGATGGTTTGCGGGTTCCTTGAGTTCGTCTTCGGATCGCGATGAAGTTGGGCACCTTTGCTTCCAGTGGGAGGCCGGTATGAGGGGGTTTTCTTATCTCTGATTCTAGCTTCTGGAGCTGTCTCTCGTCATGGCGAAGGAGAAGAATCGGGGGTTGAATCCCTAGTGTGTTTGGTCTGGGATGCCCCTCTGTTTCTCTCATGATTTTGATTTTTCGTCAGGGGTATTCTGGACTTTTCCCCTCTATTTTTATTTTCTTGAACGCGGGTCGCGCTGCCTGGCCTAGTTGGCTTTCAATTATTGGGCCAAGTCAGCCAGGGGACCACTAACTGGATATTTCGTGCATCATTGGAATTTTCTGATTGGTCAGGTTTGTAAAATCCATAACTAATTAATTACTGATCAGAAAAATATAAGTAAATATTCAATAAATTCAAAAAAATGTAATATTTCTACTGGTATTAGTTTTGTTGACTGAAACTAATGTTTTAAAGAGGTGATTTTAATGGATCTAATTAATAAGATAATAACTTGAATAATTCATAACTAAATATTGATAAGTCAGAAAAATATAATAAAATATGTTTTGAACTCAGAAAAATATAACCTAAAATATGGCATGGTTTTGATAACCTATTTTCACTAATAATAAAAAGGAAATTTTTAGGGTTTTGAATAAGTAATGAAAACCTAACCCTAATCCCACATATATGCTAATAGGTGCTTTGGATGCCTAGGCTTGGATCTAGAGGTGACTTTGGATCATTTAACTATGAAGTTGTGGTAAGTTGTATCCCCTATTACTCAATGTTGAGAAATTCACCTATCTTTTCATTCTCTTGAATTTGGCCTACACAATATGTCTTATCTCTTATTATCCTAGTTCATGTGAACTATCTTGGTTATTCTGATCTTGGATAATCTCTTGGAATCTTATCTTGTGATATGGTACATGATGATCTAGTTGATGGTATATGCCCACTGTGAGGTGGAGGTTTATTGGTGGTTTCATATGTTGTCCATTCTGTGATATGGAAAATCTTGTATAATGTTGACTATACTTTTCTACTTGCCTCTACATTTTCCTGCTATGTGATTCAGTAATCCTAGAGTAGTATAATTGCATTGGTTTCATCTCATTATAATATGTGGCAACATTATAATATTTTGGGTGGTGGATGTGTGATTCCCCATGCCAGGGCAGGATGTGTGATTCCTGGCCCATGTACCATCAGGGCAAGATGTGTGATTCTTGACCGCCATGGTTATTTATATTGTTCTAGGGTTATACTTATCTCACATGCATGCAGGTTGATGAAATTGTTGATGGGTTATGTGCCCACAACTTGATATGTGCTTATGTGGCACTACTTTATTATTTTAATGGCAAGTATCCCTTTTGTTACGATGATTCTTTTCTCTTATGCCTGATTGGGTAGTCCTTATCTCTTACATGGGAAGCCTTTTATTTTGATGTCCCTCATTCTTTATAAATTGCTCAATTTGCATTTTAGTATGCACATACCAGCTTTTGCTGATATCTCTTTTTGTTTCTCTTTTGCTGGGGTATGCTTCCGACCCTAGGTGGAGGACTTATATGACAAGATGTGATGACCTAGACTTAGCTTGAGATGATGAAGCTTGGATACAATCTTGAGGTGGTTTATATTTTCTCTACATGGATCCTTATGTTGTAAGTTTGTAACCCTTTGTTTTATAATTGATTATAGTCATATTTTTATTCCGCTATTATACTTTGGTCTTTTGTTACCATTATATAAAGATTTAAAAATTTTACACTCACTCCATCATACCTTTTGAGTGTGTTTGGACTAGAGGTTCTATTGTTCAAATTTTTAGTAGAGAAGTGATTTCATTTCTTTACATTGGGCGTGACAAAAATGATGTGAACCCATGGCCGAGACTGGGTTTTTACCCCAGGGATTGACTTCCCTGTCTCTCGCGCCATGGCGTAGCAATGGAGCTTGAGGCTCTTGGATCATTAAGGGCATGGTGTTCGACCCTGGTGCATTCACGGGTGGGAACCATCCTGCTAGTTTTGGCTAATCACTGCGAAACCAACGGCCCCTAGCAGAAAACTAGGGGTCACCACTGTCAGGACGAGACTCGGCGGTGGCGTCAAAGAGGTGAAACAGCACAACCTGGCCGCGGGAAGGAGGGAAACAGCGTATGATGTTGTGTGTTTCAAGTCAATGCGTCGCGGAGACGACGACGATGGATCCTAAGGCTGAAGAACCGAAAAACTCAGGAGGTTCGGGATGAACGGCCACAACTCAGAAGAAGCATGCGAGGTGGAGGTTGGACAGGTAGGTGGTCTCAGAGACCCTCGCGCGGCCCCAAGCAAACTCATTCCATCTGAGATGAGCTCACGGCGAGTCCCATAGCCCAACACGAGGACAGGGGTCCATGAAACTCTCACCAGTGGGGGCCCAAAAATAGGGGAGAATGGTGAGTTCGTCGAACCAGACACATAGAGCGATACGAGGCAAACTGATTACACTGAATGAAAGAGGGGGGTCCATAGATGGTTACCTCACAGTGGATTGAGCTAAGGGGATGAGCACTGCCGCTGCTCGGCATTCTTGCCAGAGAAGAAGACCAGCGTCGTCCATAGCTCCATAGAGACCACGCAAGCAATTGACCAGAGAGTACAAATGAGTGGATGTCGTAGATCAAAACTGGAACAATCTTCAGGGTTCAGTGGCTTTGAGGTGGGGAGCAATGGTGAGGAAAGAGAGCAGCAGCGGCTGTTTTTGGGTAGAAAGAGGGGTTTTTGCCTTAGGCCTCCATAGGTGCTAAGTAATAGGTCATTGGGTTTGCGGGGATCTGCAGAATTCGTTGGCGAAGGGAACGTGAAGAATCACTCAGCCAAACACGAGATGGAGACTAGGGAAAAGTCCCTGAATTTTACCACCTGCCAGCCATGAGAAGAGCAGAGGTAGGGGACGACTAAGTCCCCCTACCCGGTAACCCGGCTACCCGAACCGGGCCGACCACGAGACAAAAACCCGGCCCTGGACCGAAGTCCAGGCCGTGACAAAATGACATTAATTAAATCGACCAAACCATAGGTTAAATCATATAAAATCTATTAGAGTCCTATTAAGGGTGCTTTTGATGTCCAAATGACCCCAAATTTTGAGGGTTGACTAATTAAGCTATGAGGAACTTGATTATGGACTTAGATTTGGGTTTGAGGTTACTTTAGCTATTATTTAACCATAGTGCATAATTCATTCACTTAATGAAATGAATTAGATCTAATGGTCAAAGGTGGTCAAATCTTCCACCTACACTCGATCCTAGTCTTATATGATACCCAAGTCTATCCTAATACACCAATCTAGGATAGAGTAATCTAGATAATCATTATTACTTATAAGTTTCCTAATTGAAATATTAAACTAGCAAAAATCGTGTGATTTCAACTCCATGGATCCCTAAATGAGTCAATATAAGGTTTTAAGATCAAAATATGGTTTTGTTTGTACTAACACAGTGAAAATTAGATATTCAAAGGTAGACAACTGAAAAATGGGGAAAGAGAGATTGGATATCCACATAATCAAATAGGGGTCTAGAAGAACGGAGGATTAGCCTATATGTCTGGAATCGAGTATGTTACAAGGAGTCTAAGTCGTCAGTTTCTGAACATTACCTAAAGTCTTAAAGCCATACCAAGTCATATTTCTAACCTTTAAATGTGTCTAATTTGTCAGTTTAAAAACCAAACTGACACCTTTTTAGCATCTAAAATGTCGGCTTTTTTTGCGCACAACCAATGATTAGGATATCTACACCCTAAAACTGACGACGAAGACCTATAATGTCAATTTTTTGTCACAACTATGACTTAGTTTTATTATTTTTAAATAGCATGTCTGTAGACCTGCTATCTGACTATTCAGCAAGTTGTAGAACCTACAGTTTTGAACTATAGGTTAACAACATCATGTGAGTTCAGCTTAACAACAGGCCACCAAACCTACAAAACCTGCAATAACAAACATAATTCACCCACATATATGATCCATTCTCCAATTCCATTCTCAACATATGTGCAAACATTATTCTATTCATTCATCTTCAGATACATTCACTCACATGATACTTCATGCACAATGTACCAATTCCATTCTCATGACATGTAGAAATAGAATTCTCATTGTTTTTATTGATCTTTAAATTCACACACATGTACATGATCACCATTCACATATACACCAATAATTTAGTCGCATCAAATTTAAAGTTGGAAGGAGTCATGAGCACTATATCTATATAGAAATAATAACATCAAAGTTTACAAAACTCATTCTTTATCTCAATCAAATTCAAAGTTTGCTTCCTTAATAAAGATTTGTGCCCATTGTGCTCGTATCTCATCTAACTATTCTGTTGTATAGGGATTTTTCATGTCAATCACTTGTAAAGTGAATGACATATATAATTAAAAAAGTTTGATATTTTCATATTATCAAATGAGACTATTTCCTTATGTTGATCAATATTATATATATATATATATATATATATATATATATATATATATATATATATATATATATATATATATATATATATAATATTACATTTTATATGTAGTTGATGTCTAGTGCCCCATATCTAAAAATCATCTCCATATAGATGCCCAACAATAATCTTTAACAGTGCACTATGAATTTCAACATACAAAACGTCAACAAACAAAAGTAAGCATAATTGTCATAAGTATGCATTGGATTTTGAAAAATACATAAACGTCCTGCCAAATTATCTCTTTCTTTTTCTTGTCCACCTTTCCTCCAGCCTTTGAAATCTTTTATAGCCCTATATGTTAATGTAACACATTGAATTGCATTAGTAAATAGTCATGTAATAGTATATGTAAATGGATATAAATATAAAAATTTACTCACATGAATAATATTTTTTTCAATTCATGTCGTCCATTGTCTACTTCATCTCCCTTAGGATCTAGATAATGCAAAGATAGCATCATGGGGACAATGACCAACAACACCCATTGGTTATTGCTAAGTGAAAAGAAGGCATAAAAATAAAATTAAGATCCACAATCAAATGTAATTCTTAAGTCCAAATTATAAGCAATGCAAGTAAACTCACTCAACGTTTTATGGAGATAACATCATGCCCTTTTCCGCTTTACCAAAATATTTAAATGTGGTACAATAGTATTTGGTAGTAGATGTAGGATCTTTAGTCACACGACTAATCGATGATGGAACCAGAAATGCCACATGGGCAATGTGAACTCTGTACAGACCCTATGTAAGTGTTTGTAAAATGTATATCATTTATGCATTAATATATAACAAAATGAGGTATTTATCTATATAAGATCTTACCATATCCAAATTTCTATGACAGATGTATTCAACCAAGCATAAGTAAACATCAATAAAACATCATGCAAAAATATAATAGTATTATGGGGTTGACCAAAAATGTCCTCCTCAATATGGACCATCATAGGTGACCTTTCATCAAAGTCTCCTATACATGCTGCCATACCTTTGCAATGAGCACATACAGAGTTGAATAGGTCCTTTGCAAGCCAACCAGGTAATTGAGGAGGAGGTGGATGTGGAGGATGAGTTGTAGGGGGTTTATTAGGCATTGTGTCCTGCATATATATAATCTCATAATAATTTTCATGTCTATACAGATACAAACACAATGTAAATTTAGCATACATCAGTATAGACAACTCCCACTTTGGGCCATGTAACCACGTCACCTTCTGCATCTCCTATCATCTCGTGTGGTCATATGGCAGTGCAGTCTTCTTCCAAGCATCTTCGACAAGGCTCGGTGTCATGCGAACCACATCTGCGGGAAGCAAAGTACCATGAATCATGTCACCTTCAACGCGTGGGTAAGTTTTTCTCAGTGCAATGATATATCCTTTTAATAAAAGAGGGCATGGCCTCAACCCCTACAAATTTGCATAGAGTGTTATATATACCTAAACTCAAACATATTATACAAATCATTCTAAAAGACTACAATGTCTTAAAAATACTTATGACGGGCATGATAGGTGGTGGGTCAATGGGATTACTCCTGACCACCTATGTCGCAGAAGGGTTCACCTCAGTTGAAGGGTGAGGCACCACAAGTACTGTTTGAGGAGCTGATTGAGAAGAATGAAACTTTATCTTCTTGAACCTTTTCTTCTAAGAATCCCTATTTTATGAATAGCTTTGCACTTATGATCTGATGGCCCAAAGAAGGCTCTTATATCGACACTAGTGCTAGATCCCTAGCACACCAAGGATGCTCTGGGTTACCTAAACTATATGTTGATTCATCCCTTGTTCCCTCAGGGATAAACTTACCTTCTTTCCTTTTCTTGTGTATCTTTCGCTAACCATCATAATAGTAATTGATAAGTAAAACATAACAATCATCAATACGAACTGCTCTGAGAGTTGAATTTTATCATTTTTGTTGATGCCTCAATAGTTTTGGGGTTGTCTATTTGTCCATATTTTGTTTGCCTCCTAGCTACACATCAATCATGGCAAGGGTGATGTACAGGAGTAGGTGCAGGAGTAGTAGAGGATTCAACAATCCAAGGAGTACGAAGCTTAGAAGAAGAAGCATGCAATAGATTTGGATAAAGATTTGCATAGACACATGGACCTATCGTGTGTTTGTGTACATTCGTTGCATGCCTTTCTCTTTGAGAATTAGTTATAGCCTAGTTAGTTTAAAACATATATTAAACATGTAATACAATTAATTCATAAGAATGTATTCAAAATGAGGAATGAGGCTTAATACTTTAAATCTGTCAGTTTTTCTCTTCGTAAAAAAACCTCCTACACCTTCGTGTCAAGATAGTTTCATTGCTTAGTGGCTAACTTATTTTTTTTCTCAGTGCTTTCATATATATTCTCTTGTCGTATTTGTCCTATTATTCCTTAGTACTCTGCCACAACCTTGCATCACCTAAAATATGCTCTGCAAAGTTTATATACTTAATGAAATATTCTTAAAAGTGGAATTATAAATATCTTTAAGAAGAACACTACAAATGATAATATCTCACACATAGTTCCTTACATATTAAGTCTTTCTTGCCATGATCAACTTTATGTCAGGATTCTACATTTGCATTCATTTTTCTATGAGTCAGATCTTATAGATATGACAAAAAAGAATTGTCTCTTCCCAATAAGATTTTCTTGATCATCAAACTCAACGACAAGATTCGGTCTATTACCCCTTTGTTCTAGTAACTTGTTCATCATGGTGATGCCTCTTATTGTTTCACATTGACGATGTTGCACATCAAGCTCATCAAGATCCTCACGTTGAACATGCTCATGCTAAAATTGACAAAAAGCACACATAAGTCATAAGATATACATTTTAAAATGTGCGCACATTTATGTAATAAAGCAATATAACTTGCAGCAATGTCATTCTCAAGGTGTACATTTTTAGGGTGCTCATCGTCACGATAATCATCATCACAATCATCAAACTCATGGTCAAACTCCATCTAAAATAATGTCATATTAAAAATAGTCAGACAATGAAATATAAGTGATAAAGAATGTAAAATTATTATCTAACATTTAAAAAATAAAAGCATGCCTCTAATTAATATTTGGATCTTGTATCAATTAAAATTCCCTCATTGTGATCTCCACACACATATACGTTAGTATCATCTAAAATATTTGGTGTTAGCAAGGAAACAGAGAATGGACTCGAATCATCATACTTGTCGTAGAACTCTTCTTCATATATAGGATTTGCAATGAACTGCCATTTCCCTTGAAGGACAACTGACCATATTTTTATTTGTAGGATCATCAGTACAAAATACATTCTTTGCTTGTGATGCCATTATGAATGGTTCACCCTTCTCACCAATCTTTTCATAGTTCACCAATGTAAAACCCAATTCAACCACTAAACTCCTTTGGTGTAATCAACCCAATCACACATAAAGATTGGAACTCTAAAATCTATATAGTCGAACTCCCATATGTCTTTAATGACATTGTAATCTGAAACTTTAGCTTCACGTGGACTCTTATCCTTTTCACTAGAAAGATACAATGAAGACACTTGATGGGTGACCCCACTATTTTAGATGACACTATTATCATCTTGACGCTTTGTGTAATATGAAAATCCATTTATGTCAAACCCTTCATAAGACATAACATTCATTTCTAGTTTTTAGGTAAAGCACTTGATATTTTCAGCAACATTATTTGATGTTTGAGATAATTGACATAAGACTTTACCTTCAAACCACCTAATAAATGTCTTATTATGCTCTCTAGCAAGCCACATTGAATTAGCTTGAGGATATTTTGTTTTGATGAAATTGGTATGTTCGGTGACATAAATACTTACTTTGTCGATGTTGTGTAAAATATACAAGTGTGTTTGTTCTCACAGCTCACGATTGATTACTTTCACTTGTGTTGGTAAAGTCCCTTTGTCAGAATAGTCATCAATATTTTTGTTATTTTTAGAAGCTTCATTACAACTCAAAAAGTCACAACAAAAATCCATAACCTCCTTGGCCACATAACCCTTATTAATATTCCCTTCAGGCTGATAACAGTTTTGAACATCACCTTTAAAAACACTCACGTACCCTTCAAAATGATACATCCAATGCAAGAAAACTGGTCCCAACATTTTTACTTCCCTAGTTGATGGAAAAACGATGTACTTCAATATTAAATAAATGAAGGAGGAAAATACATCTCAATATGGAATAGGGTAACAACCAAGCCTCTTTGTAACTTCTCAAGATTCTTAGGATCAATAACTTTGTTGCATAGAATGTTGAAGAAGAAACAAAGCCCGATGATTGCAAACCTTACATGCTTCAGAAGTATAGTTTGAATTTTCACAGGCAATATTTGTTGCATTAGAGTGTGACAATCATCAAATTGAGGACCTATCCACTTCAGAACCTTCATTGATACCAGTCTACAGATATTAGAAGAGTATCCATGTCGTACCTTAACAATAAGAAAGCACTCACAAAAAGTTTTCTTCTCTTTTACTCTAGACAATGTGAAACAAGCAGGAGGTAAATATATTTTTTATCACTAATAACTTCTTTTGTTAATTCTTACCTTATTCCCATATCACGTAGGTCCATTATGGATTTGATGGCATTCTTAGTCTTACCTGGTATGTTCAATAGTGGGCCAGTGGCGTTATCATAGACATCTTTCTCAACATATATGGCATCCATACAATGCCAAACTGCCAAAGAAATTCAATAAGGATGATCCCAGAATACTGATCTCTTCTTATATAAAGATTTTTCACTCTATGTGGGAATGTACATTGTGATCTCTTACCAAATTCTTTAATAAAGTTTTTTACTCTTTTATAAACAACCTCCCCCGATATAGGTTTAGGGGCACTCCATTCCTCATTCGATCCATTGAGCACTTTGCGCAACCTTCAGTAAGGATGAACTTTTGGAAGAAACCTTCGATGATCAAGATTTACTATACGGCCCATAAACTTGCTTAATGATTTGAATAATCTTAATTACCATAATTGAATGCTTAGAACCTAATATAACCTTGTGATATGCTTTTAAATCGTAATACAAGCTTAAGTTTCAAATTGGGTCCAATTCGGACACTTTTTGAGCAAGTTATGTAATTTTATTTACATTTTGGACTTTTCTACAATTTACCCAATTGAGAGATTTTCTTTGCAATTTTTCACATACATTATGTTCCTTAGATGTTATATTATCATTCTTGAGTATTTTGAGCCATGGTGCTCCTAGTCGAGCCATGGTTTGAAGGTGTTTTCCTCAAGGGTATTTAAGGTTTACCCCTTCACGGATGAGCTACCTTTAGCAGCTATCAACTAATGAATTACTTGATTGGATGGGAAATTCGACAAAAAAAAATCTAAGAAGGCCTATATCTATGGTGCTACTTGTGTGTGTGCTTGTATATTCTTAATAATTTAAGGCCATGGACACTTGGATAGATACAAGAACTTCAACTTTTTCTTTTTCTTTATCTTAAAGTTTCATATACTTATCCCTAAGCACCAAAATGAGCCATTTTCTCTCGACCACTTCCATCCTTCTACCAACCTTTTTCTCCCACTGTGCTACTATAAAATATCATGTCCAAGGAAGAAGAAAGTGGGGATCTTCTTGGAAAAATGATCTAGGGTTGCAATTGACTTCCTTTAGGGGTTCCTAAAGCTCCTTCCTAGTGATCTTAACCTAAAAGTGTAAGTATTACCCTATTTCATCTATTTATTTCTTTTCTCTTCTTCCTACTATATCTCTCTAGGTTGGAACCCTACTGTTCCATGGTGAAAGTGGCTCTAGAACTCAAAAATCTATCCTTCTTATTTCTTTTTCTAGGATTTTGCTTCTTTGTGGAGAGAAGTGCCTATTTGGCCAAGCTCATATCCGAACCTATAGATTTCTTGCCTTGTTTTCTTGAGATTCTTAATTTATGGTTCAAATTAGAGTTTTCAAGCTATTTCCTTCCCTATCACGCAACCGATGGTCATACATTCAACAATCAATGGTGTTGCTATCTTGGTAACTGATGTTTGTGATCAAGGATGTCAAATTTATGGTGACAACCTATGGTCACCCCCTTACGTTAGGTTTTGGATCGATTAGATGTTTAATTATCATCCACTAAGTATTCTAATGATGTTACCAATTGATGATGACATTAGCTTAATATTTGATGGTGTTAACTGAATGTATTAGTGGTCTAACGACCAATGGTGACCTAATGATCACAATTAATGGTGGATCAGGTCATCACCATATATGATGAGTTAAGAATGTAATTGTAGATTTGACTAAACCTTAAAATAATGGTTCCTTGGTTCAATTGATCTAATGGTTAGAGCTATACTTCAATTGATATCCTTGAACAATGAACCTAATCCCACGAATAATATTGGATGATTCAACATCCAATGGTTTAGAATAAATCACATGGTATTATATGTGGGTCCTAGTGATGATAATTTGATGGTTCAATACCATCAATTTATAGTTTTACCTTTGCCATCATATAGTTATATTTGATAAATTACTATAATAAGTGGATGCTAACTCCCATGTGATCTAGCCTGTTATACCTAACCTTAATGTAATTATATGATGTTAATTGGTTATAATCAGACCTCTTGAATGATTAATGTGATAATGAATTACACTTTTCTTGTGTTGAAACCACAATGCAGTACAATTTGAATATCATAGTGCCTTGCCATGTTAATATCTATGGACACATATATGCTAATGATCTTTTGAGCCTTGTTTAAGACATGGAATGATGATGATAACCTTACTATGAATAATGTGATAGTCTTAACGACCTTTGGGCATGTTTGAATCCATAATTGAGGTGAAATCCTCTTCATGTTCCAATAAGGGTTAAAACCCTAGAACTTGTGATAAGATATTGGTATCTTGTAATAGTATGATGATAAGTGTGTTCCATTAATTTGCAATGAATGATAGCATGTGGTAACGTGATTAAGATTTATATTTTAAACATTTTATATCTTTTGAAGTTGTTACATATACTCTCATTAGAAAAGAATTAGGATTTGAATGTCCACTTGTATGATACAGCCTTAATGCTTTCAATTGGCATTAATTAATCAAGTGTAACCTTAATCATGTAGAGCCCTATGCCGTAGAGCCATCTTTAGTGTCAGAACTTTCTTGATGGTGAAAACAAGTATTCCCAAGGGAAACTCAAATCACATACTATTGGGTATGTGGGGGTGGCAAGTTGAGGATATATACTCATCATCCACAAATACAGGTTATGGAGGATGGCAGTGGTCATGCCTTTGACATTTGTTGTGATTGAGGATAGTTGTGGTTGTACCTCAGATTAGAGGGTTTTGTATACCCTAGTTTCTAGTGTCGTAACTTGTACCAAGTACGGACTAGTTGTTATCAGTTGAATCTATGTCATTGTTGGCAGTTTGACCGGTATGTCACTACAGTTTACTCATACTGACCGAAGGGAAGAGATCTTAGGATACCGGCACTCCTAGATCTTATACAGAACTAAATAGCACTTTGCAGTGGTCAGTTAGACTTTGAGTGGTATGACTCAAACTCCCCAGGGCATAATAATAAAAGATATAATACCATCCCTGTAGTATAAATGATAGGGTTTAATACGTATCTCATTGGTTGATTAACCCTTGTCTTGTCTTTACACTACATAGTTCATACATGATGCAAACTTATGAAAATTGTGTAATTCTATTTGATGCTACAGCTTATTTACTTAACTGCTTAGTATGCTTAAACTGTTCAATCTATTCATATTGCTTATTCAATGCCCTAACTTATCAATGTATTTATTGTTACTTAATATGTTATAATCAATATATGTTGGAGAGAGTTATATCTCTCATTGGGACTGGGTCTCAACTATGGGTCACCACATTTTTAGGTGGTCACGGTCAATGAGGTCGAGATTGCATTGTGGAAGAGAACCAACCTGGTGATCAATAGATTCAGAAGGTTGGTTAGTTGTTGATGTTAGTAGTAGAGTCCTAGTGTCATCCTTGTACTCTCAGGTCCAGGTATGGGATGTGTTTTCTAGATGATATACTCATATCGACATGAGATTTTGGTAGTATGCCAATGTTTGTAAATATATGGCATGTACATGTGAAATATCCTTTGTATGCAGGATGTGACTGAGGTCTTTGGACCCAGATGTAAATACTTTTTACCATATATAAGAATGGAATGATGGACCTTTTGTAAATGTTCTAGAGTTTATTTACATTGTTGGAATTGGTTTTAATTATTCTGCATTTTTTACTATGTGATTAATTAGTAGTTGATCGTGTTTTTTGTTTTGAGTAATCTCGTTTAGCGTGACGAGGTGTCACATATATAGTCTTTCTTCCATGTTTTATTCATATTTAATCAGTGTTCTCTTCACATATTGAGCTTTCTTTGAATCCTTATGCACTGTATCCAGCCAAATTCCCATATGTTAGAAAGTTAGTAATAGTGCAAAATAACATAGAATACAAATAAAATGTCTCTCTACATGATGCATCATAAGTCATTACAACTTCTCCCTAAAGTTTCTCTAAGTCAATAATCATAGGTTCAAGATAAACATCAATATCATTGCCAATTTTTTAGGGCTCGATGTCAACAATGACAACATGACATACTTATTTTTCATACACAAATAGGGAGGAAGATCATATATAACATTCATAACATGCCAAGTGCTATGTTGGCTATTCAATGTTGAGTGTGGATTCATTCCATTCGTACAAAGCCCAAGTCTTAGATTCCTGAATTCTTCACCAAATTTAGGGTACAATAAATCAATCTTCTTCCACTGTGGGGAATCAGATTCATGTTGTAGGTTCCCAATATTATTTTATTTACCTCTACATGCCACTTAAATTCTCTACATCACCTAATTGGCATACATGTTGAAATCATGGTATTATAAGTAGACACCACATCACCTTTTTAAGAAATATTGTTTTAGACTTCCCCAAAGTCATCCTTTATACTTGGACACCCCATATTTTGGACAATATTTCAAATCGACATAGTCCATTTTAAATAACATACAATCATTTGGGTATGCATGTATGTTCTTAGCCTTCATTCCCATTGGGCATAAAATTTTCATTAATTCGTATGTTGAGATTGGAAACTCATTGCCTTCAGGAAGAATTTCTTTCAATGAAGACAACAATGACATGAAGATTTTGTCACTCCATCTATTGTTAGCCTTCAGAGTATACAATCTCAACACAGCGCTTAGCTTCATAAACTTAATACAACCTATTTATAACTGTCTCTCAACATCATGCACAATGTTCCTAAATAAGGAAGGTGGGTCAGTATGGTATGTCCTACAAATATGTTGCATCACATAAACCATGTATATCAGAATTGGTTCATTCACATATACATCATCGGAGACAATTTCTTCTTCTACACAAGCACAGTTATCAACATCTACTGATCTCATAGTTGGAATCTCTCCATGACAGTACCATTCTGGATAGCCCTGTATAATCCCATTGCACATGAGATGACTTTTGATTTCATCAACAGTGTCGACTTTCAAGTTGTTATTGAAATGCATACATGGACAATAGAACCCATCTCCAAGTCACTTCTATGTTCCTCCATAAATCTTATAAATTGATCAAGACAAGTAAACAAACTCTAAGGTGTAATGATTTGGAATGGATATCCATGATCTATCCACTCCATAATTAAAGATAAAACAAGTATTAAATGTTTGGGTTTACATGATTAGGGTTTAAGGATAAGGGTTTACAAATGGGGGTTTATCTTTTAAGATTTAGCGATAACAGTTTACATATTAGGTTTTAGGGTATATATATTAGGATTTAGGGACTATGGTTTACAAATTAGGGCTTACAGTTAAGTAATGATTGTGTGTATCACTATCCCATTCTTGAACACCTAATCTCACTAGTAAGTGTATGATGAAAGATCTAGAGGGGGTAAGTAGAGATTTTTGGAAATTTAAAATTAATTAAACAATTAAAACACTCAACCAAAGAAGGAGGGGGAAACAAGGAAGACACAAGGATGTAGAGTGGATCCTACCTTTAATGTCAAAGGTAGTCAGTCCACTACCCAATTGTTTTCAATTGGGATTTTGAAAGTGATTTATTTTATTACCTCGCAAGGATGTTACACAAAATAAAATCACCTTCAGCACCCTTGAAGTAGCCTCAACCTCCTTGAAGAAGCCTTGTTGAAGTGACTTCAAGTCCTTGGAGCAGCCTTCACCTCCTTGAAGTAGATCCACCACCTTGAGATAACCTTCATTTAGAAGTAGCACCAACCTCCCTTGAAGCATCCTTCCTTGAAGTAATCTCAAGCACACCTCAAAGAAGCCTTATCCACCAAGAAGTAGATCCAAGCAACCTCCTTTCAACACCCTCCAAACCTAGGAGTAGTCAAGGAGAACAATATACAATAGAGAAGAAAAAGATTGGAAGAAAGAAAATACTTATCCAATTGAGAATAGTTCTTTGATCATATATCAAGTGTATAGATCTCCTATTCACTTAAGATGGATAATGTTATATGTGGTGGATATGAGATTGTAGCTATAGGCCACAAAAGTGAGGCAAGAAAAATAAGATGGCAAGTGTATCTCTTGCTTAGTTGATCACTAGAATGTATTCTAAAGTGTAGTTGAGTGTCATATGTGTCCTAAGGCCTCTCCTAAAATGACCGCCACCAAACTGACAACCAAATCATTACTAATTATGCGGAATAATCATAAATAGATGATTAACAAAAATCACTATAAACTAAAACCATTTTGCAAAGAGATCCATTTCCTGGATTACTCTTAATGAAAGAACCAAAACTTTATATACATTAGGGTTCACATTATACATACATTATACCATCTCATCTCGACGATAACATATAACAGTTTCTTTGTCAAAACATATATTAAAGCAACATAAAACCTCAAGGCATACAAGACAAAATCTCAGATTGTTCATAAAACCATCATGTACTAAATCTAAGGACCTGAGAGTACAAAGATGACACATAGAACTTCTATCTACAAGACACGACAGACAATACACTCAACCTGAGCTGTTACTGTTGTCCCTAGTGTTGTTTTCCTTCTTTTGTAGAATGGTCTCTACCTCCTCGTACATGTCCACCTAAAAATTATGGATCCCACAGGGTGAGACAATTGTCCCCTCGAAAGATATAACTCTCCACCAACAATATTATTATCACAGGTAAATAGTATTAAACTGAGCAGAGGTTCTTTTATATTACTAAGCAACGTTAATCACTGTGGATAAGTAGATTAGAACATTTATTATCTTTGGAAGTATTTAAACTATCTATGATAGAGCAGTAAATCATCTATTCACTTTATAAGGAATATGAAGAACATGTGTATCATTTACCCATCATACTATACCGACATCTCAAGCTTATCCTATGATGATATTGTCATGGTATGACATCCATGAATCATTCTCATTTCTATCTATTGGCCTTAGCCAATCCATTAGCCAGGTATTGGATTGTACCAATCATGTGAATATACATCATTATGATCTGTCCAAGTATTGGTATATACCAATCCTGTGAAATCATATCCAGGTATTGGACTATGCCAATCCTATGAAATTAAAGCCATGTATTATACTATTCCAATCTTGTGAAATTATATTTAGGTATTGGACTATGCCAATCTTATGAAATTATATCCAAGTATTGGACTATGCCAATCCTGTGAAATTAAAGCCAGGTATTGGGTTATCCCAATCCTGTGAGAGTTCAACCAAGTATTGTATTATGCCAATAATGTGAGATCATATCCAGGTATTGGGTTATCTCAGTCCTGTGAGAGTTCATTCAGGTATTGGATTATACCAATCATGTGAGAGTTCATCCAGGTATTAGATTGTACCAATCCTATGAGATTACAGCCAGGTATTAGATTGTACCAATCATGTGAGATTATAGCCAGGTATTGGATTGTACCATTCCTGTGAGCGTTCAGCCAGGTATTGGATTATGCCAATCATGTAAGATCATATCCAGGTATTGGGTTATCCCAATCCTGTGAAACTATATCCAGGTATTGGGTTATGTGAGATTATATCCAGGTATTGGGTTATCCCAATCCTATAAAATTATATCCAGGTATTAGATTATATCAATCCTGTGAGACTATATCCAGGTATTGGATTATACCAATCCTGTGAAACTATATTCAGGTATTGGATTATATCAATCCAGTGAAACTATATCCAGGTATTGGATTATATCAATCCAGCGAAACTATATCTAGGTATTGGGCTATGCAAATCATGTGATATCATGGCCATATTTCTAAGGATTTCATAGTAGTTGGAATACCTTGATGTTTTCCTTTCTCTTTGATTATGGGATATCAATCCCTCAAACTCATCACTAAATACCACATCACCTTTACTAGGCATTATACCCCAGTCAAGCCATTATACCCATTCACATCCTTTACGTGATACAGGTATTCCATATATCTCATTTTAGTATATTCAAAACACTATAGCCCTTATTTGGCTATAACCATAATGCATGTATGACCAAGATTTTGTTTTTATCTTTAAAACCATTTATTATTATTATTAATATGTTACAGGGTTTCCATTTCCCTAGTTTATTTTGAACATTACCATCTTTTACATCAATCTATAGATCATGAGGCTTTTTATAAACATCTTGTCACCTCTGACTAGGAAACAACCATCTCTACGTCATAAGACCTATATAAACATCTTGTCACCTCTCATTAGGCAACAACCATCTCTAGGTCATAAGACCTATATAAACATCTTGTCACCTCTCACTAGGCAACAACCATCTCTACATCATAAGACCTATATAAACATTATACTTATTGTATAAGTATTTCATATGACTTACAAGATCCATATAATCGGTATTATATGAAACATCATAGCTCATGCTTATCTATGCTCATTATCTCATGATAACAACATGGTTTCAACATAATTAGGGTTAGGGTTTCCTTTTATTAACCAATTGTGGTTTCAAATCATATCATTACCCTTCATTAGGTTTAAGGTTTCCCTTTAAGATTATTAGGGTTTTCAAGTACATTCATCAAGAATCACAATTGTAATTCATACTCCACGCATATTAGGAGTATAACTGTATGCTCATAACATGATTATCACACATGTATAAGTTTCTCTCTCATCCTTACTAGGATATTGATAGCATCATAATCTATTAAATTGGGTCAACCCCTTTCCTTCAAGGTACATTGGCCCACTTAATCAAGATACATTAAACTCTTTACACATTAATGTATTACTTGACATAACACACTTTATGTGTTACTCCATCAAGTACATTGAATTTGAGGTACTTCCACCTTATCGGGTAGAGAGGCGTGTGTATGCTTCACACCATATCGGGCAAAGAGGTGTGTG
The DNA here is from genome assembly GCA_963693085.1 of Alisma plantago-aquatica. NCBI lineage: Eukaryota > Viridiplantae > Streptophyta > Magnoliopsida > Alismatales > Alismataceae > Alisma > Alisma plantago-aquatica. The sequence continues at coordinate 64,218,482 of OY856411.1, read as the reverse complement.
TATGCTTCACACCATATAGGGAAAAGAGGTGTGTGTATGCTTCACACCATATCGGGAAAAGAGTTGTGTGTGCACTTCACACCATATCGGGCAAAGAGGTGTGTGTATGCTTCACACCATATCGGGCAAAGAGGTGTGTGTGCGCTTCACACCATATCGGGCAAAGAGGTGTGTGTATGCTTCAACCCATATTGGGCAAAGAGGTGTGTGTATTATTTACACCATATCATGTTTAAGGGGTATGTATCCTCATTGTATCGTTTTAATGATATGTTCACTTCACCATATCGGGTTTAGAGGTGCTTCAACCCAATATCGGGTTAACCATGATGATGTCATCATCATCAACCTCTAGACTCTTTTTCTTACTGTTCAAGTTCATGGACAACATTCCTAGGTAACTACTAGATCTCATGGATTCATCAATTATGCAATACAATTTGGATTTGAAAGTAAATCATCAACTATGGCAAGATTGATGGTAAATAATAACATAATTGAGTTCAAGTTATATAACCCGCATCAAGAACAACTTCAAAGCTCCAAGATCCAAAGCTTCACATTCCCAAGTTTGAAGATGAGCTTATCAAAGGTCCAAGACTTGAGTTCCTCAACACCATTCATGATACTTCATCACTTGGGGCCGATATCACCTCACTTGGTCAATATCACTTCACTTGGCCGATATTACCTTGCTATGGCCGATATCACCTTACTATGGCTGATACCAAAGCTCTATTCATTAAAACCCTCTTCCTATGCATGATACTAAGACTCTATGCATGATATCTATGAGAAAGAGGGTGATAAAGTTCAACATTTTCACTTATAGTTGAAAGGAATGGTATATGTAGTTGAAGCTCATGAAAGAGAGTGCATATGAGGTGTCATCGTTTTAAAGCTACTAAGTGCCATCTATCCATGCATGGTTGACACTTGTCCATGCAGGCACTCATATTTATATTGATATTAAAAACACTTGAGGATAATCTAGATATGATTTCAGCCATCACTTATCTTGTTGGATACGATATCTCAACTCAATCACCACTTTATTCACAACCCCGTATAACTTTTCCAAGGAAGTTGTAAACCGACACACTTCACCTCCTTGGGGTTCTTATCTCATAATGGAAAATTATAAGAGTTCACAAACTGATATGAGACTCCCTCTATGGCTCTATGGCTGATAGGAAGTCTCATATGGACTTTACAACTCGATACAAGCTCAAATTAGGGTTTCACATTCAAACCTTTCTTGGTCTTTTCATCACCAAGAGTACCATCACTCATAAATGATTCAAACATGGTGCCTCCTTCTTTGTCTCTCCTCTATATGATTCTAGAGGGAGTAGGAACACTCTATAGGTGGTAATTTTCATACCAACCCTACATTTTGGGTAATTTACAATTTGTACCAAAATTGGTACACAAGGCACAAGCATTATTCAAACAAGCTCCAACTTGGAACTCGGGCTTTCCACAAGCCATCAACTTGCGTCATTCTCTCTATTATGATGCTAACACACATGAGGCACTTTCAACATGTGACATATTGCAATATAACCCCTCTTCTTGGGTAAATTGCATCTTGGTCCAAAATAAGAGAACACTGCTTAAACGTTATTTAAACAGGACCAAATTTGAAACATAAGTTTGTCACCTGATAACAAAACTCTTTAGAGACTTATATTAAAGTTCTAAGAAACTTAATTAATCCAAAAAAATAGGGTTAGCCTTAACCCAGGTCAGGGATGTTACATCTCCTATTTCTAGGAATGGTTTGCAAGTACTTAGGGGTGTTCTAGAGGGTTTCTAGAGTGTTCCTCATGCTTAACTAGCCATTAGGTATCCATTAATTGACTTGTAATGGATAATTGTTTCGAGCTGAAAAGAATAATCCAGAAACTATACCAGTCAAGGAACTTATCGATCGAGATGTGTCTCGGTCAAACATTTCTTTGACCGAAGAGGGGTTTGGATCAAAGGTTTTGCAACATCTATTTCCAACTCCCAACTATCAACCACCCAGTCTAATAGTCACAAGCTTTAGACTGTTGCTTACTCGGTCAAGGTTATTTTTGACCAAATGCTAATTTAGAGCACAATTGTGTAATTTGTTGAACAGTTCTCACAATTTGGACCGAGGTCTTTCTCGGTCGATAAGAACTTCGACCTAGTGTGTCCCGATCGACAATTTCTTTAACCAAGGGTGTTCCTATTCTAGAATTTTGAATCGCCTACTTAGTGTGTATTTCAATGTGTGTGAGTGACTCTAACTTTGGAGGAAAACTATCTAAGGGTTATAAGGGGGTAAGGAAGATCTAACTCTTGATTTACATGATGTCTAAGTTCTTGTACATTATATTTTTGTACAAGTGTTTACTTTTGAGTACAATCATGAGCATTTATACAATTAAGCATATTTGATTTTCAATTTGCATTGATCTTCATCTTCCCACTAATTAGAATTTCCTTAATCCTTTTAACCCTAAAATACTAAAGTAGCACGTTAGATACACAAGAATGAAATGTTTTTTGTCATCAAAACAAAGGGTATATTAATGTCCAATTTAGCCAACAATTTCCCCCTTTTTGAAGATGACAAACATTTCTAAAATACAATCAAAATGATTTAAATAAGATGAGTTTCATAACTAAGATTTACCTTAGTTGAAGAGCATATTCTTATTTTCATAAAATGTGTGCTAATTGTTCCTAAAGTGATATGGAACATAGCACCATCTCATAATGAATATAGCATCAATGAATGTTAAGCCAAGAGAGCATGAAACTCATTTATTTTGAGTTTATATTACTTTTCCCCCTGTGTCATTTCAAAAATATAGCTAGTGTAAGTCAAAAAGACCCCCCCCCCCTTAATTGTTTACTTCAAAAATAATGTCAAATTTAGCCACAATTTTGAAAATCAATGTTAATTTCTCAATCATTTGCAAGGAATGTTAAGCCCTAAAATGATATGAGATTTCGTTAGGCTCATGCTGGGACCAATAACTATATTTCTCAATCATTTACAAGGGATGTTAAGCCCTAAAATGATATGAGATTCTTCTAAGCTCATAGTGGAATCAATAAATGTATGTCTAACCAAATACAAGGGATGTTAAGCCCTTAATTGGTGTAGAGAATTCAATTAAGAACAAGATATACATTATATTCAAGATTTTTGTAAGATCCCCCTTAATCTCATAATAAAAGATAGCTCAAAGATACTAAGGTATTCCTCTTATTATAAGTATTTAACATGATGAGCAACTTACAAATTTAATATACCAATGTTGGGTGCAAATTGATGATTTGATTTACAAATAAGCGATTTTCTCAGGCTTATTTTTGGTCGACCATGACTTCGACCGAGGTGCTCCTCAGTCAAACTCTTTTTTGACTGAGAGACAATTCTACAGATTTCCAATTAATGCAGATTTTATCTAGATTAAACCAAGATATAACAATTTGTTGACATAAATGACCAGTTATCTTCTTTTTGTATATTTATCTTGCTTCAAGTCGTGAGTTTAATCAACATAGATTTCTTCCTTTATGATTTTATTATTACTTTATATCCATTTTAAGAGTTTGATGTCCTTATGTTCTCAAGTTTTACCCATTGGTTCATAAGTCATGTCAAGTTTGTTTTCTTTCATTATATCCTTGGTGTTTTGTTAGATGTTGAAAATTTCAGGATAAACCCTTTTTGTAACTCAAAATCACATTTTTCTTCATCTTCTTTTGTTATAAAACTAGATTTTTGTAAATGAGTTCTGGTGAGAAAATTTTAGTTTTGACAAGAAATCTTACTTTTGCTCTCCTAGAATATACAAATTTGATATTTTCTTATCCATTCATTTACAAATAGAAATGCACCAACATCACCTTTCTTCAAATGTGACCAATAAGTTTACCTTTTCTCCATGTGTGTGGAGATGTTCTTATTTCCAGTTTTATGCTTGTTCGGTCAATCTCTATAGGCCATCCAAACCTACAAACTATAAATTTTTGGTCCCCATATAGTGGTCCTTTTGGTTATGATTTAGAAAAAACTATTACAAAGAGTACATTACAAATTTGGATAACCAAATTCAATTGCAAGCTGATAATTACATTCTTTATAAACAGTCCTGACAGAACTATTATCGGTCAAAAATATCGTCGACTGAAGAAGTTCTCGATTGATCTATTTTTTGACCAAAGGATTTTCCATTAAAACCAATTTCGACAGAACTATCTTTGATTGAACTTGTCTTCGATTGGAAGATGCCTCGGTTGAGAATTTTGTCAATCGAGATAAGTTCTATAAAGTTTTATCAATTTTAGAATTTCTATTGTAAACATATCATGTCATAATTCATAATTAAGTAATAAAGGATACAAAAGTTCAAGCTTAATTCAGTTGAGATGAGACATTATAAATTTCAAAGTGAAGCTTAGGTCATATCTCAACTTGTTATGACCAATATTTTGAGTTGCGGGTTTTGGAACCCAAACCAAGTCAACATCTTGTTTCTTGTATGGGAAAGAGAATGAGTAATGTCCAAGATGTAAACAATAATGATAGCATATAGAATAAATTTCATTTCTCTTCTTAGCTAGATTGTCTTTAGGAAAATACATGACTTTAGTCTTGGGTACTTGTATCCTTTTAATTCTAGGTTTTTGATAGGATTTATCTTTGGGCACATAACCTACTCCCAATTTTGTGAGATGAGTCCCTTAGGATTTTATCAAGTATGTCTTTTTTTTTCAAGATACAAACTATTTCTTTCTTTTACAATATCAAGATAATATGAATGAGTACATAGAATAGGTTGAGTTTGAAGATCATTTATCTTAGCAAGCAATTCAACCTTTTCTTGGAAAAGAAAATTATTGTTATTTTTTAGAGAAAGCAACTTAATGTTGCAGTCATTGATAGATGATTTCAATGTAGCTTTTTTAAACATAAGATTTTCTTTTTCAAAAGTAAGATCATTCAATCTAGTATACAAATCTTCATTGATTTTTGTAAGAATTTTTATTTCATTTTAAAATCAACATATTTATCATGTAATCCTTCAATACTAGTGACTAACTCTTCTTTATATAAATCAAGAAGACTTACCTCATTTTCTTCTTCATTTATTGTTGTAATGAACATCTTATCATGTCTTCTTTGGTCATGAGATATTCCGCTTCCTCCTCACTTTTTCTATCATCGCTTGAGTCATCCCAAGTTGATTTGTAGGCCTTTTCTTTCTTCATAAAAGAAGATTTCTTTCCCTTATTGACTTTGGGACACTCATTTTTTAAATGTCCCTTCTTACCACATTCAAAGCACCTAAGGGAAGAAGATGAAGAAATTAGAGAATTTTTGTTAGTTTTAAATCTATTATATTACTTACCATTTACAATGAGTGCCTCCTCTTCACTATCTTCTTCACTTGTTTCATTACTTTCTTTAGTTGTCGCCTTAAAATCAATGCCCTTCCTTTTTTCCTTCTTGTTTTCAGCTTCCAATCTTTCTTCTTCTTTAAGAGTGACTTCATGAGTTTCTAGATTGATGATGAGTTGCTCCATCTTCAAAGTGGTCATTGGCTTCTTCAATGGCCGTCACCTTTGTCTTGTATTTTGGAGGAAAATACCTAATTATCTTAGAGACTTGATCTTCCTCACTTATATATTTACCTAAGGCATTAAAGTTGTTAATAATAGAAGAAAACTTTGCATACATTTCACTAATAGTCTCATTAGATAACATTCAGAATTGTTCAAACTTTTGTTAAGCATATTAATCTTAGTATTCATTACTTGTGTTGTGCCTTCACAGGTAATAGATAGTTTATGCCATATATCATTAGTTGTGTCACACGAAGATATTCTATTAAACTCACTTACTGAAATAGAACAATATAAAATACTTATTGTCTTTGCATCTAATTGTACTTGTATTACCGTATTTGGATCCCATATTGCATATTCTGTCGTTGGAAGTACATAGGGTGTACATATCATTCTCCAAAGGTCCAGGTTTATCCCTTGGAAGTAAAACTACATCCTTCTCTTCCAATATGTGTAGTTACTTCCATCAAAGAGCGGCGGCCGGCTCACGTAGGTTCCTTCAAGGTTGAGGTTGCTCAACAAGTTGTCCCCCATTCTTCAAGACCTGTTATGGCTCCTTGAAGTCCTGCTCTAATACTAATTAAAATATCTAGAGGGGGTGACTAGGAGATTTTTGGAACTTTAAAATTAATTAAACAATTAAAACACTCAACTAAAGGAGGGAAAACAAGGAAGACACAAGGATGTAGAGTGGTTCCTACCAATTCTTGGATAGTCTCTAGTTTGGGACTATTCTTGAACATTCAATCTCATTTAGGATGTAAGTGTATAATGTGTATTTGATTTTCAAGATGTTTCGCTAGCACCTCCCCGTTTGTTCTTTAAGTACATATGTTTGTGGATATTTTCCCATTTACATTGGTGTGTGATGCACTGAATAATTGATGTTCATACATGTTGTTATATTATGGATTTTTGTACACTTATTATTCGTATTGATATCATTTGTGCATTGTTTATCATCATTGGAAAGTGACTCTTAATTGCATCAAGTAATTGATTTTAATTGTTTCGGGCAATCTATCATTATTTTTGAACTTATGTTCTTTATTGTTCACATTTCATGTAAATCTACAAGAAACAGATTAGCTTGGTACTAACGACATTCTTGTCGGTGGTTCTGACACTTGACGAAAAGGAATAGGCTGATTCGAGGAAACTCGGTAGTACTAACAAACAAATAGGTATTGTTTACAGACCAACAAGAGTGCCCATGGTAAAATCTCGGTACTACTGACGGTCAGCTCGGTGGTACAGACTCACACTGAAAATCTAACAGGGAAGGTCAGAGGAAAACTCGGTACTACCGACGGCTAGCTCAGTAGTACCGACATCTACAAAGGCTCGTGAATAATCAATGTTGTCGATACTACTGACACCACATCGATAGTACCGACCCAACGCAATCATACTAGATTAAAGATCATCGTTAATATGATGGTTGTGACTTAATGACACTCTAAGTCACTTCTATGACTTAGGAGGAGTTCATACAAACCTAATTATCACGCCATATTCAATTGTAGATAAAGGGGAGCAGAGAGGAGAAAAAGAAATGTTGTGGGTAGTTTGAGCACTTCTGGTGGCCCGATTTATAGTCAGATGATGGTAAATCACAACGTTCGTCAGAAGGAACCATCTATACTGTCATTCTCCATTTTCCTTATTCTTGATGTTTTCATCATTTTTTTCTTCTTATTCTATGTGTAAAACAAATGAAATCATGTGGGGCTAATCCCCTAGTTCCTTAGGACCCAGGAGTATCCCAATTTTACATTGTAATTGATAGTTATAAATTAATATCCATGTTTCTCTTAATTATTGGACATATTTCTAGGAGAGCATAACTAATCATCTGTGCTTGATCACCATAGGTAATTATTTAGACTATTAATTGCTTCAACAAAGGGATTGAGTATTGGATAACTCATACATTTACATATTTTATACCGCACCTCGAGAGAGGGTCTGCGGTGTGAAGAGAATAACCCAGAGATTTTGGTAAAGAACCTAACTAATAACACAATTTCAATGAGAGTGGGATTGGTATTAGATTACATAGTGAATTATGCTGCAAGAGTGGGTAGTTCTTGCTAAAAGTCGTTTTGTCCAAGGTTAAGAGAGATTATTATTAATGAAATGATGTTAATTGCAATGTGAATCGTAGTGAAACTACAATCCGAAGGAATTCTTTCTAATTGTGATTACAACCAGTAATCTTAGTTTTAATTCTTGTAATTTAATCATTAAATGAACAAAATTCCTCTTTTTCTCAGGTCTAGCTGATTATGTCATTGTTAGTAGTAGTTTATGGATACACATTTTCCTATTGTTTGATATACGGGCCTCTTTATTCCTATACTACATCGATACATGCACTTGTCTTTTTTACGTTTAGTTTACACACATCAAGTTTTTAGCACCGTTGTCGTGGAAAATAGTGTGTCCAACACTATGAGTGATGTGACCGGCCACTCTAGGCCATACTTTTTATTTTTCTTTTACTATTTCAAAATTGACTTTTAAATATATATTCAATCACTAGTATCTATTTCTCACACTTAATTTGTTGATTTCAAGTGCTAGTGCATGGTGCAAATGAGAAGCACCAATTACAGGATTCAACTCCAGGTAGCTCCAGCTTTAGTGTAAAGGACTTACGACGCATAGCGTAGGAGTACATTGATTCTTTGGAGGACTTTGTCCCAACTCCACCACCATAAGAAACACAACCTGAACCAGCAGAGATGTGTGACGTTGAAGTAAAAGAGTAGACAATCTGGGAGAAGATAAAGATGTCATGTGTAGCAACTCAGTTGGGTCTAATAAAAAGGCAAGATGTCAATGTGGGAAGCTATAAGATGGACCCTGGCTTGGTGGCACTAGTCAAGTTACAAGTGTTCTATGGCCACAACACAGAGGATCCAATAACGCACATCAATAATTTTTTTAAGTGATGTGATATGGTGAAGATGGATAGGGTCCCAGTAATAGTCATCTACTTGAAATTGTTCCATTCTTCATTGGCAGAAAATGCAAAGTCATGGTTCCTTATCTTCCTGCACGAGTCAATAGAAACATGGGAGGAGATGATAGGTGTTTTCACCGAATGTTATTTTCCACCTCAGAATACAAATGAGTCAGTCACAAAGATTTACAACTTCAAGCAACATGTAGAAGAATTATATTATGAACCATGGGGGAGGTTTCAAAAAATGTTGAGGAAGGTTCCTCATCACATGATTGATCTTTATGTCCAAGAAAAGATCTTCTACTATGGGCTGCATCAAGGAGAGAGGACACACTCGACAGTACATGAACAATATTTTTCCTCAACAAAAAACCATCTAGATGTCACGAGATTCTAAAGAATATGACTAAGAATTAGTCTTGGGGAGAAGAAAGAGAACGTCCATCAAACATTAAAAGTGTTGAAGAGTCTAAAGTCATTACAATATTAAATTAGAAGTTGGACCTTATTGCTACAAAATTATATTAGAAGGATAGAAATTTCCCTAGAGGAGAGTAAGAAGAATGCATGTATGTGCGATGACAAAACTACATAGGAAATCACTACTCTTGGAGGAAGGATCCCAATAAATTTCACCAGGACCCATCCCAAGCACAACAAGCCAAGCCACAACAAGCTGGTGCACAACAACATTACCAACAAGTTAGGGGGGCCGACAAGATGGACCATATTGAAGACATGCCAGGCAAGCTAGTCAGTCAGAGTGAGGTGATCATTGGCCAGACATAGAGAGAATTGCACAACCAAGGAGCACAAATTCTATAACATAAAAACTCAGATCTCTCAGATAGAACTTGAAGTGTCTTTCTTGAAGGAACCCATTGAAAAAGGATTTCTAGGAAACACTGACATGCCTTCTAGCAACCATCAAGTGAAGGCACTATTTCTTCATAGTAGGAAGAAAGTGTTGATGAATATCAGACAATTCTAGAGGCTAGTGATAAGGTAGGTGACACAAAACCAGTGGTGACTACTGATGTAGTTGAGTCAGATTTTGCAGCTCAAGACAAAGCAGTAGAAGAAGAAAGTGATGGACCATGGGAGACAAGGAAGGAGGCATATGCCCCACCTCACCAAAGGAAGTTGGTGAATCTAGTGTCCTTACCAATCAATTTGAAGTCAAAGAAAGTTGACCAACAATTTCAAAAGTTTTTGGACAGTTTCAGAAAGGTTAATGTCTACATCCCTCTTATTGATGCAATAGAGCAGATTCTTTCTTATGAAAAATTTCTGAAGAACATAATCAATAATAAGAGGAGAGGAGAAAGCAACATTTTAGGCAGTTCGAGCACTTCCAGTGGCTTGATTTGTAGTCAAAAGATGGAAAATCACAACTTCCGTAAGAAGGAACCATCTAGACCGTCTTTCTCCAGGGTTTTTTCCTTTTACTTGATTTTTGCATCATTCCTTTCTTCTTCTATGTGTAAAGCAACTAAAATCATGTGGAGCTAATCTCCAAGTTCCTTAGAACCTGAGAGTAGCCTGATTTTGCATTGTAATTGACAATTATAAATTTATATCCACATTCTCTTAATGTTTGAACATATTTCTGTGAGACAATCATGAATTATCTGTGTTTGATCACCATAGGTAATTATTGAAATCGTTAATTGCTTCAAGAGAAGGATCAAGGGTTGGAAAGCTCATAGATTTACACATTTTACATTGTACCTAGAGAGAGGGCCTATGAGTGTGAAGACAATAACCTAGATATTTTGGTAAAGCCTAACTAATAACACAATTTCTAAGAGAGTGGGATTGATATTAGATTAGATAGTGAACTACGTTGAGAGAGTGGATAATTCTTGATATAGATCTCTTTGTCAAGGGTTAGGAGAGATTAATATTATTAAAATGATGTTAATTGTAATGTGAATCAATGTGAAACCAAAATCTTAAGGAATGATTTTCAATTGTGATCACAACTAGTAATCTTTATTTTAAGTCTTGCAATTTTGTCACTAAATCAACCAAATCTCTCTTTTTCTCAGGCCTAACCAATTATGTCATTTATTAGTAGCAGTTTATGGATAAATATTTTCCTCATGTTCGATATCCAGGCCTCTTTAGGCTTATATTACATTGATACATGGACTTGCATTTTAGACATGTAGTTTACACTCATCAGTGTGCTTGAAGATTGTGGGGGAAATGTTGTCCAAATTTTCTTAAAAACTAATAACACATTATACACTTACTAGTGAGATTAGGTGTTCAAGAATGGGATAGGTGGTACACACATTCATTACTAAACTCTAAAACCTAATTTGTAAACCATAAACCCTAAATCCTAATTTGTAAATCCTAAACCCTAATATGTAAACCCTTATCCCTAAACTTTAAATGATAAACTATCATTTGTAAAACCTTATCCCTAAACCCTAATCATATAAATGCTAAACCCTAATCATGTAAAACCAAACCCCTAATACTTGTTTTTTCTTTGATTATAGAATGGATAGATCATAGATGTCCTTTCTAAATCATTGTACCCTGGAGTTTATTACTGGTCTTGATCAATTTATAAGATTTGTGGAGATGCATAGGACACGACCTAGAGATAGGACCTATTGTCTATGTAGGCATTGTAGTAACAGCTTGAAAGTCGACACCGCTGACAAAATCAAATGTCATGTCATGTGCAATGGGATTGTACAAGGCTACACAGAATGGTACTAGCATGGAGAGATTCCAACATGAGATTAGTAGATGTCTTGCATTGAAGAAGAAGTTGTTGATGATGATTCATATGTGAATGAACCAATTCTAATATACATGGCTGATGCGATGCTAGATTGTTGTGGGGGCAGACCACACCAATCCACCATTCTTATTTAGAAACATTATGCATGATGTTGAAAGATCGTTATACATAGGTTGTACTAAATTTATGAAGTTGAGCATTATGTTGAAATTATACATTCTGAAGGATAACATAGATGGAGTAACAAAAGCTTCTCGTTGTTGTTGTCTTTGTTGAAAGAAATTCTTCTTGAAGGAAACAAGATTCTAATCTCAACATATGAATTAAAGAAAATGTCATGCCCAATGAGAATGAAGGGTAAGAAAATACATGCATGACCAAATGACTGTGTGATTGGTCTGTTATGATTGTTATATACAATTTTCATCCCTGGTTGTGTATGAAAAATAATTGTGACATGTTGTCATTGTTGATATCGGCCCCTAAATAACCTGTCAATGATATCGATGTTTATCTTGAACCTCTGATTGATGACTTAAAGAAATTTTGGGGAGAAGGTATGATGACCTATTATGCTTCACATAGAGAGACATTTATTTTACATGCTATCTTGTTTGCACTATCAATGACTTTCCAGCATATGTGGATGTGTCTGGATACAGTGTAAAAGGATACAAAGCATGCCCAATATGTGAAGAGAATACTGATTCAATACGATTAAAATATGACAGAAAGATTGTGTATCTTGTTCATTGTAGGTTTCTTTCAAAATTGCATCCTTATCAAAGGTTGTGCAAAGCGTTCGATGGATCGAATGAGGAATGGAGTGCCCCTTAACCTATACCAGGGGAGATTATTTAGGAAAGAGTAAAAGACTTTGTCAATGCATTCGGTAAGTGATCACAATGTCCCATTTCAACATGGCATGACAAATCTTTATACAAGAAGAGGTCAATATTCTGGGATCTTCCTTAATGGAGTTATTCTCCTGTTAGACATTGTATTGATGTCATGCATGGTGAGGAAATTGTCTGTGATAGCGTCATTGATACTCTGTTGAATATACCAGATGTGATTCGAGATGAGATTAAATCCAGAATGGACCTATGTGAAATGGGAATAAGGAAATAATTAACAAAAGAAGTTAATAGTGATAAAAAACATATTAATCTCCTTCTTGTTACACATTGTCTAGAAAGGAGAAGAATTTTTTTGTGATTTTTTTATTAATGTTAAGGTATCATAGGGATACTCTTCCAATATCTGTAAACGGGAATCAATGAAGGATTTAAAGCTGATAGGTCTTAAATCGTATGATTGTCACACTCTAATGCAACAAATATTTCCCGTAACAATTCAAACTATACTACCGAAGCATTTAAGATTTACAATCACCAGACTTAGTTTCTTCTTCAACACTCAATGTAGAAAAGTTATTGATCCTGAGAATCTTGATAAGTTGTAAACAAAAGTAATTATCACCCTATGCCATCTTGAGATGTGTTTTTCCTCCTTCAATGTTTGTATCATGGTAGATCTTGTTGTCCATCTGACTAGAGAAGTGAAAATATTGGGACCCATTTTCTTGAATTGCATGTATCCTTTTGAACGGCACACGAATGTTTTTGAAGGTGATTTTTGAAACCGTTATCGGCCTAAAGGAAATATTATAGAGGGTTATGTGGCCAGGGAGGTTATGGAATTTCACAATGACTTTTGGAATTTTAATGAAGCTCATAAAAATGATAAGAATATTGAGGATTATTTTAGCAAATAGAATTTAGTGAAAGTAATCAGTCGTGAGCTGTGGGAACTAGCACACTTGTATATTTTACATGACATCGATAAAGTGAGTATTTATATCACCGAACATACTAATTTCATCAAGACAAAATATCGTCGAACCAATTAATTGTGGCTTGCTCAAGAGCATAACAAGACATTTATTAGGTGGTTTGAAGATAAAGTCTTACATCAACTTTCTCAAACATCAAATAATGTTGTTGGAAATATCAAATGCTTCACCTTTAAACCACAAATGAATGTTTTGTTTTAAGAAAAATTTGACATATTTCAATTTTCACATTACACAAAGCGTCAAGATGATAAAAGTGTCGTTCAAAATAGTGTGGTCACCGTTCAAATATCTACTACCCACTAAATCCATTATCATGGTATGTTATCTTGACTTAGAAACTAGAGCCAATGATAAACTACTTTTCTAAAAAACCACACTTCGTCACCTAAGCCTGTATTAGTTACCCACCCAATTCATTACCAAATTCTTCCTAACCAATCAAAGGCTCTGTTAGGATTCAAATATGGTTAAAAAATGCCAACAAGCATTAAGCCCCTCCTTTAGCCAAAACATTGATACAATCCAATGTCCTATCCCATTTCCCTCACATCTCAAACAATGAATTTATCCATTGTTAAATGGAAACTCCATCCCCACCCTCTTTAGGAGGTCAAGAAATCCCCAACCCTTTATAATGTTGGTGCCCTTTAAGGGATATTAACTTGTTCCATACCAAAAATTGTTGTCCTCTCTCCTAGATGATCGAGATTAACCTAAATCTATATCATCTTTAGACCAAGTGCATTTCTCGACTTTGGAAAATAGCCTCCTTTGGTGATATGTAGAATCAACCCACCCAAAATAGCCTTTGCTTCAAAAAAAGATGCCTCCGTTGAATTGAAGCACTGGATCTATTAGACCGACTGGGTTGGAAGTTTCAAAGAAGATAGTATGTTCGGTAGGTGCATTGTTTACATTGATGGAGCACATTTTTTAGCAAGGGATGAGAGTAGGAGCGGTCAATAGAGAAGCTAATATCACGATACTTAAATCATCATTAGCTCTCACACTCGAATATCGCTCGTTCCTGGTATGTGTTGCTGTAGCTTTTGGAAGGAGTCCCCATACCAACTCTTTTTGTAATCAGCAGGTCTTCGAGCCTGCCTCCTCATTTGCACGTTAAGATATATAATTCATGCATTACCTGTTCAGTTGGCTGATCTTCTATCCCGTTGGTATCGCAACAAAGCTTTTGACATAGTTCTCCTCGCCGGGGCTGCTATTGGATGAGCTTCCTATAGAGCAACTTTTGAGTTTTATGGGAATAAAGGAAGAAAAAAAATATTGGGAGCTGTCGTAGCGTCCTATAACCATTTTGTACATACTCACCATGGACATGGTGGTGGGCATGGCTTCAACATGTCCAAGTCCTTGCCCTTTGTTTGGGCTTGAACACGACTTGGCATTGCCACTACACTCTTGATATGATCTGTCTAATATATCTAAAAAGAGTTCTGCTATACAAACCAGAAGCTAGACCGTAAACAAGACACGTTTTATCTTGTTGCGTGCATAACAAAAAAAATGGAGGAGGAAAGCAACTCCTACATTTTTGTTGTTATGCATGCAACAAGACAAAACAGGTCTCATTTCTAGTCTAGCTTCTGTTACCCATAACATTTTCCATCTAAAAATAGCCACTAGTACATTTTTGACTTCTAGTATCACTTTTGCTGACGTTGGTTTCAATGAAAAAGTGACACTAGACATCAAACCATGTAGGTTGAATAGTATAAACGTCACAATTTTTTCCTTTAACGTCGGTTAACTTCGTACATAACCAACTTTTAAAATAACCGACGTAATATATTTTTCACTAGAAAACATTTTTCTCCAAAAATCTCATGATGCATGTCATTTTTCTATATACTGACAAGATGCACCTTTGCGCGAAATAAAATTTGCTGCCAAAATACATCCGGCGTCAGTTTTTTCCACACAAAACCGACATTAATTCACAGGAAAAATAACTCAAAGGTGTCGGTTTTTATGTTAGTATACCGAGTTAGAGTGTTTATGTCACATACCCCACGGGAAAAGTGTTTTCCCCAAATTTTACTTTTGGTGTCAGCACTGCTAGAAAAATTGACGTCTATTCTAGGGACTTAGGCGGATTTTTTCATTCCGATAGTGGCTTCTTGCATCGATTTTTTGCTTATAATCGACGTCTAAGTAACCAGAACATGTGTCAATTTTTTATATTCTACAAAAAACAACCGACGACTAAGTTAAACTCAATAGCACACACGCAAAGCAGACTTTCCCCCAATCTCTATTTCATTGTTCGATCAGTTGAGTTTTTCCTATAGCTCTGGTGATTTTGACCTCCTCCTCGTCCTTCGCTGGCTGCTACTCCTGCTCTGCTTGCCGCTATTGCTAGCTTCTGATTCTGTTGTTGTCACTACCTGCTCCAGCCTCCTCCGCCGCCACAATGCTGGTGCTTCCCATGCTTCAAACCTTCGTCGCCGCCTTATCCATCCTCCGCTACCGCTACTGTTGTTCATGCTTCCAGCCTCTACCGCTGCTACTACTCCTGACGCTACCGCCGAAGCTCCCAACGCTACTGCTAGAGCTATTGGCAAAGCTCCTCGTGATGAGGCATGGAACTTGGCCCTGGACTTCAGATATATTTATGAGGTATATGTGATGTATGATGAATCATGTTGACCTATACCCTAATCTATAATTGTTTGACCATAACATGTACCCCCTTGATGATATTTATGATATATTATTGACATTAGATGCCATAATCATATGTTGTATTTTAGTACACCTAGTTGAACTGAATTATGTGTATGTATATCAGTTGATCATTATATATTATGTTTCACCTTGTTCACTAATACATTTATGATGACTCAAATATGGTTAATCAATAATTGGATTTACATAAATATGCTTGAATATCTAATGTGGGTTTAGGTGTGCATTATTAGTAACAATAAGTGAATAAATGTGAAGATATGATTCATGTGGAAAATACTATGATTAATATGCATAATGTGACAATAAATAATTGTTGGCCTATAAATCCATTTGAAATTTACTCATTAGGAGTAATTCTTGGATAATCCCCAGTTTGGGACTGTTCTTGAGACTCAATTTCACTTAGGATGTAAGTGTATAATGTGTATTCTGTTTTAAGATGTTTCATCAACACTTTCCTATTTGTTATTTAAGCACATATGTAGGTGGATGTATGCCCATCTACATCGGTGTACTTGAATAACTGTGGGGGTAGTGTTGTCAAAATTTCTTAAAAACCAATAACACATTATATGTTGGATAAATTGGAAATTAATATACCCTTTGTTTTGATGATGACAAACATTTCATTCTTATGTATCTAACGTGCTACTTGTGTGTTTTAGGGTTCAAAGGAATAAGGAAATCCTACTTAGTGGGAAGATGAAGATCAATGCAAATTGAAGATCAAATACGCTTAATTGTATAAATGCTCATGATTGTACTCAAATGTAAATACTTTTACAAAAAAATATAATGTACATGTACTTAGACATCATGTAAATCAAGCATTAGATCTTCCTTATCCACTTATAACCCTTATATAGTTTCCCCCCAACGTTAGAGTCACCCACACACATTGAAACACACACTAAGTAGGTTATTCAAAAGTCTAGAACATGGACACCCTCGGTCAAAGAAATTGTCGATCGGGACACACTCGGTCGAAGTTCTTGTCGACCGAGATACACCTCGGTCCAAATTGTGGGCACTATTCAACAAGTTACACAATTGTACAAAAATAACCTCGACCGAGTAAGCAACAGTCTAAATCTTGTGATAGTTAGACTAGGTGGTTGGTAGTTGGGAGTTGGAAATAGACATTGCAACACTTTTACTCCAAACCCCTATTAGGTTGAAGAAAAGTTTGACCAAGACACATCTCGCTCGACAAGTTCCTCGACCAAGATAGTTTCTAGATTGTTCTTTTCAGCTCGAAACAATTAGCCATTGCAAGTCAATTAATGGATACCTAACTGCTAGTTAAGTACTAAGAACACTCTAAAAACCCTCTAGAATGTCCCTAAGTACTTGCAAGCATTCCTATAAATAGGAGAGGCCTTAGGACACATATGACACACAACTACACTTGATAATACATTCTAGTGAGCAACTAAGCAAGAGCTACACGTGTCATCTTATTTTGCTTGCCTTACGAGTAAAATTTGAATGATTTTCCAGGCCAACACTTATCATTGTCACATTAAGCATATTAATCACATTATTGTCCACATGAATCACATATTCACATTTATTTACTTATTGTTACTAATTATACACACTTAAACCCACATTAGACATTCAAGCATATTTATGTAAATCTAGTTACATATTAACAATATTTGAGTCATTATATGTGTATTAGTGAATAAAATGAAACATAATACATAATGATGAATTGATTTACTTATGGGTAACGAGGTTTAACTAGGTGTACTAATATATGTCATATAATTTTGGCACCTAATATCAAAAACATTTCATAAATGTCACAAAGGAGGTAAATGTTACAGTCAAACGATTGTAATTTAGGGTTTGGGTCAACATGATTCATCATACATCGCATATACCTCATCAACATGTATGAAGTCCAAGACCAGGTTCCATACCTCAGCGCTGGGAGATCCGCCAGTAGATCAGGAAGCAATGGCGGGAGATCAAGCAATAGGTCAGGAGTCGTAGCGGCAATGAAGGTTAGAGCAGGCAGCAGCAGAGGCTGGAAGCACAAGCAGCAATAGTGGAGGCGGAGGCCGCAATAGGCAGTAGTGAAGGAAATAGATGGTGGTGGAGGCTTGAAGAGCGAGCAACACCAGCGTTGATGACGACGGAGGAGGTTGGAGCAGGCGGCGGTGGCAGTGGACTGAGCAGCTAGCGGTGGCAACTAGGAGCAGGAGCAGGCGGCAATGGAGGAGGATGTCAGAATCGCCAGAGCTATAGGGAAAAATTGGCCAGTCAAACAATGAAATAGAGATTTGGAGAATGTCTTCTTCGTGCGGGTTCTATTAAGTTTAACTCAGTCATCGGTTGTTCGACAAAAACAACACTTAATTGTTGAGTCGTCGGTGGAATATAAAAATCAACACATATTCTAGTTACTTAGACATCAATTATACGCAAAAAACGGATGCAAGAGGTCGTTATCCAAATGAAAAAAATTGACCTAAGTAATTAGAATAGGCGTCGGATTTTTTAGCAGAAGCGACACTAAAGTGCAATATGGAGGAATATTTTTTTGCAAGGTACGTGGCGCGAACACTCCGACATTGGTTTACTAACATAAAATCGACACCTTTGTATATATATATATATATATATATATATATTCCTATGAATCCATATAAATTTTATGTGAAAAAAATTGACACCTGGCGTATTTTGGCTGCAAATTATTTTCAGCGTGAAGGTTTATCTCTTCAGTTTATAGTAAACCGACGTGTATCTTAAGTTTTTTGAAGACAAATATTTTTTATTGAAATAATTATCTCACCGATTCTTTTAGACTTCAATTTGTACAAATTAACTAACAATAAAAAATTCGATACCCATATTTTTTCTAAATCAGCGAGACTAGATCAATGGTGACGTTTATACTATTGGTCCGACGTTGTTTGATGTATAATGTCTTTTTTATTGGAACCAGTGTAAAAAAAAGTGACACTAGAGGACAGAAATGTTCTAATGGCTGTTTTTAGATATATTAGACAGATCAAATCAAGAGTGTAGTGGCAGTAAATAGTTGTGCCCACCACCATATCCATGGTATGTACAAATGCTTATAAGACGGCTACGTACGGCAGCTCCCAAAAAGTTTTTTTCTTCCTTTATTCCCATAAAACTCAAAGTTGCTCTGTAGGAGACTCATCCAATAGAAGCCCTGGTGAGGAGAACTACGTCAAAAGCTTTGTTGTGATACCACCCGGACAGAAGATCAGCCTACTGAAAAGGTAATGCACGAATTAGATATCTTAGCGTGCAAATGAGGAGGCAGGCTCGGAGACCTCCTGAGTACAAAAAGAGTTGGTATGGGGCCTCCTTCCAAAAGCTACAACAACACATACCGTGAATAATTGAGATGAGACCTAGTGACGATTTAAGTATCATTATATTAGCTTCGCTATTGATCGCTACTACTCTCCTCCCCTGCTAAAAAAATTGCTTCATCAACGTAAACAGGGCACATTCCGATCATACTATCTTCTTTGAAACGTCCAACCCAGTCGGTCCAACAGATCCAGTCCTTCAATTCAAGAGAGGCATCTTTTTTGAAGCAAGGATATCTTGGGTGGGTTGATGCTACATATCTCCAAAGGAGCCTGTTTCCGAGAGTCGAGAAATGCAGTTCGTCTAAAGATGATATAGATTTAGGTTAATCTTGATCATCTAGGAGAGAGGACGACAATTTTTGGTATGGAACAAGTTAATATCGCATAGAGGACACCAACATGATAAAGGGTTGGGGAGTTCTTGACCTCCTAAAGAGGGTGGGGATGGACTTTTCATTTAACAATAGGTAAGTTCATTGTTTGAGATGTGAGGGCAGTGGGATAGGACATTGGATTGTGTCAATGTTTTATGCCAAAAGAGGGGGGCTTAATGCTTATTGGCATTTTTGAGCCATCTTTGAATCCTAACAGAGCCTTTGAATGGTTAGAAAGAATTTGGGTATGAATTGGGTGGGTTACCAATAGAGACTTAGGGGACGAAGTGTGGGTTTTCCACAAAGCAGTTTCTCACTGAATCTGGTTTCCAAGTCAATACAACATATCACGATAAAACTGGATTTAGTGGGTAGTAGATCTTAGACCTCAGGTATATACGGATCATGTCTAGGATGGAGAGGTTGGAGTTTTAGGAGCTTCTTCTGAATGAGAGTGTTTTCAATGCACCTTGGCTAATATCAGCCGTTTTTTATGCATATAGATCCATGTGAGGTTTGACATAAGAATCCACGTGAGGTTTGACTTGAAGGTCGTCAATGATTGGGTGGCTACAGTGAAGTAGGAATTACTAGTCACATGGAACAGATTGGAGCACGATGTCATAAACCACAATCAGCAGAAATCCATTATGGTAATCAATGACCGTGTAATTAGTACAGGGGCTTCATATTACTACCCCTACTCTATTCAAGCTCCGAAAGAATTTGGGGCATCCATCTAGGATTGTCATCGTGAAGGTATGGAGAGGATAAAGGTCTACTCTTACCATTATCCATCAAAAGGTAGGGGGTAAGGATAATCACCTACACTAGTAACTCCTTCACCCTCCCTTTACACTTACCCTCGTCTGCACCTAGTAAAGAGGGAGGGGTTTAGGATAGATAGGCAATTCACATGTACTCACATTTTAAGCACTTTATATATAAATCCTTGATATAAAAAAATGCATAATACCCACAACTCCACATGCCAACATACATAACATTACACTTCGTTTAGAAATTTCCATTCGTATTCACACTCAAAAAATTGTTACGAACACATCAACGGGTGTTTTTAAAAGGACCCACAAGCCACTTAAGAGCCCCACAATATATTAGCCGCTTATAAGGTTGACTAGTTGGTGATATTTCTTATCTCAGTCCAAATTAGATTATATTTTTAGTGATAACATTTTCTTGGTGTATTGTTTTGTTGTATGTTTTATACATGAGACGTGTGCTTGTTTAGTTTTTTCTGTTTAGGACCTCTAGTAGATACAAACATCTTTTAGTATGATATTGTTAGTCTTTATTGTTATGTACTTATTTTAAACCAATTTGTGCATGCTTCATTGGAGTTTATGCTTAAATGATTCTAATATCTGTCTCAAGTTTTAAGGTTTCATTATCTAATTGTAGAATTAAATATGAAATGGTGTGATTAATTTATATAAAATAATTAAATTACTATGTACGCA
This sequence comes from Alisma plantago-aquatica, assembly GCA_963693085.1. Classification (NCBI taxonomy): domain Eukaryota; kingdom Viridiplantae; phylum Streptophyta; class Magnoliopsida; order Alismatales; family Alismataceae; genus Alisma; species Alisma plantago-aquatica. The sequence continues at coordinate 64,197,347 of OY856411.1, read as the reverse complement.
CACACACCTGCATACCGCATATACTGTATAAAGTGACCTCTCCACACCCACAACATGAACCTTCATAATCTTATGAAGGACAAGTACCTCAAATTACAGCAAGCAGCACTCCCACTTTAGTTCCAAATGGTTGAAGCTCCACTAATTATTTTTTAGAATGTGAGGGTTTTAAATAAAACTTGATTGTCGTGAGATTTGATAAGAATAAGGAATCTATTATGCATTCTAGAAACTTAAGTCCTTATAAAAATGCAATCCAACTAGACTAATGTTGATATATACTTGAAAAAAAATAATATAATAATATGAAAATGAGTATTATTATGCATATATGTTTGTATCTGGAATAAATGAGTATTATCTAAAAAAAATATTTTTCTACAATTTTTTTTGAAAAATGTGTACAATCTCATTAAAAAAATGTTCTAAAATCAATATTGCATTGGGGGTAGTACTCATTTTAGACTAACACACTAACTCATAAATGACTATGGTATCTTTTTCGTATATTACTCATTTTTTAATGTCATTATTTTTTAAAATGTGTATTGTGCTTTATTTTATGGGTACAATACTTGTTTTAAAATGTAGAGAATTAAAAGGTACAATCAAATTTATTTTAGTACTTATTATGATACTTGTTTTAAAATATAAAGTTATGAAAAATAAGTAATATAGAAAAATGAGTACTATACAAAGAACAAGAATGAAATGCAATACTAAGTTTTGAATTTGTGTCCTACTTAGAAAATGAGTACTATCTCAATCACAATAGTCATTTTTATATTACGTGTTAAAATTACATGAACATTGGTCTTTTGGATTGTGTTTTATAAGAATTTTAATGCTTTTTATTTTGTCAAAAAAATCATTTTGGTTTGAAAGTTATAAACTAAATATATTTCTCTCTCCTATTTTTTTTCTGGGCTCTTTTCTCCCTCTTACTTTTCTTTCTTTTTCTTGTGACATGGTACTTCATCCTTATTTTTTGGTTATAATGGACTACGGATACATTTGGGGTTTTGAAAATAGATCTTTGTATCAGTACTCAACCTAATTCACAACGTTAAGCATTTATCACGTCACATACCTTCAAATTTATGATACGTGTAATTGATAGATGTTATATTTCTTTATTGGGTTAGGTGTGGCGAATGTGGAAATCGACAATGAATTGAATGTGGATAGACTAGTTTCTGTCAGCATCCTTTCATATATTTAAACATCAAGATAGTAAAAAATGGGACAAAAACTTAAGCACATACTTCACTATTATTATTACTAGAATTGTATGATTTCTAACTTAATTTCTAAAATGACACATTTCTGGACAAATATATCCCAAAAGAGGATGCAATGCTCCTGGTGGGACCAATGTGCCCCCTTAAAAGATGTATTATTATTATAAATAGGCAATACGTCCTTTGGCGAGACACATCTCCTCTACAAGAGCAATATGTCCCCTGTGGGGACGCACTATTTTTTTTACTTTTATTTTTAAAATATGATACCATGTAAAGACTTTTGTATCGTATTTATTTAGTTGTTCATAAATACAATAGTTAAAAATATACATAATTATTAAAATAATTTACCATTAGTAAAATAATAATGTATAATAGTTATTAATACATAATATTGAAAATTATAAATTAAACTATATAAAATCGTGTGATACAATACTAAACAAAAATTCATAGTTAAAATATTAAACTGATATATACGAAATATATAATTCTTTATATAGAACAAAATATATAATAATAAAAAAGAAATAATACAATCAATCAAGATATTACATATATAATACAAAATATATAAGGAAAATAATAATACATAATTGAACTATAAGACATAATAATGATATATACTAAACTAACGTTGTGTCTATTTACTTATAAACTAAATTGACAGATACAATACTAAAACACAACATACATCTAAAATTTAACAATATGTATCATATCTTTAATTCTATTTTATTAATATTATTTTATCTTTAATTGTATTTAGCTAATGTTATATTTTGTGTACTAATAGTGTATCCATTGGATTAGTTTAGAAACTAATAAACACAATGTCATTTTAATCTATGTTGTAATTTAAGTAATATGTATAATGTCTTTTTTTAATTATATGTTATTCCTTTTCTTATATATTTTATTTGTATATGTAATATCGTGATTGCATTAGTTATTGTAATATTATATTTTATATTGTATAAAGTATCATATATTTTTAAAGTATGTGTTTGATATTTCAATTAAATTTTATGTTTTACTATTGTATCTATCAATTATATATATATATATATATATATATATATATATATATATATATATATATATATATATATATATATATATACAGAGAGAGAGAGAGAGAGAGTCAGGCTAGTGTACACTCGAGTGTACCGGAGGCACCGTCCACCTCAGTCATTTTTGAATATGTAATAACTTTTTGAAAAATCTAAACCGTTGATCTTGTTAAATATCTTAAGAACATACCATATAATAAATTTTAGCTCATTTGGACACTTATAGGTCGGGCATCTAAAGGATGCAAAAATTAGGCATTTCAAATTAGTTTTGTGCGTCGATTTTGTTTCCCTTGGATGAGTGACTTACACTCATCCAAATGAGCTCAAATTTTGTATTGGGCCTATTATTATTGTAACCATTAAGATCAATGGATTATATTTTGGAAAAATATGGTCTAGATATACAAACATCATTGAGGTGTACGACGTGATCTGTACACTCGAGTGTATTCTAGCCTGACTCTCTCTCTCTCTCTCTCTCTCTCTCTCTCTCTCTATATATATATATATATATATATATATATATATATATATATATATATATAGAGATATATATATATAGATATATATATATATATATATATATATATATGTATATATATATATATGTATATATGTATATATATATATATATATATATATATAATTCACAATTTCAAATATTATGTATGAATAACTTTTATAGCTTATTGAATTTATTTATTTTGAATTATTGTAATACATCATTTTTTGTAACTATTATGGTTATTAAAAAATAATTAATTACTATACAAAAACCATTACATGGTATCATATTTAAAAATAAAAGTAAAAAATAAGCAAAAGTAATGTGTCCCAGCTGAGGACGTATTGCTCTAATGCATCCCAAAAGAGGATGTATTTCTCTTTAAAATAGAAATGCATCTCCTAAAGGGACGCATTGGCCTACACCAAGAGCAATGTCTCCTTTTTGGGGACTTATTTGTTCTGAAATGTGCCACTTTGAGAATTAAGTTAGAAATCATGTCATTTTATCATTTAGCTTTTTTGGCCAAAAAATAAAAAGAATGTGAATTCGAGCTTTACGTTAAAAGAAAAGATAAAACTTTACTGGATAACCGCAAGCGGTACGGGCTTTGGGAATAAAATATGTGAGAAAGTAGGCATGCGCAATGCTAGAGTTTTCCGGATACAAGAATATCTTTTTAAGTTTCAAGATCTATACGGCTTTTAACGTTGTTCTTTCTCTAGTACCTTGTCTTTTCCAAAAGCATCCTCACATATCCAACATACACATAAACCCTCTACTCCCCTGTCGTGACCTATTGTGATAGAAATAAATAGCAAAAGGTGTCTGTGCTCTTTTGTCATCGTAGCATAGAAATAAATAGCAAAAGGTGTTTGTGCGCTTTTGTCATGGCAGCACACATTCAGATACTATAGTATTATGTTATATTTTTAATCAAACTTGGCATGTAGTAAGCACCATTTTAGCAACCAATATCTTACGTCATAATAAATTTACACGTACAATGCATCTTAGAATCAAACTACAATAGTGTTTAAGGTTGTTTCAATGTTTTTGGTTAGGCGTTTTAAAGACATTGAATTTGAGTTTATTTTATGTCAACCATCACCATACTGATAATATGTGTAATATAACAAACAGGATAGGGATTAAAACTCGAGTTGGACTAGGTTTAGGCAATTAGGATGAAACCCTAATTTGATGAACATGTAAAGCGTGTAGTCATTATGTGATAACCTTTAGAGATAAGCTAAGTAGATGTGTATTCATGCTGATCTTGTTGTTTGTGTATCCATGGTATGTTAGGCTTTTGGGAGCATGTTGTATGTGTGCATGGCTCAAGTGAGGGTTGTATGCGTGTTATTTGAAAGTTGATTCTTAGAAGCTTGTTGTTGGTTTCTTCACCCTTCAGCTCATGAAAAATTTTATGGAAAATGGTCGGTTTGGTGGAGTTTGCGGAATGTGTTTGGTTGTAAACTCTAGTATAGTGCATGCAAATTGAGCAAGCTATTTTGTGGTATAAATTGACTGTGTTGAGAACAAATCGACATTGTAGGTGAGCATTAGGTTGGTTAGTGTGTGAGTTGTGGAGTCTTGGTCAAGTTGATTGGATGGTCCATTTGCTGAGTTATCTCAAACTTGGACCGAGTTCCATTCGACTCATGTTGGGTTCCCAACATGCCCAATTGTGTTTTGGTTGCATTTGTCTTGTCAAAACCTGCTGGGACTATCTACCTTGGTAATTGGTTCAAGTTCCTCTATCTTGATCAAGTTCACTTCTATCTTTACTACTTAGTGAAGGTGGTGGTTTTGAAGAGTTTTCTAAGCTAAGCAAGCTTGTATGTCTCTTTATTCATGAGGAAATCTTCATCTACATTTTATAAATTGTGTTGGAGCTAAACTATAAGGGAGACAAAAGAGGCAAACTTAAGGTGATCTTGTCTCGCTTGCCTTGTAGAAGGGTTGTCTAAAGAAAATCTTATTGGAAGAACATCCTTTGATATTAGTTCTTTTCTCTTTTTTGGTTTCTTCTTTTCCTTCTCCTTTATGTAACACCATGGATGATCTATACTTGGCTATATGTTGAGGAACTCCAGACTTCCTTCTCTTCTTTCCACTTTTCTTCGTGTCTTGGCTAGGACCAAGGTAGAATATGACGTCCTTGGGCTTGTAGGCGCATGTGTGTTTGTGCATTGGCCTTTAGGAGACCATCTTGTTGTTATTTCGAGGCTACATCTATGAGAAGAAGGTCGCTCTTCCTATGAGGTTGTTGGAGCTCGAGGACAAGAGTTTGTTTGGATTGCTTTGGTGTGCTTGAGGTGGGTGGATACTTCTCCCTAGATATGTGTAGACATTGGATGAGGATGAGGAAAAATGTATGCATGATTCCTATATAATCATTACAGTTGCTCATGTATTATGGTATTAGGATTTTATCATTTAAATGGTAATTGCTTGTCTTAGTTACAAATTTACAACAATATGTCTCTTAGTAAAAGTTTGGCATCGCCCCTTCCTTACATCTTAAATGATATGTAGAGGGTGATAATACTATTTCCATCTTACAATAAACCTTTCTAAACTCAATATATGAGTGAAGGGACAAATAAGGTGAAACATAGCATTGTTCCCCTAGTATCACTACTACAGAACCTACCTTTAGTGTCGGTTATTTAAGGCCTTTAGTGTCGGTTGCTGAGCGACGCCTATGTGGGCGACACTAAAAGGTCACCCATTACGCGTCGGTTCCAGAACCGACACCCAAACTCTTCGTGTGCGACCGAAAACGCGCCATCAGGGGACTATAGGCGTCGGTTATTAGTTAAGAAACCGACACCCAAACCCTTCGCGCCACAGAAAGGGCGCCGTCTTGGGTGCTATCAGTGTCGGTTATAAGCCAAAAACCGACGAAATATGTCTTCGCGCTAAAAGAATATGTGTCGGTTACATATAACTAACCGACACTGTAACGTTACGTGTCGGTTGTTTACAATTACCGACGCCTGTTATTGGCGCCAGCTTGGGCACTATCAGTGTCGGTTTGTAGTAAGAAACCGACACCATATATGTTCACGCCACAGGAAATAGGCACCAGTTATATCTAAAAAACCGACATTACATCATTGTGTGTCGGTTTTTTAAAAATAACCGACGCCTATTGTTTTTTTTTTATAGACCTGCTGTGGCTGGTCGCAGGATGAGAAATCTACAGTTCAGTTAACTGAACTGTAGGTTTTACGACATCCATTGATATCAGCCAACAACAGGCCACAAACCTGCAAATTTAACAACAAAAATATTCACACATGCATTTAGCAATACAACCTGCAGTTCCATTTTATTTTCACACATTTAGAAACATTCATGTAGCTAGCAATCTGTAGTTCCATTCATTCACATTCACACATGTAGAAACATTCATATAGTAACCTAACTTTCATTCATTTTCACTCAGACACATGTAGAAACATCTAGACATGTAGAAACAGTCACACATATTATAATTCAGAAATTCATTTAAAAAATCCCCACTATTTGTATGGTTGTTGCCCATTCTTCTCTTACTTCATTTAATTCTCCCATCGTATAGGGAGCATGTACATCTGGTAAGTCTATTCCTGTAGTGGGGTCAGCTTTAAACACTTGTAAAGAGAATGATGTATATATATAATTAATGAGCTATAAATAAGATTGATATATTTCATATTATCTAATGAGACTATATAATACCTGAGCAATACAATCGATGTCCATACAACATGACAGACTAACACATATATAGTACATAACAACAGCAGCGTCGAATTTACATACAACACTAGCTTAGTACATATATAGTGGGACTTATAAGGTGACGATCCCAACTGGTAAAACAGGTTACCGACAACTACATGTTACGACTGGGAGGTCGTGATTCAACAACAGTATGCATTAGCAGGAGGACAAACAGATCACCATATGTTTGTCCTCATATGGTGATCTGTTTGTCCTCCTGCTAATGCATACGTTGCTGAATCACGACCTCCCAGTCGTAACGTGTAGTCGATAACCTGTTTTAGCAGGTGGTATCATCACCTTAGTCCCACTATATATGTACTAAGTTAGTGTTCTATGTAAATTCGGCGCTATTGTTGTTATGCACTATATATGTGTTAGTCTGTCATGTTGTTATATGAATCTGAACCACTTGTGTGTGCTGCACTTTATGTATTGTATGTGTATCCTGCTTCTCTTCATTGGGGCTTCTTCCTGCATATTCTGCATAGCTATGTCATGTCCATCCTGCATAGCCTTCTTCCTATATTTATTTTTCAAAGAGAATACAAACAAAAATTATTAGTTTAGAGTTAATGAAATACTGATCAATGTCTAGAATTGGAATAGATCAAGAACCTACTCTCAGCATCGCGTATGTAATCTCGGGTGAGATTGGTCCTATAGTTATTTAGCACCCTCCCATAATGGTTAGCATTTGTATTAACTAGAAGATAATGAAACATCAAATCAGAAAATGATATTGATATAAAAAAAAGTAAACATTTAGCTTCAATAAAAAAATATAAACATGCATGCCTCTAAAATTGTGATTTTTTCTCAATTAACAATCCTTCATTGTGATCTCTGCGCACATATAAGTCATCATTAGCTTCAATATTTTCTGGAGTTGGCAACCCAACTGAGAATGGACTGGAGTCATCATATTTATCATAGTACTCTTCTTCATCTATAGGATCTTCAATGAACTGTCTTTTACCATGAAGAACAACTGACCATTTATCATGATATTGATATTAAAAAAGTAAACATTTAGCTTCAATAAAAAAATATAAACATGCATGCCTCTAAAATTGTGATCTTTTCTCAATTAACAATCCTTCATTGTGATCTCCGCGCACATATAAGTCATCATTAGCTTCAATATTTTTTGGAGTTGGCAACCCAACTGAGAATGGACTGGAGTCATCATATTTATCATAGTACTCTTCTTCATCTATAGGATCTTCAATGAACTGTCTTTTACCATGAAGATTAGGGTCTAGGGTTAACAAATACATGTGATGTCATTATTATATATAATAAATGTGTACCACCTATCCATTCTTGAACACCTAATCTCACTAGTAAGTGTATAATGTGTATTGGGTTTTCAAGAAAATTTCGGCAGCATTTCCCCGCTGTTCTCCAAGTACATATGTACTTAGAGAACAAACGGGGAAATGCTGCCAAAATTTTCTTGAAAACCCAATACACATTATACACTTACATCCTAAGAGAGATTATGTGTTCAAGAACAGTCCCAAACCGGGGACTATCCAAGATTTACTCCTAATGAGTAAATCGTGGACGGGTTTCTAGGCCAACAAATAATGTATTGTCATTCTTATACCTAAAATCCTAGTTCTTCAAGTTAGGGTGATTATTGATGTATTTAAAAGCATGATTGGCAATTTAGGGAAAAGTTCATCATTTACATTCCAAGCATGTCAAATGTGTGCATTACAGTTCATCATTCAGCAAGATATAAGCAAGTATGTCATATTAAAATAGACTAAACAATATGAGAAAATAGTAGTGTAATCATGCAAATGGGAACATTCATGGGAACACACACTTCAGTTATAAGCATTCATGTAGCAACTTTCAGTTCCATTCATGGGAACACACACTTCAGTTATAACAATAACTAAACAAAGGGGTTGGTGTACCCCTAAACATGCGCATAATTTAAAAAACTATTAATACAGACAAGTCTAGATAGATAGACAACTAAATACTACACCAACATGGTCCCGCATGCATCCGTAACTTTTTTTTGATGATGAAGCTGTGTCACGAAGCTCCTCACTGTATTTAGATGAATCTCAACTGACAGGGGCCTCAGATTCATATTCCTCATAGATGATATCCGACATCGTGCACTCATACTGCAGTAGATGATCGGGGGTCTCGCCGTTGCTGTTGGTTATCCAAACTTTGATGGAATTATCGCCAACTGGACGGAGAAAAAGCCTGTTCCAAAAGACCACATGCAGCTCTCCAATCCAATCACGCCAACCAGATTTTGATACAAGATTTCCCGCCAAATCATACTCAACCTCGATAACATGTGAATAATTGCCAAAAGTTAGGGTCACTTTACCAGGCATGTAGTGTCTTCCTTTTAGAAAGCGCCAATGTTTGGGTATGACCAATTGGTTTAAGGAACGATCATCTAGGATGATGTCCAATTTTTCTTCAATAGGGAACATTAACATTGACATAGACGACCAGTTCATAGTGACTGTTATGCGAAGACAGAGACTGCACGATATTAGTATTAACAAAGTGTAAGTACATATAACGATGTTATATATTTTCAGAAAAAGTTGTATAACATCAGTTAACCTTTTATTGCTTGTCTAGGTGCTTACTAAAATAGAACCATTATATGGAACTAAAATAGAACCATTATATGGAACTAATCCTACATTATGCACATACTTTTCCTGAGTAAGATAATGTGCACTTCATAGAATTATTAAGATCTGAATATATATAAGTTGTTTCTACCTACTTTGATGGGATTTTATAACATTCGAGTCTTCCATTTAAGGCATTAGATGCATATATTGCAGTACATGTATTCAAGTCAGTAGAAGCACAAAATCAGTACCTAAACCCTAAACACAAATAAGTAAATAACTTAAAAAAAACGCCCAGCAGCTGCTTGGGCGGGCCTTGGCACCGCCCAAGCAGCCACCGGAGCAGAGGAGAGGGCGGGGGGGGCTAGCAGAAGGCAGGGTGGGCGGGCAGGCAGGCTAGCCCAAGGTAGGGCGGGCGGGCGGGCATACCTGGCGGAGAAGACGGCAAGGCTAGATGCTACCGGCGACGACGGAGAAGGAAGCCGGCGGGCGGAGAGGCAGGTCGGCGGGCAGAGAGGGAGGCCGGCGGGCGGGACTTCTTCTCGCTCGACGGCGACGAGCGGCGAGCACGAACGGCAAGGAGCACGAATTTTGGGTTTGGCGGTTGAGTTTAGGTGTCGGTTGTTTATTAATTAACCGACACTTAATAAAAGCGGTACCCGTGTCTGGTCGACCTTCATGGGTTGGATGTCAGTTTCTGTTAAAAACTGACACATTAAGGTTTATGTGTCGGTTTTTGTATACAACCGACACCCTACAAACCGACTTTATAAGCCATTTCTGTAGTAGTGTATATTCTAATATTTCCAATAGAATCCTAATATCTTATTTTGATTCATGTGTTATGTATACCTATATCACTAAAGAGGAATCATGTTTGATGAACAAAAGTCTAGGGGTTCTGTATTCTTATTACTTATTCCATGCATGTGTGATACTTAGAGAATGATACATTCCACTTATGCAATCCCCAATGATTCTTAGTGGATCTTTCTCAGTAAACCTTAGTAATGTTGCCATATAACAACTAGTACATATGGCATGCATTTTATGATGAACCTTGTGGTGTATTCATTGGTATATGCCTTGCTTGTTATTATTGATATACACATGGATTGGATGAGGTGTAGGTTATGATAACCCTAGTCATGTTGGGATCTTGTTTTTTGATGATGAATATGATAACGTATTGAGCAAAGATAACCTAATATGAGAATGAGCATGAGAATGAAGATGACAATGATGCTTAAGGGCAAGGAAGTGATGCATGCTGAAAATACATAATGTAAGATGAATAGCATGATGATTATCTCAACATGTGTTGATATGAGAGCCTAACAAGAATAAAACTGGTGATTTTAAATAGTAACATGAACATGTAAGAGATGATTGAGGCAATGTACATGATGACAAAAAGGCGTTGAGATGGATTGTGTTGTTGTTTGAGGTACCTTCAGGCGGCATTTAGGGTTAGGGATATTCACATGATGATGGGAGTGAAATACCGATTATAGTGATTGGGAAAAGCCACATGGCGGTGGGGGTGATGCCCCAATAATCTACCTTGATATGATGTCCTTAAGTTAGGGAATATCCCACATGGATGAGAGCAAGTCCACAATCCTATGTGACCCTAAGGATTCAGGTAAGACACACACATAAACTAGAGTAGATCAAATCACGTGTGCACCTCAAGGATTAGGGGAAGTCCCACTAAGATGGGAGTGAGAACCTAACCTTGTAGGATTAGGAGAAGTTCCACAAAGATGGGAGCATGACCCTTATAATGTGTTGTGTGTGTAAGAACAGAGTCGACCACAATAGAAATGGATGATACCTACACACACAAAGAATATATATATATATATATGGGATTAAGAGAGAGATTTCTCCCCCCTCCCTCTCCCATAACCTGTGGCGGAGGCCGGATGCCCGGGAGGTGATAAATCAAGAGATGCTTCTCTGTGTGGTTTCGAACCCAGGTCCCTTCATTGGGGACCAGCGGAATTCGCCAACCGGGCTATTCCCTTGCCGACTATGTATGTATGTATGTATGTATGTGTAACATCCCTGACCTGGGTTATGGACTAACCTTAGGTGTTTTGCCTAAATATATAATTAGATGCTTGTGATTATCTTTTGGTATGTAACTAAAGCTTCTGAGGAACATATATTTTCTTTTCTGCCCCTTTTGAACAATGTTGTAGTATTGTTTTGTAATACAGGGAGCTATGTGCAAATTACCCAATTATAAGGGTTAACTTGCAAATTGCACATGATTGGATGTTCCTATAATGATGAGACATCATAAGATAAAAATGATAAAGTATGATAGATTCTCCAAGCTTGGGCACTTAGATGCAGCTTGTGGAGAAATCCTTGTGCTCTAAACCCTAGTTTTGGAGTAAAGTGCAATTTACCCAAAATTTGGGGTGCAACTTGTAAAATACACCTTCTAGAGTATCTTTTATGACTCTTGGAACCAATTAGAGTAAGAATGATGAAGAGGGCGTTTCATTTGAATAATCAAATAAAGAAAGGTGATCCTTGTAATTAAATAATCAAGTTGAAAGCATAATAACCCTTTTATATGTGCACCTTAGTAATAAGTTGACCTTCTTTGCCTTTAGCTCTTGGTTTTAGAAGGAGTTTTGTTTAAATTTAGAGAAGGATAAACGTGCTTAGAAGGAGAGAAGGACCTAGATAAGAAACTAAGAAATTAGTTGTCCTTATGATGAAGTTTTGCCTAAAGTACATATACTCTTTTCTCTACAAACCAAGGAACCGTTTCCTTCACTTCTTCACTTATTCCCTTGCTTAAACCGACTAAGGCAGAGCTCTGGAGTAGAGGAGAACGTCTAAGGAGTTCTAGGAAATTTTGGGTCATCTTCTTACTCAGATTCATGGAGGAATTCATGGTGCAAGGTTGGTTTGTTAGTATTCCTTACTTGGTTCTTCTTTCTAGCCGATCTTTTCCAACCAATTCTTGGAGAAACGACCTTGGTCAACCTGTGGAGCTCAAGACGCCATTAAAGGCTTGGAATCTTGGAAGCTTGGATCTCTAGGGATGACCTTAAGGTGGGTTTTATAACTCTAAACCCTTTTGCTTTGTTATGCATCTCTTTTCTATGTGTTAGTTGCTAGTTCTTACTTTCCCCTACCTTCCCTTGCATTTTGCAAGAAAAACTGTGAAGAACAGACCTTAATCTTGAGGTAGAAGATGATGGGAGTTAATTACAAAGTTAATCCTTATCTTAATTTACCAAACGATCTTGCACCTTTGGTCTAAATGGTTTGCAAAACCTTTTGAAACCAAATGGTTTCAAAACCGTTTGATTTCATGCAGTTTGCAAGACCGTTTATAATCAAACTGTCTCCAAGACCATTTGGGAGGTTTGACCATGCATTGACCATTTAGAGGTATGTTGTATACTTTATTAATTAACCACCTACAAAGAATCACCATCTAATTGCACGTAAATCTGAAGTTGAAGGCACTTCAATCACTTAAACCTTAATCGGGTTTATTGCTGATTTTAATGGACCAATTGAGTTGAAGTTTGGGTTGAGTGACCCAAACGGTTTCAAAATCATTTGGGGATCAACCAAACGGTTTCAAGACCGTTTGGTGGTCACCCAAGACCATTTGTAGGTCTAGGGTTAAGGTACTTTGATCAATTGAATGTCCAATCACAATAGGTTGTTGAATTAATGAAAAGTGCTGATTTTAGACTTAATTAGGGTTCAACCCGCAACAAATTGACTTAGATTTTGATGATACTTTGGGAAAACGGTCTCAAGACCATTTGGAGGATGTCCAAACGATCCCAAGACCGTTTGGAGTCAGGTCATGGTCCAATTGAATCATAGTTTATGGGTTCAACTTCAATTAGACTCATGTTGATGAATATTGATGGTTGATCGTTTACAAACCCTAATTCAATTGGTTCCAACCCTAATTGGATATCAATTGAGGGTCAATTGAGTGTCAAATTGGTTAAGGATAAACCTAATTGGCTCAATTGATAAGTGGTTAACATATATGAGACTAATTGAGGGGTTCAACCTTGAAATCCCTAACCAATTACAAGTGTTGATGCACTTTCTAGGTACATGCGGTTTTGAGACTTTTGGACCAAACGGTCTCAAGACCGTTTGAGTCCATACGGTTTCAAAACCGTTTGGACTCAAATGGTTTCAAAACCATTTAAGGTCATGTGGTTTGAAGCTCATGCGGTTTGGTCATGCGGTTTGGTCATGCGGTTTGATCAAACGGTTTCAAAGTCAACCATGTCCAAACGGTCAACATGATCAAACGGTTTCAAGACCGTTTAAGGACAAATGGTCTTGAGTTTCATGCGGTCTTGGAGGTCAAAGATACCAAATGGTCAACTCCTCCATGCGGATTCAAAACCATTTGGAGGTTGAAGTCTGAAACCGTTTGGGGACTTTTAGGGTTAAGAATACCTAATGCCCTGAAGACTTAGATGGTTCAATGGTTAATTAACTCAAACCCTAATGATACCTAAAGACACTAAGGGGTTAAGTGTTTAGTAGATTGACCCATGTTATGGATAATGGTGAACATTACCAATGTACCTTGAAGGGTTCAAGTAAACAACACCCCTAATCAGGTAAACCCTAATGACATAATAATGGTGATTTAGCTTAAGATAATCAAAGTTGACTTGACCTAATCTAATCTAGGGTGATGTAAGCATCATTTATTAATGATAAGAGAGAGAAGGCTCCATTTATGATTGAAACTCAAGTAGATACCTTCAATACATATAAATGTACATAATTAGGGTATGATCTATCCAGGTGAGATCATAGAAACCCTAATTATGATAATTGATGAATCTTAACCCAATTTGAAGGCATCAATAAGGATAATTTCATACATAGTGATGCTATGAGCTCAATTCACTATGAAGTGAATAGTAAACCCTAATTTTAGGGTAATAACAAGTAATATGAATAGTAAACCCTAATTTAGGATGATTTGATGAATGGAGTAATTCTAGGTTATACATTTGAGTATGAAACCCTAATTATAAGTGGAAACATGAGGATCCTTTATGCCTTGTAAGCTAAAGGGGTTTAATATTCCTAATTGAGATAAATCAACCCTAACCCTAAGAACCAGCCGTGGTGATATGACTCGGTCATGGTGAATATATTATGGCACGACCGTGTACTGAAGCACGACCGTGGTCCTTTACTCTTGCACGACCGTGCAAGGGAGCACGACTGTGGTGTCTTATAAAGAAATTGAAAAGTTTTGGTATTGTGATGATATTGTTATATATGCAAATCCTCAATTATACTAATCATGCAGGTGGTTAGCAAGAAGTAATCATAGCCAGATAAAGGTTATGATATCATATTCATTGAAAGCATGCTATTAGCTTTATGAATAGTGACATACTATGTTTCCTAGTTTAAGTGGCATCATATGAGATTGATAGGCTGTAAGAGCCATGAATAACATCAAGGTTATGCTGATTAGATGACTTATGATGAGATGATTAAGAATTTCTATCCATTTGATAACTGATGTGAGTTAAAATTGATACATTTAGTATTCTTCTTATATAGCAGTGTTTTAATAGTTAAATGCTTGGAAACATGCTTGATGCTAAAAGAATGTTGAAATGTACTTAACTAATCAAAGTATAATTATATCATGTAGAGCCCTGATCATAGATCCATCATTGTCATAAGTTAAATGATGGTGAAACAGGTTTTCCTAAGGGAACTCCTGGAACACATACTTTTGAGTATGTGGGGGTTTATGGACGTGAACATCCTAACGTCCTGATGTAGGAATTGATGTAAGATGTATTTTATTCCATCAATCCTACATTATATGTGAATGTCGGGGTGATATATCACTAATCTCCCGAGGGAATCTTTAATGCCGCATCGATGAGAGATAAACAAGAGATCTTTCGATAGTGAAGAGAGTACAGAATGTCACTGTGACTCTAATAGCGAAGTACCAGAATACCCTGGTAAGCTATCTTGGCAGAGACATGAGATGTCCTGCATGTTGATCCTCACACTGACTGAGGAAGATGAGGTCATAAGAATCCGGCTCTTTTGATGACCTATGTATGGTACCGATGCGACTTAGTAGTGATCGGTTGGAGTATGAGTGGTATACCTCATCTCCGCAGGGCATAAGAATGTTTGTAAAACATAATCAGCCGTGTAGCATAACTGCTTAGGTTGAACTACGAGAAATAATGATTGATGTTACATTGTTTATCAATGTTCTAGTCAAGTAACTAGTATACATGTTCTTCATATTCCTTATCGATATGAGTGTTAAAGTAAAAGTTGCTTTACTTAATCCTAAGCCTGTTGTTGAATGTTTTAAGTTATCTTGCTCATGTTATTCTTTCATTGCTATAACAAAGCTTCTGGTGGAGAGTTATAACTCTCGCTGGGACAATTATTCAAATTGTCTCACCCCCATGGGATTTGACTTTTTAGGTGGACGTCGAGGACGAAGGAACTAATTTGAGAGTGGGCAGCATCAGCAACAGCAATACCAAGGGCAGCAGTGAATCTCAGGTGGAGATACTGGCTGTCAGGTCCTATAGTTAGTATGTCTTATGTCGTCTCTATACTCTCAGGTCCTAGGAGTCAGTAGGTCTGAGGTTTTTGGCTTTAAGCCTTGAGATTTTATATCTGAATGTATATAAGCACTCGAGAGGTGATTTCACAATGATGTAAACTGTTTATCTTGTTCCTTATAATGAGTTTTATGGTTTAAAAGATCTTTTCTTTAAAAGTTTTAATTTCCAGTGATTTTTCATATTCCGCTGCTAATCAAACGCTTCCGCTCTAGTTGATCCTGCTTTTCCACGACAGATCGTCTCAGTATGTGTGTGTCTATATATATATATATATATATATATATATATATATATATATATATATATATATATATATATATATATATATATATATATGTGTGTGTGTGTGTGTGTGTGTGTGTGTGTGTGTGTGTGTGTGTGTGTGTGTGTGTGAAGTAAGAAAAATGTATAAAAGATGAGATGATGACAAGAGACAAGAATGGCATGTTGTATGAATTGTTCATGTGGCTTGGAGGCTTGGATGATACTCGATGGGCTTCTGAGTGAAGAAGAGGCAAAGGTCACCCACAGGAGGAGGCCCTATCAATTTCTCTAGGGTCTAGGATCAATAGTATGATACCATGTGGTAAATGAGATGTGAGGGTTATGAGTTGATTCTTCTAGATAAAACCATGGTCCTATGTATACGAGAAGGGACCAATATAATGCATAGATGAAACCCTAATGGGCCAAATATACTTCCCCCATTTACATCAAAAACTCACTAACTAATAACTCTAACATAATCCTTATTTGTATAGCCACTCCTCTAATACATGTAAATCCATTCACCTAATATATTTATTCCTAAGGTATTTGGTTTCTATGTAGAAGAGATAAGCAATATATGAGGTTATGATGGAGGTATGACCCTTTGATTGTTTAAGGAAGACTCAATGTACGAGAAAATGTTAGATATAGAATAGAAGCATGATCCTAGCATATGAGTGTGTAATGAGCTCAATGTTGGTATGTATGCCCTGAGAGCCAATCATGGGATGATTGGTGGGATACATTAAGATTGATTTGATAAACATCAAAGGCAAGCTTCCAATTCTTTCTGGTTCAGTCATATGAGATAGTGATAGAACAAATTGAATGTCTAGAGAATGACAGTACTCAATGACGTATGCTTTCAGGTTGAGGACCTAAACGTTGAGATCATACGGATGCTAAGAGTTTGTACATTCTTGTTATGTCCCTAGTCAGATGTCATTGTGGAAGGTAGATAGACAACAATGACACACAAGACTAGATTGTGGTGTTGGTTGATGATAGAATCTCATTAGTCATGATATAGAGATATCAAACCAAACACATAGGTACTTGTTAGAGAACAAGGTACCAGACAGACCCACCGTGAGTTTGACACATGGAACCATGAGATGGTAGTCACAGTCAGTACTCACAGTGATGGTGGTGAGTGTGATTCTTAGACCTGAAATCACTGCACTCAACACATGTCGTTGGGCACACTTTGACATCATCAAACGCAGTCCTGAAACATGGGTTGTTATAAAGGTGATGATTGGGTGGCTTTGACACATGGGGTTTTTGAGGGGTGAGTGATAGATATGGGATTTGTCCCTCCTGAGGGAGTATGATATCCAAGGCCACTTGATGAGTAGGATTGAGATAGGCGTGCACACGCATGTGTGAATCAGTATGTGATATTGATGTCATACATATCTCCTTCAATCTACTCTGAGATCAAGAAAGTGAATGAACATTGACAGGATGACTGTTCCATGCCTTGAGTTCATTTGGGATATCAGTGACAAAGGAAACATACATTCACTGTAACACCATTCATGGATTGTAGGATGAAAGTTGTTCTCCAACTTTCTACTTTCACTTGGGTAGCAATGATGTGTGACTAGGCACCGCTCTTTGCTTGTGAAGTCATAAGTGTTATGGACTTTCACTGCCAACGTGAAATGGACCTGCAGGGTCACACACATAGGATTTAACCTGGAAGAGGAGTTTTGTCCACAAAGCAATGTTTAGATTGATTACTAAAGGAGTTTAGTAGTTCAATTAAACACTCAATCAGTTGATAGCTCAATATCATATGGTTCAAGGTGTTGGACGCATTGATTAGAGTATCAAATTGATTGAAATCGCATTTGACTGATTCTGCACAACCTGTAGTCCCAACCGATCGGTTCAAGTGTTGAACCGGTCGGCTGAGGTTGCTGAACCGGTCGGCTCAAGTGTTGAGTCGATCGGCTCAAGCCCAGGGTGAAATGAGCGGTTCAAGTGTTGAACCGATCAGTTCAACTGGTGCAACCGAGCAAGTTGGGAAAGTCAGGTCGGTGAGAATTTTCCTTGCGTTTCACTTGCCCAATTTGATTGGGAATAGGATTGGTATTCGATACCAATTAGAAACAAAAGAAGGAAAGTCAATCGGGAACCGACCAGGACCACGAACCGACCAGTTCAGAAGTGAACCGATCGGCTCATGGGTCCCAACCGATCGGTTGGTGCTCCAACCGACCGGTTCAGGTTGCGAGTTGGTTGCTTTTTTTGGAAAATCTCGAACCCTTCTACTCCTGCTTTAGTCCCATATTGCCGGGCACAGAGAACCCTGTCCCATGACCCGCCTATATATATAGGGGTATTGGGGGCTTCTCAGAGCACAACTCAATGCAAGCCAGTTGCTTTGCGAAGTTGTCGTTCTCTCTGGTTTTGGTAACCATGAGAGATCCCGAGCAAGTGCTTCCCGCAAAAGGGAGGTGCAGAAAGGGAAGGACAACTGCAGTTGCAACTGGTAGCAGGAGAGTATGTTGGTGAATAGTACGTCAATAGGAGGGTGCGACTCCTTCCACTTCCTTGTGGGACAAGGAGAGTGGAGTTCCAGGTAGTTCGTGTGGACTACTACAGAGGCGGGAGGACACTGCCGCTCAGGAGGACAACTGTCATCCGACAGTCCGGTAGGAGGAGGAGGAGTCAGTCCCGGTGCGACCAGGAGCTGCACAGACACCGTCCAAGACCGGAGTTGAAGACCACGCATTGCGCGAGGTATTGTCACCGAGCAAGCCTCGGGACAAGGTATGATTCCACAAACCATCCTTTCCTATTATATAGACGTTGACGCATTTCCTCGGTATGGGTTGGGGGAGAAAATTTTTTGTTTCCGCTGCCTTCTCTGTCTCCCCTAAAACCCAACAGTGGTATCAGAGCCACGTCAACTACTCTATATTTTAGGAATATCGATATGATCGATTTTGGTTTGTCGCCTTTATTTATTGCATACGATGCGAATAATATCGGCTTTATGCATGTCCAATCCTAAATCCACAAATCCCAAATTACATATATGATATGTATTATTAATGCACTCGATACGCGTCGCCCTTAAACGAGTTTTGTGGTGGATGTGTGTAGCGTGATTATGGCCTATAAACACCTATCTGTGATTGGTTGTGTGTGGTTGCTTGCATCTCGGTCTGCGCACCGATCTTCTCTCTCTTATTCCTAATGTAACTCGAAATAATTCGAGATTCTTTCCTACCTTTGCTCCCCCCGAATGTAACTCAGGGTTTCCTTTTTAAATCAATGTAATAAATAGGATAGATTTTTATTTCCTGTTATGTCAAAGACCGGCGGACATCAAGACGACAGCTGAAACGATCGGTTCAAGGAGTGAACCGATCGGTTGACGTTCCAGACGGTCGGTTCAAGGAGTGAACCGATCGGTTGATGACCGGTTCGAGGAGCGAGATGAGCGGGTGGCGGACAAGACGAGATGCACGACGTCCAGGCGAACCGATCGGTTGGAGGAGCCAACCGATCGGCTGGTGGCACCCAGACGACCGGCTGGAGAGTACAGATCATTCATGAGATGAGTTGCTCAACTCGGAAGGCAAGGCACAGAGTTCATCTTGTACAGGTTGCATGTGATGTGGACCTAGATGACCGTGATTCCTCTTGGCTCGAGGAATCACATTAGGATGACCATAATCATCGCTTTTTATCGTTTGTGCATGATTTCTGTGGGATATAGCATGTATATGATACGTACTATGTATTGTGGTGATTGGATATGTATATGTATATAAAAACCAAATCCCTCATTAAAATATTAAGTTTTAGATGCCTTCCAAATGCGACACACGTGAAAAGCTTGTTCGACCAAGTGTGGGCACGCCCTAGCGTGGTGCACCGTCTACCTCGTGGAAGCGTGAAGGATGAATGTGTGGGTCTGCCCAAGCAGGGTGCATATTCATCGTGTTTGCTTTGGGTCGGACTTAACAAGGTGACCTAGATAGGATCTAGCGCCTTGAGGCATGGAGATGATCATTGCAAGGAGTTGTATATGACATCTTATGAAGAGTTGCATATGATGCAATTGGCAAAAGTTGCCTACATGAGAGATCTATGTTGTGGGTGACAGCCCAAGCTGGTCCATGACTTAGAGGATTTCAGGATCTTGCCCACTAGAAGGTTGTACGCTGCGATCTTCCGAATTGATGGTGAGGGCTATCAATTTGAACTAAAATAGTGGGAGCGATAATTAATTAAAGGCCTAATTTTATCGTCAACTTTTCAAATCAATCAAACAAGTCAAAAAGAGTTTTGGACTAAAATTGCACATATTTCCTTTTATTAAAATAAATGGTTAATCAACAAATCACTTTATTTGCGATCGGTCTTTGAGACCAACAAATTAAATGGGAATAATTCCACGACTGGTTAGGATGATGATGAGAAGTGTTCTCAATCAAAGAGCAAAAACTCTAAGTCCTAGTTATACCAGAACCAGATGAACTCGATCCCACCACATCAATGGCTGAAAGTATGCTTATGGAAGCATACTGAGGATGACATTGATGAGGAGTGCTTGATGTTGTGTTCTCTAAACTATGAGTTGCAGAGACAACATGAGACATATGATGTCTCCAAGATACTGTCCTAGTATGTCATGACAGAAGGAGATCCAATAAGGTATTCACACACTCAATATGATTGGGTATGTGGAAAACCTGATTAAGAAGGATTCCCTCTGAGCCAAGAGTTGGCTATTGGTATGATACTGCAAATGTTGTGAGAATCATACAATTCATGATAAGCTACAACATGAACAACTTTGACAAGTGTTGACAGAGTTGTTGGACATGTTGAGGATAGTAGAGGCAAAGATGAAGAAAGACAAACCATAGTCTTTGATATGATCAAAGAAAAGGTAATCTTAAGGGCAAGGACAAGGGCAAAGCTAAGAAGTGTTCTGATGCTAGCCAGAAATCCAAGCCGTCTTCAGCCTCAAGGCACATGGGGAAAGGGTGTATGAGGGATTGCCCTCTATATCTGGAAAAACAAAAGAAGATGAAGGAGGGGATGGAGATCTCCACCTATGGTATCATGAAATGAACCGCTTCTTTATCTGAGGTATATGATACCAAGATATGGATATGTCATATATGATATGCAATATCCGCAAAGAAGTGATGGCCTTTGTGAAAGGACCAAGAAAGAAGTTCCCATCATTGGAGCAAGTGTTTCTGCCATTGATAGGAGTATCTTTCAGTTTATTTCAGCCTAAAGGGCACGAAATAGAGTTGAGAACTGCTATTTCATATATTGCCAATAGATAGAAACACTTTATTTTTGCATATTGTGTGACAATGATGGCAATTAATAAAGTTGATGTTTCAATCTTAAAGATATGATCTTTGTGCCAATGCCTTGTTTATCTTGTGATACATGGTATGCATAAGATAAAATGATACCTAAAGTTATTGATAACTCAAACAATCAAATTAGCATTAATCATGAGAAATTCATTTCTAGTTTCCATGTGATGGATAAATCTAGACTCTTTTGGTTAGAGAACCAATAAGAGATATGAATATCTTGGACATGATTAATCAATCTTCACTAATGGTAGTGGGAGAATGATTATCCTATTAGGTTTAATACATGTGATGTATTTACATACATATTAGAACAAATGCTAATACTTCTAATGGTGTTTAGAGAAATACCAATATGAATATCTTGAAGTGTTCAAGATTATCATAGATGAAGTACAAATTTGGTAAAGTGTT
Organism: Alisma plantago-aquatica; assembly: GCA_963693085.1. Taxonomy (NCBI): domain Eukaryota; kingdom Viridiplantae; phylum Streptophyta; class Magnoliopsida; order Alismatales; family Alismataceae; genus Alisma; species Alisma plantago-aquatica. Next base: position 64,175,424 of record OY856411.1, on the reverse strand, counting down.
AATTCTTGATGAGATCAATGAATGAAATACTTGAACCAAATGTTTGAGATCCTTATGAGTGATTATGATAGTGTATCATAGTGAACTCATGATTAAGGCATGGTGATGTCTAAATCAAGAAGGAATCATACTCTAAGGAGTTAGAGAATGATTATCAAATAACTGAATTCTTCTTAATAAATGAATACCCCACACTAATAAAAGAAATTAAGAATCACAAGGGTTTTGAGTTCTTATATCTTTAACAGATACACCTCAATTATCTATGTGATGAGTTGTTCGTATGAGTCAACTATCCAGATGAATATGAGGAATCATATTTTAAGTTATGGTATAAAACCATTACATCCTAAATGACTTCTATGTGAGCCATAAGGTATGACCTTGATGGTAGAATTCATTGGATCATGTCCATAAGTGCAAATGAGTCTTAAGTGTTAAGACACAAGGATAATATTTTGAGAAGGATGATGCTTGCAACTTAATGACTGAGACATTTGGCATATGGATACTAAAACCGCATTCCTATGAGGAATAAAACAAGGATGTGTACGTGACACAACCTATAAGGTTTATGAATCCACTAATGCAAATGAAGTCTATAAGTTACAATGGACTAATCAATGTGATTGATTGAGTATAAGCAACTCAAAATTGGATCTTTACTTTGATGATATAGTCAAAGTGTTTGACAAATATGTCAAAGATAAAGAAGGGATATGTGATTTAGTGGGAGCGTATTCACATTCCACATATTGATGTGAAATGGAAATGTTCTAGAATGGAAATCCAAAAGTGGAAATTATCTTTAAGGAAGATAGAGATGTTTCCTATATGATAGGAATAGAGATCTATAGAGATAGTTCTTGACAAATCTCTTGACCTGGAAAAGAGAGAGCATACATTGGCAATCTGTACTGAAGGGTTCAGTATGCACAGATTCAGTGGGAGAAAACTTGTCCATGTTATATGGATATTAGTATCCCAAGGCCAAGTGTCCAATTCTTATGAAGAATGGGAACACTAAGAATAGATATGGATCTATCATGTATGTAATCATCCCATTGTCTTGCATGTATGACATGGCAAGAATAAAATGCATTCATCATCTTGTATGTAGGACATGGCAATATGATGTGCTCATCCTGATAACTCGTGTGTGGGACATGACGAGTGGATGTCTGTCTGCTTCCAGTAAGGGTTACTGGAATACCATAAGAACTTTATAAGTACTTGGGAAGTAATAGTTCTATGGAGATAAGGAAGAGTTCGATGTAAAGAGTTACATTGATGCGAACTTCCGAAAGGACAGAAAATTAATCGCAAAATATACATAGGATATATAAAAGTGAAAGTTTGTTGATAATTGGAAGTGTTCCAATAAAACCATTTAAAAGGAAATGCCGAGTATCTGTGTGTTAGTGAACAGTAGTGGATACTATATGGATCTGAAGGTTCATGAGATGAACTTATATTCCACTCATTGATGACAAGTCTGGAATCCTTGATCATGCAATGTGGCTAAAGGTTAGCAAAGGAATACTAGATCGCATATTACGACAACTCCATCTCATACGTGCGACGTACAGCGAAGAGATGAGAGACATGCAATTTATACTGACTTTGGCAAGATGTTGCCATTACTCACTATGTTGGAACTAGAGCACAGTGACATGTGGGACATGTTTGAAGATCACTATGAATATGATTCATGGGTGATTGGCTCGCAGTGCAAGTGGGAGTCTGTTGGTATGTATGCCCTGAGAGCCAATCATGGGATGATTGGTGGGATACATTAAGATTGATTTGATAAACATCAAAGGCAAGCTTCCAATTCTTTCTGGTTCAGTCATATGAGAAAGTGATAGAACAGATTGAATGTCTAGAGAATGACAGTACTCAATGAAGTATGCTTTCAGGTTGAGGACCTGAACGTTGAGATCATACAGATGCTAAGAGTTTGTACATTCTTGTTATGTCCCTAGTCGGATATCATTGTGGAAGGTAGATAGACAGAAATGACACACAAGAATAGATTGTGGTGTTGGTTGATGACAGAATCTCATTAGTCATGATATAGAGATATCAAACCAAACACATAGGTACTTGTTAGAGAACAAGGTACCGGACAGACCCACCGTGAGTTTGACACATGGAACCATGAGATGGTAGTCACAGTCAGTACTCACAGTGATGGTGGTGAGTGTGATTCTTAGACCTGAAATCACTGCACTCAACACATGTCGTTGGGCACACTTTGACATCATCAAACGCAGTCCTTAAACATGGGTTGTTATAAAGGTGATGATTGGGTGGCTTTGACACATGGGGTTTTTGAGGGGTGAGTGATAGATATGGGATTTGTCCCTCCCGATGGAGTATGATATCCAAGGCCACTTGATGAGTAGGATTGAGATAGGCGTGCGCACACATGTGTGAATCAGTATGTGATATTGATGTCATACATATCTCCTTCAATCTACTCTGAGATCAAGAAAGTGAATGAACGTTGACAGGATGACTGTTCCGTGCCTTGAGTTCATTCGGGATATCAGTGACAAAGGAATTATACATTCACTGTAACACCATTCATGGATTGTAGGATGAAAGTTGTTCTCTAACTTTCTACTTTCACTTGGGTAGCAATGATGTGTGACTAGGCACCGCTCTTTTCTTGTGAAGTCATAAGTGTTATGGACTTTCACTGCCAACGTGAAATGGACCTGCAGGGTCACACACATAGGATTTAACCTGGAAGAGGAGTTTTGTCCACAAAGCAATGTTTAGATTGATTACTAAAGGAGTTTAGTAGTTCAATTAAACACTCAATCAGTTGATAGCTCAATATCATATGGTTCAAGGTGTTGGACGCATTGATTAGAGTATCAGATTGATTGAAATCGCATTTGACTGATTCTGCACAACCTGTACTCCCAACCGATCGGTTCAAGTGTTGAACCGGTCGGCTGAGGTTGTTGAACCGGTCGGCTCAAGTGTTGAGTCGATCGGCTCAAGCCCAGGGTGAAATGAGTGGTTCAAGTGTTGAACCGATCGGTTCAACTGGTGCAACCGAGCAAGTTGGGAAAGTCAGGTCGGTGAGAATTTTCCTTGCGTTTCACTTGCCCAATTTGATTGGGAATAGGATTGGTATTCGATACCAATTAGAAACGAAAGAAGGAAAGTCAATCGGGAACCGACCCGGACCACAAACCGACCGGTTCAGAAGTGAACCGATCGGCTCATGGGTCCCAACCGATCGGTTGGTGCTCCAACCGACCGGTTCAGGTCCCCAACCGACCGTTTCACTTGTGAACCGATCGGTTCAGGTTGCGAGTTGGTTGCTTTTTGTGGAAAATCTCGAACCCTTCTACTCCTGCTTTAGTCCCATATTGCCGGGCACAGAGAACCCTGTCCCATGACCCGCCTATATATATAGGGGTATTGGGGGCTTCTCAGAGCACAACTCAATGCAAGCCGGTTGCTTTGCGAAGTTGTCGTTCTCTCTGGTTTTGGTAACCATGAGAGATCCCGAGCAAGTGCTTCCTGCAAAAGGGAGGTGCAGCAAGGGAAGGACAACTACAGTTGCAACTGGTAGCAGGAGAGTATGTTGGTGACTAGTACGTCAATAGGAGGGTGCGACTCCTTCCACTTCCTTGTGGGACAAGGAGAGTGGAGTTCCAGGTAGTCCGTGTGGACTACTACAGAGGCGGGAGGACACTGCCACTCAGGAGGACAACTATCATCCGACAGTCCGGTAGGAGGAGGAGGAGTCAGTCCCGGTGTGACCAGGAGCTGCACAGACACCGTCCAAGACCGGAGTTGAAGACCGCGCATTGCGCGAGGTATTGTCACCGAGCAAGCCTCGGGACAAGGTATGATTCCACAAACCATCCTTTCCTATTATATAGATGTTGACGCGTTTCCTCGGTATGGGTTGGGGGAGAAAAATTTTTGTTTCCGCTGCCTTCTCTGTCTCCCCTAAAACCCAACACTCAAGACCCTAGAAAAGATGGTTGAATCCCGATCTTCAGAACAAATTCACAAATAATGATGATGTCTAATATCTTGTGAAACATATAAGTGATAATATAACACAATAAAGAGTGAAAAACAATCATTTGACTAGGTAGTCTTTAATTTGAGTTAGTAGACCTTATGAATGTCATTCTCAATACATAGTGAGGTAACTCTAATTTAGAGGGATGATGGGCATAAGTTATTTAAATATCTAAGAGAAGTTCTCCATCAACTTAGATAATGCATTGGTACTTAAGAGAAGTTCTTCCTCAACTTGAATAATGCATGACATTAGAGATGTATCTTGATCTAGAAAATCAATGTATGATATGTCATTCAAGTAAGGTTGACACAATCTAACCCTATATTCATGATACTATTCGATGCACATGGTATATAACAATTGTGATACTGGTTCAACCAGAAATTTTCCTTCACCTTAAAATGTGGTGTGACTTGATGATCGAGGCCATAATTCATATTTAAGGTGAGGTGATTGGGATGGCATGAAATTTTGAAGTATTTCATTATAATAAAATTACCAACCGCATATTCAAGGAAATATTTGAATATACATGTCCAATTTAAACTCAAATCAATGAAAGTAGGAATTTTAAATAAAATAGAATGACTATGGACATTTCTTGAGGATATGGATGGGTGATTACACCGGATAGAGTAACAAAAGCCAAATGAATGAGTGTGTAGTAGTATTACGCTTTATCCCATCTCTTTAGAGCCCATTGTATTTAGAGTCGAACCCATCGCCACCTCACTTGAAGTATACATTCTTGGTAGTAGAAGAAAAGCTTCTGGTCAGCATCTTGGCTTTGTTAAGCATTCAAGAAGAGGAGCAGCTCCTTATGGTTTTGAAAAACCACTATGTAACATTTTTATGGTCTGTGGCAGACATAAAGGGGATCTCCGCTAGTATCTATCAGCATAAGATTTGATTGGAAGAAGGAGCCAAGCAAATCCTATAGCCTTAGCGACGACTCAACCCCATCATGTATAAGGTAGTAAAGAAATAGGTAGTGAAAATTTTATCTGTAGGTATAATATATGTTATCTCTGACTCTAACTGGGTTTGTCCAACCCAGATGGTTCCTAAGAATGGGGGTATAACAATCACAATGAATTCCAAAGATGAGTTGATTTATGCTAGGTTTGTGACTAGGTGGTGAGTTTGTATTGATTACTGATGTCTGAACATAGCTAATTTGAAGGACCATTTCCTACTCCCCTTTATCGTTCAAATTCTTTAGAGGCAAGCCATTCGCTCTCATTTTTTTCTTAATGGTTATTCCAGATACAATCAGATTTCTATCGAGTCACAAGATCAATAGAATTCAACCTTCACTTGCCCTTATGGCATGTTTTTGTATCGTCATATGTAGTTCAATATTTACAATGCACAGACTACTTTTCAACGATGCATGCTCTCCATATTTTATGATATGGTTGAGCAATGTCTGGAGGTATTCAGGGATTATTTTTCAGTGTATGGGGCATCATTTGATGATTTCCTTAACAATCTAGATAAAGTGTTGCAAAGATGCAGGACGCTCACCTAGTTTTGAACTGGGAAAAATGTCACATGATGGTGGGTGAGGGGATTGTTTTGGGACACAAGGTGTCCAATAAGGGGATGGAGGTCAATCTAGTAAAAATATAAGTCATCTCCAAGCTACCTCCACCATCATCGGTGAAGGGAGTGAGGAGCTTTTTAGGACATGCTTGATTTTTATCGATGATTGATAAAAGATTTTTCAAAGATTATCAAAACTCTCTTTGAATTGTTGGAAAAGGATGTTGATTTTAATCTTGACGAGTGATGTTTGAAGGCAATTGAGGTGTTGAAGGAGAAATTAGTCTCCACACAATTTGTCTAGGCTCTAGATTGGAGCCAACCCTTTGTGATGATGTGTGACACATCAGATTACGCTGTTGGGGCAGTCTTAGGCCAATGCTGAGATAAAATTCCCATCTTCATCTATTATGTTTCTAAAACTCTTAATGATGACCAATTAAATTACACAACAATAGAAAAAAGGAATTTTGTCGGTAGTCTTTGCTTTTTAGAAATTTTGCAAATATTTAATAGAGGTAAAGGTTATTGTTTGGACAGATCATGCAGCCATCAAGTATTTGTTGCAGAAGAAGGTTGCAAAGTCTAGGTTAATTAGATTGATCCTGTTTCTACAGAAATTTGATATTGAGATCAAAGACAAATAAGGTATTAAATTTGTGGTGACTGGTCACTTGTCTGGGTTCAAAAGGGTGGATGAAAAGGACATAGATATACCTGTAGTGGAAGAATTTTCTGACGAGAAGCTCTATTTGATGACAAGAAAAGATCCATGGTTTGTACATTTTGTGAACTACTTGGCATGCAGAGAGATGGAAAATGATTGGGGATAATAGGAGAAGAAGATTTTTTTCCACTCTTTGAGGCATTGCATTTGGTATGATCCCATTTTTCTCAAGAAATGTAGGGATGGAATTTTGAGGAAATTTGTGCCAGATTGTGAGTTTGAGAGCATATTGGCACATTGCCACCCCCTACCTATTGGGGGTCATCATGCTAGTTCTAGGACGGATGCCAAGGTTCTATAATGTGGTTTCTATTGGCCTACACTTTTTAAGGATTCATATAATTATGTGCTTCATTGTGACTCATGTCAACGTGCATGTAATATTTCAAAAAGACATGAAATGCCCTTAAATGTTTTTAAGGGGTTGAAGAGTTTGACTTATGGGGATTGACTTCATGGGCTCTTTTGTGACTTCAAATTCGAAATTATACATATTACTTGTTTTTTACTATGTGTCTATTTTATTAAGGACAGAAAAACCTTTGTGATGGACAGAAGAGGCAGAGTGAAAGGAGGATCAGTTTGGGGGGCAAACTTGCACCGTCGGGCACTGCCTTGGGAACCAAAGGTGTGCCAGCCTCCGGGAAGAGTGGTTAGTGTCTGGGAATGAAAGCAAGAAATGAAGAAGCCAATGTACCTCCAATTTCACCTTTAGATCCTAATGCCTACCCAGTATAGTCGAAGTTTACTAAGTCAAAAAATGTTGTAATATTGAATCAAAGAGAGATTTCAATTGTTCAAGGAAAACTAAAATATCCTAAGATCGAAGCAAAGGAGAATGAGAGTAAATGGAATTGTTGTCTGGTTAGCTATATCATCGACTTCAAACTTCACATCCCAATGCTCCTAAACTATCAGTATTGGTTATGGAGTCCAGATGGAATGCTTGAGATATTTAACAGTGGTGATGGTTTTTTTCTTATAAGATTTATAGAGGAAATGGATCTAAAGAAGGTGTTAGAAGGGAGTTGGTTTGTCAAAATAGACCTCTTCTTCTTGCGAGATGGAAGCAAGGGCAACAGATCTCTAAGCTTAACATGAAAGAGGTACCGGTGTAGGTCAAGATCTATCAGCTATTAAATGAACTATTAAATATTTGTATGTTTGAAAGGATTGGCTCCTATCTAGGTGTTCCTGTCCGTACTGATGATCCAAGTGGTTCCTACTCCACATTGGAATATGCCCGTATCTATGACCCCATCAGTTTTGATCCAAATTTTTTAGATCATATCAACTTGTTGAGTGATGAGAATGATGTTCAGAGAATTAATATGTCATTTGAATGGCTCCCCTATAAATGTCAGACGTGTGGTCTTTTTGGTCATGAAGAATCAATCTGCTTGCCTTCTCCTAAAGAGGATGGCAATCTAAAATATGTTTGGATTGTGAAGGAGAATATTTCTAATGCAGAATTATTTGAAGCATGGATTTCTAATGGTCCTAAGTCTGACACTGATGAAATTAACACTCAAGTTCTAAACCCAGTTCTCTTAGAACATAATGCGTAGATGATTCTCAAAGCTCAATCAAAGACATAGGGAAGTAGCTCCAATCCTAATACCCCTATTTCGGCCTTCTCCTGTAGTTCAAGCTCGAAGGTTGTGGTTGATGAAGATGGCTTCCAGGAGGTCATAAGCAGAAGAAATAATTCTCCTCCAAGTGTTGCAGCTAAAGCTTCTACAGGTATCCTTCATAGGACTATCAATTCTGCCTTCTCTCCAACAAACAAGTTTTATGGATTGGAAATCATCAATGAAGAAAATAACACTGAGGCTGATAGCTCAACATCCCAGGTTATTAAATGATTCCATCTATGCATATTTCCTCTTGGAATGTGAGGGGGACTGAGTAACAAGGCTAAATCGATCCAAGAGGAAATACATAGATCGAGAAGTTGCAATGTTCTTTTTATTGAAACTAAAGTTAGAAGAAATAGAGTTACAAAAATTTTGAACAAATATTTTTTTTATTACAGGTGGTTATAGAATCACGATTCCCATGTTTTGGGCAGGATCATTATTCTCGATAGAGACTGTATAGTTACTAAGCACATAGAATTTGATCTATTGATACATGTTATTGTTACTGTGAATGATTTTTTCTTTTTTAATGATATCTATGTATGGACATAATGATGAAGCTGAAATATCTAGTCTTTGGGATACTATTGAATTGTTAAGTCCATCTGCTAGCTTGCCTTGGTTCATTATTGGTAATTTTAATGTTGTTAGAACTAAAGGTGAAAGGATTAGTAAAAGCCCACCTACAAAGAAATCCATGGAAGAGTTTAATAACTACCTTTTGAATTATGGTCTAGTTGATATGAATCTTGGAGGTCGTTTCTTTTCTTGGGACAATCATCAAAGTGGAGAAGGCTTTATCACTTCAAAAATTGACAGAGTATTGCATAATTCTCAATTCCTGTATGACATTCCTGAATATTATGCTGAATTGGTTTCTAATTTTGTTAGTGATCACAAAAGAATTTCTTTAAAGCTTGGCAATCCAAGAAAAGTAAAATCCATGTTCAGATTTATCAATGCTTAGGTTTTTAAACCTGACTTTTTAGAGGTTGTTAGAGCTGCCTAGAACCTGAATGTTACTGGATTTGAGATGTTTTGGTTGTATAAGAAGTTGAATAGTGTAAAAGTTCACCTAAATCATTGGAACGAAAATTGTGTTGGAGACATTTTTGAAAACTCTAGAACTCTGAGACATCTTGTTGAATTAGCTCAAAATGATGCGGATATCGTCAAAATGATGAGTTAAGAGACAAATCTAAGGCTTTGAGAATGGAAGCTAAAAGTGCTAAGGTGGTTGAAGAGTCCCTTCTTAGAAAAAAGTCTCAGATTCAGTGGCTTAAAGAAGGTAATTCTAACTCAAAGTTCTTTTATGCTTCTTTGAAAATAAGAAGACATTGAAATACTATGAAGAGCCTCATGATCGATGATTCTCTGAACCATAATGTTGATGATATTAAGTTTATTGTTAAAGAATTCTTATCTAATATCTCCAATAATAAATCTCTCAATGATGATGTTTGGATAGTGGAGTGGAATGGTTCTGTTCTGAGGGATACACAAAAGATTAGTCTTATGGAAACTATTACTAGAAACGAGGTTGATGACATTGTTATGAATCTTAATATTAATAAGGCTCATGGGCTTGATAGTTTGAATGGACTCTCTTTTAAGTCATCATGGAAGATCATTGGTGATGATACCTTTGCTACCAATAAGGAATTTTTCCACGAGAGTGTAGGAAAATACAGTATCAGATAGACAGCGAAAAAAAATTGTACTGACATATTTCCTATTAACCAGCAGATCACGTCAACAACTATACAATGGGAAGGATGGTTTCACAAAGATATAACCTTGTCATGGAGCAAGTCCAACGACAATCCTCATTGATGTAGATGTACACTCTGTCTTAGACGGTGGTTGTGTAGCTCCTAGTTTCACTCGAACTCATCAAACTGCTCCTCCACAGACAATAGACTCAGATAACTACTACAGTGGATCCTTAGATCTCGCCACAGACTGTGAGTTTATGTTGCCCTCCTAGCAACGTCCAACAAGATCCTGCCTCTAGAGTAGTCCACATGGACCAACTAGAAATCTTGTCATCCTATAGGAACAGACAAGAACGACTTATCTCTCCCATTGGTTTACTAATCACCAACATGCTCTCCTACAACAATGATCCTCAGTCGTTTCTCTCCTATGGCTATCCCTCCCTAGTCGGGTAGGACTTGCTTGGGCTCTCGTGGTTACCACAACCAGAGAGGACAATACTTGTCAGAGTAACTGATTCTCAATTGTCTGTGTAGTAATTGTGTTTTACGAATCCCCTAGTACCCCTCTATATATAGGAGGGGTTAGGGTCAGGGTTCCCAGTCCCCGAACAATGCGGGACTAAAGCGGGAGTGGAAAGGACAAGTAGATATTGAATTTTTACAACTTTTTTGGAAGTTTTACAACATGTATGTCATGAAACGATCATATTTCCCAGTGAGACAGTCTTCTCACATGTGAGATGGTCATTTCGCTAAGAAAAACCGCTCTAGTTATGCATATATGTTGGCAATTCAATTCCAATTAGTACTCAACTTGACGTACCCCCAAAATGGGCATTTGGTGCAACTGAAATGGGCGTCTCACACCAAACCAAGTGGTCATTTAGTACAGCTGAGATGGACATCTCACACCAAGCTAGACGGCCATTTCATACAAGATATACGGCCGTCTCGCAGCCCAGGTCAGACAGAATTCCAACCAATGTACAATACAATCAACCTCACACTCCAAACAACTGTCTTAACACTTGAGTTGATCGTTTGGCAGTGTAGTCAATTGATCTGTTGCGTGAATTGAAATACATAAACACTTTAGTAATCAATTCAATTATCGTTCAAGATCAAACTCCTCTTCTAGATGAGTTTCTATGTGTGTGACTCTATAGGTCCCATATCACGTTGGTCGTGATTGTCCATAACTAGCTTATGACATCACAAGCAATGAGTGATGCCTAGTCACACATCATTGCTACTCAAGTGATGGAAAGTTGGGGAGCAACTTCAACCTATAATCTATGTATGGTGTTACAATGTTTGTATAGTTCCTTTGTCATTGATGTCTAGATTGAAATAGTGGCATGGAGCAGTCATCCTCATTATTATTCAATCTTATTTCTTGAACCAAAGCAAACTGCATGAGATATCTGTGAGCTTAACATATTGACTCACATGTGTATGGTGCGTCAAGTATCAAGGCTACACACCAACCAACTAGAGGTGGCTAGATGCAACCCTAAGGGAGGGCATACATGTGGATCTTTTGAAATTTAAATTAACCCTAACCAAATCGATCACAATACCAAATAGGTCACCCGCAAGCGCATGGGGTACTATTGTAGCATAGGTGAAGAGCAAGTGTAGGGGTCGATCCTTAGGGACAGAGGGGGTACTAGAGCTAGTCTAGTGTTGGCTACGTTCCTATTACAGAGACTAGGGGTGAAGGGTTTAAAAGGTTTGGTTGTTTTTTAAACTAGATGAACAATGAAGTACAAGCAGTTATGAAATCTAGATTATCACAATCCTAAATTACCCTAAATAAGCAAGTCTAATGATCTATAGCAACTAACAGAGCAGGACCAAAGGTTAACTATACTACACTATCATATCAATTAGCACTAAGAACTAGACTAACCGTAAGAAAGTGGGAAAAAACCAATGCTAACACTTAAAGAGCAAGACTGAGCAATTGACTAGGTTAAGCTAAGGCAACTAAACTGGATTAGCATAAAGCTAAGAAAGGAAAAGTGGATTTTAAGTAGTGATATTAGGTAGGTGGGCCATTTGGGGATGTGGTTTGATACTAGATGAGGGGTCTCACCATAGCAAGCAAATTATCACAATTCTATCTAGATTACCAAACCAAACAACAAGGCAAGTTCTAGTAGAATGTACCCTATACTACAAGTTGGAGAACAAGGGTTAGGTGTAATTCGAGTAGGAACTATCAAGTCTAGGTCTCTAGGGTAAGTGGTATTAGGACAATTGAGAGCGAAGGGTAGATATGGGAGTAGAGATGAGGGTTTTTCACCTCATGCCACTAGCCATTCAGCCTTTAGAAAGCTCTAGGCAATAACACTAATCACACTTACACTAGCCAATTAGATCTCACACTCACTTGTAGGAGGAGGGATGTGTATGTAGGAACAAAAGAGGCTAGATAGGGATCCACTAATTGGACCTAGGAGCCATTCCTAAAATTGGCAAGATACACTCCAATTTCCCCTAGAAGCTAAGTGTCATCAAAAAATTTAAAGCAAGCAATCCATGTTATAAGCACAAACCACAAGCAATAAAATAGGAAATGAGATAGAAGCAATAAGAAATCATCATAGATAGAAATTATGTTCATTACTATTTTCCTCCAACATGGTATCAAAGTCACATTTTAACCCCAAACAACCCACCACTAGGGGCTTAGCTAGACATGATAAAAGAAATGGCAAAAGAAAGGGGAAGAAGGGGGTAGAACTCTATGGAGCTTGAAGTAGAAGCCTCCTTCTTCACCTCCTAACTACTTGGGGACATCCTCTCTCCTCCAATGGTGTAAATGGGTATGAGAATATGGGGGATTTGGAAGAAAACCTAGAAATCTATGTTTCTAAGGTGGAAATGAGGTGGAAATGGTAGATGGAGAGCATAAATTCAAGTAGGATGCAATGAATGCTCAAGGAGTGGGTGGAGAGGAGTAATGGCATCTAACCTAGTGTTGTGGAGGCCACTCATGTATGGCTAGGTGGTGGTGGAAGCACTAGGGTAAGTAGGGGTATTGTTGGAAAATCAGTGTAAAAAGTGGTAGGGTTTAGGTGGTAGCACGGTCGTGCTGGGCTGCATGGCCATGGTGGGTAGTAGTGGGAACGGCCGTAGTGGTGGAGAACGGCCATTCTAAGAAAGTAGCAAAATCACAGGTTGATGTGGTAGAATGGAGGCTGGTAGCATGGTTGTGCTAGGCAGCACGACCTTGGTGGGGGCTAGGTATAAAGGGACATGATGGGTAGCACGGACATGGTGGTGGAGTTTGAGAGGAGGTCGTTCCCTTAAGCATGCCCATTCTATTCTTCGGCTAGCACGACTGTGCTGGGTAGCACGGTCATTTTGGGGGCTTCATAGAATGGCAGTGTTGGGTAGCACAGCCGTGCTAGCTGATAACCTCCCATTTTGTGATGTTATCTTACTAGTTTCTCTTAGTTTTCCATACACTTTATTAAAGAAATTAGATAGAATACTTAACTTTCTGGCCTTATTGTGTATTCACCAATATACTGACATTCCTCCTTTTCTTCTTATAGAAAAACCAAAAAAAAAGCAAAAGCTCCCATGCAACCGGTCACAAGACTGTGAGGACTCAAGCGGTCCCAAGATCGAGCAAGTCCTAAGGGTCCCAAGACCAAGCAAAGTCCCAAGACCGTGAAGAACCCAAACGGTCCCAAGACTGTGAAGAGCCCAAATGGTCCCAAGACCGTGTAAGCACTTATTGATCCAAAGAACGTGTGAAGGTGACATGTCCCAAGACCGCAAGGATCTAAACTATGGCATCCAACTTATAAAACACAAGATTAACTAATGCGGAAGCGAATCATTAACAGCGGATTACTGAAAATCACTAAAATTAAAACTTTTTGCAAAGAGGTCCAGACATAGGAAACTCTTACAACAAAAACCATAGCATTACATATACATCCTTTTTTGTAGTTACACTCCCTGTAACATCTCTTCTCGAGGATTACATACAATAGTTGCTTTACTCTACTATACATAAGCAACATAAAACCTTGAGGCATCCAAGCCAAAACTCAAGTCGAAGATAAAAGCACTATCTACTGACTCCGAGGACTTGAGAATACAGAGACGACACATAGGACAACTAAATATACAAAACTTGGCAGCTAGTGCCTCCACCTGAATCATCATTGTTGTTCTTGATACTACTGCTGCTTTCCTTTTCCTGCAAAAGAGTGTCTGCTTCTTTGTCTGTGCCCACCTAAAGATGTTGGGTCCCACGGGGGTGAGACAATTGTAAATTGCCCCAGCGGGAGATATAACTCTCTGCCAAAACATTGTTGTTGCAGATTATCATATTAAAATTAAACATGAGTTCTTACATATTGACAACAACATTATTCATTGTATGAATAGAGAAAGATAATCTCCTTTCATAAGGAGAACATTGTATCTACTCATGGTAGATTCATAATCCATTTATCTAATTGCAAGGAATGTAAAGAGATATGAATAACATTTATCAACTAACATTGCATAACAGAAGTATAACATCAGCCAATGAATTTATGTATTCAATCCTATAGCAAACAAACTAAACGGATGATTACATTTTACAATCACACTTATGCCCTGAGGAGATGAGGTATACCGCTCATGCTCCAACCGACCATTGCGAAGTTGAAATCGGTACCATACAAGGTCAAAGGTAGAGCCGGTTACCAAGACCTCCCATATCTCGGTCACCGCGAGATTACATGCAGGACATCTTGTGTCTCTGCTATATATATAGCTTTTCAGGGTATACTGGCAACTTCGCTATTAGAGTTACAGTGGCGTGATGTACTCTCTTCACGATCGTGAGATCTTGTGTTTATCTCCATCGATCTGGCATTAACATTATTGGGAGATGTGTACTGCATCTGTCCAATCTTTGAGAGATTCGTGATACATCTATCCCGGTGCAAGTAATGAAGGATTGAGAGGTTTATTGTTTACCTTTCCCCATTTCCCTCATTTGGACGTAAGGATATTTTTGCCCATTTACCCCCACATACTCAAAAGTATGCCCTCTGGGTTTTGCCGCGGAGCAACCCGTTTCACCATCACCAATTTGCTGACGATGATGGATCTATGGTCAGGGCTCTAAATGATATGATTTCACTTGATTAATTAAGTACATTAGCATATTCTTTTAGCATCAATCAAGTTCTCAAACATATTTTATTCAGACAAATGCTATAAAGAAACATGTACTATTTTCATCATTCACTTCTCATTCTTTATGAGGCATTGGAATCTCAGTACCTCATTTCAATACTGGGATTTCTCATCCCTCAACCACATCATTATCATTCTTATCAAATCTGGGTATTTATAACCCTTAGTTCAACATTGAACATTGTTACCACTTGATAAGTAACTATTACCTCTGGGTCCTCAGACTAAGGTATTCTTGATACTTGTTACACAAGTATCTCACATGGCTCTCAAAGCCTATTAAATGTTTTGTCACCTTTCACTAGGCAACAACAACTATTCATGGGACTCATTAGGTCTGTATACCTTTTGTTACTTTTTCTAAGCAACAACAACATTAGGCACATAAAGCCATTAAACATATTTATTATATGAATGTCATAGCTCAGGTCTGGCTATGCTCTTCATATTATGAGGTATACATAATTAGTATACATGATAACAATCATACAAGTCATTAACCACATCATGTTATACATTAGTAACACCACTATTCCTTTATCAGGATTATGGTTAACCATGAAATAGGGCTTTTCACTCCCTTTACCCAAAATTAGGGTTAAGGTTTCTCAACTGGCATTAATTAGGGTGTTATGCTCATGTAGTTAGATCAACCCTAATGTATTGATCCACACTTCTATGAGCATTCAAAGATATCATAAGTATATGCTTATGATCACTATTCTCATCATATATCATTAGTGATCATCAATACAAGGTATAAGTTCACTTCTCATTCTTATTATGGTATGATTTCCTCATACCCATTAGGGTGGCTCATCCCCTTTCACAATGTATATTATCTTATACTCATCAAAATATATCAACTCATTACAATTTCATTGTAATATCTACATAACACACACACTTCATGTGTTTCTCATCCAAATACGTTGGATTGAGATGCATCAAGGTATTTCAACCATGAAATGCTGAATGTGATATCTATCATGTCTTGATGTATCACTTTCTTCTCATTTCTATCTTACTTAGGTTAATTAACTAACCTTGTATTAAGGTATCTTCCCTCTTAATACTTTATCCACTAACATGTCACTTTCATCATATGGTGCATAGGTTACACATTAGAATTGTCCAACTATCTTTAATTATGTGGACTTATTCAATGGTTAAACATTGTTGAATATAGGATAACCCATTATCCATTACTTTAAATATTTCAACTCTTAGGATGTTATCCATATCATTATTATTGTAGCATACATCATTCCTAAGAGTTTCATATCCTCGTCATTATAGGTGTGCATAGGGTTGATACATATGAGTCAAGTTAAATACATGTATTGGGTTAGATGCATAATGATCTAAGCATCATCTTATCTCTTATACCCTTACTCATAAAATTATATCAACTTCAAGTCAAGTATAGAGCACCACGGCCGTGTAGCCAAGAACGGTTGTGCAAGAAGAGGTCATTACGGCCGTGCTACCTTGCACGGTCGTGCAAAGTGAAGCCACCATGACTGTGCTGCCTTACACGGTCGTGCTATAGAAGATAACCACATGAATCATATTCATGTATGAATTCTATTCTTTCATCCTTTCAATTTGATTATGTCACATCAACCCTTCAATCAAGTACATACAACTATGATTAACATAGTGTACCTAGTCATTGATCCTATAAGTAAATAGGGATTCATTCCTTAATTGACACTAATCACTTCGGTACTATTAGGATTTCAACCTTTGTACCTTATTTGATTATCATTACTAATCATAATTGGATCAATAGAACATTCATCGTCTTAATTCTCAAAGATTCAATCACATTGGACCTCCATTACATAAGGTATCCAATTAAATTAGGGTTTCCAATGTTGATTCCTGCAATCATTGAATTCATGGAACCAATAATCAATTGGACCTATACTCATACTTCAATTGAGTTACATAGGTCAACCTTCAACTTATTTTACCCTCAATTGACCCTCAATTGGTCATCAATTAGGGTTTGAATCAATTGGATTAGGGTTTGGAATCGATGATCCTTCAACACTAATCAATGTAAGACTAGTTACGTTGAAACCATTGAACCATCATCCAAATTGGGTATGACCTGACCCCAAACGGTCTTGAGGTCATTTGGATGACCTACAAGCAGTCTTGAGACCGTTTTCCCATCTTATCACTCAAATCCAAGCCATCTAATTTAGGTTTGATTCATTGAAGTGCTCACCAAATCAACAATTTATTGCAAATCAGCTTGGTACCTTTAGGCCTTCAAACACCTAACAATACTCAACCCTAGAACACCAAATGGTCTTGGGTGATCACCAAATAGTTTTGAAACTGTTTGGATGAGCTCCAAACGGTCTTGAAACCTTTTGGCTCATCCAAACCTTGGATTCTAGTGGAATTTCATCAAGCATTGGTCTATCGAGTTGATCAACAAATCGACACTTAATTGCAAAATGATTTGGTACCTTTGGACCTTCACTTGGTCAACTATATTTAACCCCAGACCTCCAAATGGCCTTGGATGATCCCCAGATGGTTTTGAAACCATTTGGGTGATCCCCAAATGGTTTTAAAATCGTTTGGGCTAATCAACCCAAAACATCATCGCAATCACTTACAAAATCAGCATTTAGCCGATTAGGGTTCTTATCCCATCTTTGGATCTTCAAACACTAATCCATAGTCAACCCTAGACCTACAAATGGTCTTGGGTGACCCCGAAACGGTCTTGAAACCGTTTGGGTGATCCCCAAATGGTTTTGAAACCGTTTGGGCTAATCAACCCAAAATCGCAAATCAACTAATTAGAATTTCAGCACTAATTCCAATTAGGGTTTGCCCAATTGATTAGCCTTCAACTCATGATTCCTTGGGAATTAACCCCTCAAATTTGGTGATTCATTAACCAACATAATTAGGATCAGTAATATCAAACGGTCAACCCTTGGTCAACTCACTCAAATGGTTTTGAAACCATTTTCCCAAAACGTCAAGTTAAATCAGATTGAAAAATCAGCACTTAATCCAATTAGGTTTACCTAATTGATTAGCCTTCAACTCACGATTACTTTGGAGTTAATCCATAAAATTTGGTGAGTCATTAACCAACATAATTCGGAACAGGAATCTCAAACGGTAAACCCTTGGTCAACTCACTCAAACAGTTTTGAAACCGTTTGCCCAAAAAGGTCAAGTTAATCAGATTGAAAATCAGCACTTAATCCAATTAGGTTTACCTAATTGATTAGCCTTCAACTCACGATTCCTTTGGATTTAATCAATAAAATTTGGTGAGTCATTAACCAACATCATTAGTAACAGTAATCCCAAACGGTAAACCCTTTGTCAACTCCACAAATGGTTTTGAAACCGTTTTCACAAAAAGGTCAAGTTAATCAGGTTGAAAATCAGCACTTAATTCAATTCGATTTGCCTAATTGATTAGCCTTCAACCTATGATTCCTTTGGAGTTAACCCATAAAATTTGGTGAGATATTAACCCACATAATTATGAACAATATTAACAAACGTTAAACCCTTGTTAAACTCCACCAAATGGTTTTGAAACTGTTTGGTCTCATGCGGTTTAGTGAAACTGTTTGATTCTAAACGGTTTGAAACTGTTTGCTCCCAAACGGTTTGGGAAATCGTTTGGCTAGGTAATTTCTTTGGATAAACATATAAGATGATGTCATCATAATCTTCCTTCATGCAACCAAGAACAGAAACCGTTCTTCATGGGAGTTTCAACAAGAATTTGAAAGTGCATCAAAAGAAGAAAAGTAACCAACAATTATTGAAGAAAAGGATGCAATAGCAATGATTAAGTGTTTAAGTTATAAAACCCGCCTCAAATCTGATCTCCAAGATCCACTCTCCATATCTATAATGGTGGATAGAGTTTCAGCAACTGCCCAAGGTCCGTTCTTGATCTATTGGATGAAATAGATGGCTAGAATTGGAAATCGGGTGAAGAAAACCAAGAATCAAGCATTGATTTAGGGTTTTCACCATGAATCCGAGGTAGAAGATGATCAAAACCTTAACAACAGGTTGTGTTCATCCTTCTCCTTCTCCTGAGCTCTTCCTTGGTCGGACAAAGCAAAATGATAAGGAAAAGACTAAGGAAACGATCCTTATGTGTTATTGGAATAAGATATACATAAAGGGTATGTATATGGGTTTTCAATGAAAGAGAAAATGGAATTATTTTCTTTAAATTCCATAATAATTTCCACAAAATCCCCCTCCATTTCTTGGCCTCGAAACCACCTTCAAAATCTTGCAAAGCCTCTTCATTATCCAAGAATGAATTGAAAAGAAATTAAGCACCTTAAAGAGTTTTATATTAATTTCCAACTTTTAGTGAATAATACTTTTGATTATAATAATGTGAGTGGCTTCCACTCAACCAAGATATTTTTGTTCCATAGCAAGGCACAAGCTCTTCAAACACCTTACAAAATCATCCATCAACTTTTGGTTGAAGGGCTCCTCAATTAATTTATTTCTTTTTGCATTAAATTAAATTAAAGTTCCATATATGCTTAAATCTTGATTATTTTAATGTCAAGATTCTCTCTCCTCCTAGATAATTCAAATGAGGTTCCCCCATCATTTTATTTGCTCTAATTGATTCCAAGAAACATGATATATCCTCTAGAGGTGATATATTGCATATTGAACCCTCGATTTTGGGTAAATTGCACATTACACCAAAACTAGGTTTTAATGCACAAGGATTGCTCTACAAGCTTTATCATGATGCCCAAGCTTGTGGAAACCATATCACTACATCATATTCATTCTTATGATGTCTCAACATCATAGGAACATCTTATCATGTGGAATTTGCAAGTTAACCCCTCAAATTTGGGTAATTTGTACTTTAGTCCAAAATAGGCAAACATTGCTTCAACATTGTTCAAACAGGGCCAAAATTGAAACATAAGCTCCTCTTGAGCCTTAATTATTTTGCACAAGATGAGATTAATCATATAATCATCTTTCTTAATCAAAACACCTAGGGTTAAAGTATAACCTAGGTCAGGGATGTTACATAAGCGGTCTCCAGACCATGAGGATCCAAACGGTTTCCAAACTGTGAAGATCCAAACGGTCTCAAGACCGCTCAAGACCCCCTTTGAAACCTATAAATTGGACTCAAGGGGTCCTCATTCAAGCATCAGATCCGGGGGGACGCCCAAAGGCTGCCTTCCAGAGCTGTTTCATCCTTCATCCTTCACCCCAAGGCTGTCGGTCTAAGATCTACACTCCATCCATAAGCCTACTTTCTCTCTCATCGACATAGAAGGTGGGGAGTGAAGAATCATCACCAAAGAAACCACACAGTGTGAAGATAGTTGTTCTCTACTCCAAGGGGTCAACCTTCCTCCCTCCTATGTGGAGATGATATTTTCCTTCTCTTCTCCTGTCTCCTTTGTTCTTGCCATGAGCTAGTAGTTCCATACACTAGGGTGCGGGGAGTAGCCCAGCTACCCATGTTTTCATTTCATACATTGTAATTCATGAGTTTGCAATAGAGAAATACTATCTTTTCAGTTCAACATCAATCGTTTAATGAATACTAGTTGCTTGATCACCAACTTGTGTTACCTATTATCTACTAGTACGAATTGTCTACGTTTGTGCTTTCAGATTTGATTATTGATTGTATGTTGGTTCTTGATGTATGTAGTCACCATATATCTATTTCGGTATCTAGGAGCGCTTTTCAAGGAGTGGAGTAAACTCATCTCCATCATTGTACTTTCATACTATGAAATGGAATCAGTTGACATATGGAAGTACAACTTTGATAGGTCGAGGAACACACTTTGTGAAGGGAGTGATGCAAAGTAAGTGACCATTCGTTCGGGGATGGCTGGCATTGCAATACTTCCACATTTCTCGTAGATGGCTATTCGAAAGAAAACTAAGTATACAAAGATATTAACTGATTAGACCCTTTTTGCAAGCCATGTTATTATGATGTATGTCATGATCCATGTGTAGTGGTGGTGAAACTCGATCACATCCTAGTGGTTTTCAAATATTGTTTACAACCTTAATTTTACTTTCCTGCCATTTAATTTACATTTGCAATTTAGTTTATTCATCAACCCATCTCTTCGATCTAAATATCAACTCTTAAGTAGATAAATAGAATTATAACGTTTTCCATCTTGTTAATCCTTAACAAGACCATTGTCTTGGGGATTCGACCCTCAACTGTACTACGATAAGACTTCCACGTACCTTAGCGTATGTGGGTATAGATCTTAGTATAGCACACACAAGGCTAAACTTAGAGACTTACTATCTCTAGGATTTTTAGTGGTGCACGCAACTCCACTCAAGTGGAAGCTCTATCAAAAATTGGCACCGTTGTCAGGGACAACAGAACATTTTAATTTCATTTATCAACTTGCTAGTTGATTAGGATTTTACATTTTACCTTGATAATTTCTTCATATCTTTTTTATTCCATCATCTTTCCATCATCTAAAGTGTGATTTTTCTTCTACTCAGGTAGAAAACGTGTATGCCAACCTCGCATAGCCACAGATTCTCCCCTGATATGGAGTATGACTCCAAGATAGAACAAAACTTCCACCGACGTATCAGACTCAACTGCCAACAAGCTAGACAGATGGCTGAAGAACAACACCAAGCTACCTTGATAATGGAGAGTGTCAATGCAGCTATAGTAGCTCAGAGAGCGCAATTCATCACTGATACACGAGCTCAAGTTTGAGCTGAAGAGCAAGCTCGCATCCAAGTTGAAAATGAGGCAGCCACAGAAGCTGCTCAGTTATTGATAAAGAACAAGCAACTTCGAGACTACACTATTCCTAAGAATTCTGAGGATAATCACCCAGTTCTACCATCGCTTATTAAGGCTCCCAACTTCAAAATTTGAACATAATGGATCCAAATCATGCAAGACATCTTGTTCTCTAGAAGCACTGGAGATGATTGCATGGACCATCTGAAGCAATTCAAGGCACTCTGTCGATTGGTACCACAAGTCGGAGCTACTTTTATGCAATCATGCTCTGACTTTTCAACTTCACTCTGTCTGGAAAGGCACTAAGCTGGTATAACTCTTTAGATGGAGAGCCAATCACCACCTGGGCTCCCTTGGAAGAATTTTTTTTAGAGAAGTTCTTTCCTCCCTCATTGACTTACTAGATCAGGGGACAGATAACTAGTTTCACCAACTTCCTGGAGAGTCACTAGAAGAATCATGGGAAAGATTTAAGGAACTCCTGAGAAAATGCCCACATCACAGAATCTCACAAAACTAGCTTATAGAAACATTCTATAGAAGGGTGAGTAATGAGATAAATAAATTTTTGGATTTCTCATCTAGAGGAAATTTCATGAGAAAGAATTATGAGGATGCTTGGAAGATTGTTAAGCTCGGAGCCGAGAACCAATCTAATTAGGGAAGGCCATCTACAGGAGGAGTTCTAAAAGTTTGCAAAGCTGAAGAATCTATAGAAATGAAAGCCATTGTTGAAGCTCTAAAAACCATAGCTCTTAAGCAGCAAGTCCTTGAAACATCATTTGGAGAATATGATAGGAAGAAGAACTCTCAAGTTCAACAAGTCAAAGCAACTACAGAGACTTGTGAAGCTTGTCATGCATTTGACCACCCCACATTATCAAGTGGCTTCTTTTACGATGTAATGATGAATCTACAGATACCTCAACCACAATATGAACCAATTATTGAACATCCCGAGGATCAGCTTCCAGAGCAAGTTAATTCTATCCACACCATACTAGGTCAAGCCTATTATAATTCGGATCAACCAAGAAACCACCCTGGGTTTTAGTATGGGAATTGTGTGGGAACTGCCAACCCGCAACACCAAGAACAAGGTGGGTCTTCTAATAGACCACCACCGGGATTCCAAAGCAATTACTGCTGAAACCAAGGAAACTATAGAAGAGGGTTTCAAAGATTTGCTTCCCCAAGAAATTCTTCTACATATTATCAGTACACTCACCCTCCACTACACCCACAATTGCAACAACCTCTGCTACAACAATCATTAATTCAACAACCGCAGTCGCAAGCACCTCAAAAACTGCAACCTCAAGGATAGAAACAAATTAAATAGTACCAACAAAATAATGCTCCACCTCCACCAACAGATGAAATATCTCTGATAAGGCAAATGTTGCAATCTCAACAGACCATGCTTTCCAACCAGCAAGCTCAACAAAATGTTGTAGAAACCCAACTAGCACAAATTGCATTTCAGTTGAAACCACTGGTAGGTACTTTCGCAGGTCAGCCGGAAATAAACTGAGACATGATCAACATAGACCAGAACAACTAAATATAGTTACCACAAGGTCTGGTCATGTTCTTACTAACGCTATCAAAGTCATTCAAGAAGATGAAGATACAGCTGAAATCATCCCAACTATAAGCACAAATCAAGATGTTGATAAGGAGAAGGAAAAAGAACTAGTTCTCAAGGAATCAGAGGTCCCACCATACAAGCCCAGGATACCCTATCCAGGCAGATTGAGGGAGACTAAACTAGATTCTAGATTCTAAAAGTTTAAGGAAGCAATGAAGCAGTTATATGCTGATATTCCATTCCTTGAAGCTCTCTTCAAAATTCCAGCTTGGTCTAAATATCTAAAGACTTTGCTATCAAAGAAATACATAACCGTAGAACACGAGACAATCAAATTATCTCAGACTACTTCTGACATCATTCTCAACAAAATGCTGAAAAACAAAAGGACCATGGCTCCTTCGGCATCCAATGTTCTATAGGAAACATCTTTTGCAAGAAAGGATTAGTTGATTTGGGGGCCAGCATATCTACGATGCCCTTTTCTATGAGTAAAAGACTGGGCTATACTGACTTTCTACCTACAATAATGACAATCCAGCTGGCTGATTCTACCATTACCACACCTTTGGGAATTATTGAAGATATCCCAGTGAGAGTAGGAAGAGACTCCTATGTCCCTTGTGAATTTTGATGTCATGGACATAAAAGAAGATCTGAGGTATCCAATAATATTCAACTGACCTTTCCTCACGACAGCCAGAGCACTAATTGATGTCAAAGATGGCACAATTACCTTAAGGATGGGGAAAGAAACTATTCAATTCAGAGTCTTTGACAGCCTTAAAAGTCCTAGCATTCATGAAGAAGTCTTTCTTCTTGAGGCAATAGATAAAATGTCCCAACTTAAGCAAGAAACTCCTGAACCATTTGATGTTCTGGAAGACATCTGAACGAATCCAGAAGCTGAATATTCAACCGACGAACTAGTTCAACAATGTCTGCAATACCTAGAACAAGCCGAAGAAGTTCCAGAAGCTACTTTTGAGGAGTTGAAATCTGTCACCACTCTGGAGACCACTGAAGTTCTCAAGGCACCTGAGATGAAAGTCCTACCAGCTGGACTCATTCACGTCTTTCTAGATGAAGAAAAACTATGTCTGGTCATTATCTGTTTCACTTTGATAGATGACAAGGAAGAAAGACTCCTTGTTGAGTTAAGTAAGCACAAGAAAGCCATTGGATAGAAGATGACCGACCTAACCGGGATAAATCTAGCTTTGTGCTTGCACAGATTACCTATGATGGAAGAATTTAAACCATCACTGGAGCACCATAGGAAGCTAAACTTGAATCTCAAATAGGTAGTTCGCCTTGAGGTTCTAAAACTACTAAAAGCTGGTATTATCTATCCAATTTCCGACTCTCAATGGGTAAGTCTGGTTCAAGTGGTCCCTAAAAAGGGGGGAGCCACTGTTGTTTTGAATGATAAAAGTGAACAGGTACCCACTCAGATAGTTACCGGGTGGAGGATGTGCATCGACTATAGGAAATTGAACAAGGCAACAACGAAATATCACTTTCCTTTATCTTTTCTTGACGATGTTCTTGAATGTCTAGCTCACCAAAAATTCTTTTGCTATCTTGATGGCTACTTAGGGTTTTATCAAATTCCGATACACCCTGAAGATCAAGAAAAGATAACTTTTACCTACCCTTTTGAAACTTATGCCTTAAGAAGGATTCCCTTTGGGCTATGTAATGCACCTACTACATTCCAGATGTGTATGTCTGTCATATTTGCAGGATTAACTGAATCTATCATGGAAGTATTCATGGACGACTTCTCAGTCTACGGAGATTCCTGCGATAACTGTCTACTTAATCTCAATAAAGTATTGCAAAGATGTGAGGAAACAAATCTAATCCTTAATTGGGATAAGTGTCACTTTATGGTGACAGAAGGTGTTGTCCTCAGGCATCGGGTGAGTGAACGAGGGATTGAAGTAGTCAAAGAAAAAATATATGTCATTTCAAAGTTTTCACCACCAAAATACATCAGAGGAGTACGAGCCTTCCTGGGCCATGCTGGATTTTACCGAAGACTCATCAAAGACTTTTCAAAAATAGCCAAACCTATGACTCACTTGTTAACCAAGGATGCAGACTTCAATTTTGATCAAGAATGTTTACACAGTTTCATGACCCTAAAGAACACTTTAATCTATGGGCCTATACTAAGAGCCCCTAATTGGTAACAACCCTTTGAGATAATGTGTGACGCTAGTGACTACGTTGTAGGAGCAGTACTAGGGCATAGGGTAGATAAGAGCCCTACGTGATATATTACGCATCAAAGATGCTTGATGAGGCCCAAAAGAACTATACAACTATAGAAAAGAGTTTTTGGAAGTCACTTATGCGTTTCAAAAATTCCATTCTTACCTGATCGGATCAAGGGTTACAGTATACACAGATCATTCAACAATAAAATATCTGATTCAGAAATAAGACGCCAAACCTAGACTTATTCGTTGGGTGCTGATTCTTCAAGAGTTTAACCTGGAAATAAAGGACAAAAGTGGGGTGGAAAATGTTGTCGCCAATCACTTGAGTGGCATTGATGCTCAAGATGAAGATAATATACCTATCTGTGACTCTTTACATGAAGACCAACTCATGAAGGTCACCACTGGATTCTCCTGGTATGCCGACATAGTAAACTATCTGGCTACGGGAATTGTCCATCCTTCTGCTTCCTATCATGAAAGGAAGAAATTTTTCCATGATGTCAAGCAGTACTTCTGGGATGAACCATACCTCTTCCGCTTATGCACAGAAGGATTATTCCGATGATGCCTTCCTAAAGAAGAAATCACCCTAGCCTTGGAACATTGTCATTCTGGCCCCCCTCGAGGGCACATGAGTTCAAAGAAGACTGCTCTCAAAGTCTTACAGTCAGGTTTCTTCTGGCTGACAATAGAAAAATATGAACATGAATGTGTACAATCTTGCAATAAATGTCAGCTCTCTCGAGGGATATACAAACGAAACAAAATGCCACAAACTCTGTGGTAAGAGATTGAACTCTTTGATGTATGGGGAGTGGACTGTATGGGTCCATTTCCCTCATCATATGGATTCTCCTATATATTGGTCGATGTAGATTACGTATCCAAATGGGTAGAAGCTATACCCACTGTATCTTGTGACTCTAAGCCAGTTATTAAGTTGTTCAAGGATATTATCTTTCCTAGATTCAGAGTTCCTAGAACAGTGATATCTGACAGAGGGGCACATTTCTTGGAATGAAACCTCGAAGCCCTTTTGAGAAAATATATAGTAAAACATATATTCGACACGCCTTATCATCCGTAGACAAGCGGACAAGTTGAAGTCTCAAACAGACAACTGAAAGCCATTTTAGAGAAGACTGTCAATAGAAACCGCACAGACTGGTCCACCAAGCTTCCTGATGCTCTTTGGGCAAATCATACCGCTTACAAGACACTAATAGGAACAACTCTGTTCCATTTGGTGTATGAAAAGTCATGCCATCTTCCAGTTGAACTAGAACACAAGGCTTGGTGGGCTATTAAACAGTTGAATTTTGATTTCAAAAGTGCGGGTGAATGCAGACAGCTTCAATTATAAGAACTTGAAGAACTAAGAATGTCTACTTACCAGAACGCCAGGATTTACAAAGACCAAACTAAGATGTGGCATGATGGCCACCTTAAAAGAAAAGATATCATCTTCGGAGACAAGGTCCTTCTTTTCAATTTCAGACTCAAATTGTATCCCGGGAAACTCCGCACAAAGTGGTCCGGACCCTTCACTATCAAGCATATCTACCCAAGTGGAGTGGTCATCATCCTTGATGACAATGGAGGAGAAAGGACTTTTAATGGTCACAGACTGAAAAGATAATAAACTCCAGCCTATAAAACTCCAAGACAAACCATTGACATTCATGACCCCACTGCATCAACCTAATCAAGCCAGAATCTCATCGAGCCAGCGACATAAAACCAGAGTGCTACTTTGGAGGCAACCCAATATCACCTTTCTTTTCGTTTGAATTCTTCCTTGCTTAGTTTTGATAATTTTATAGTCTCTTATTTGATTATCTTTATACCTATTAATCTCGTTCAGAAAATATAAAAAATAATATAAGCAATCAAACAAATATAAAAATATAAAAATCAATAAACAAAATAATTTGGACCCAAACGGTCTTCAAACCATTTGGTCCTCACGGTCTCGAAACCGTTTGGAGCCAAACAGTCTTGCAACCATTTGGTACTCACGGTCTCAAAATCATTTGGACCCAAACGGTCTTCAAACCGTTTGGTCCTCACGGTCTCGAAACTGTTTGGAGCCAAACAGTCTTGAAACCATTTGGTCCTCATGGTCTTGATATCGTTTGGTCATCACGGTCTCAAAATTGTTTGGAGCCAAACGGTCTTAAAACCATTTGGTCCTCACGGTCTCGAAACTGTTTGGACCCAAACGGTCCCGAAACTATTTGCCCTAAAGGGAATATGAACAGCCCCCCGCATATCTATTAATATAGCCTTACCCCCCTCATGCTCCATTCCTTCCGCTCTCAGTTTCTCCCACGCAACCCTATTTTCTCTCCCTTGCTCCCATGCAAACCGAGCTTCACCGCTGCCTCTCTCAATTGAACCTCATATTAGGGGCCTTTTGCGTTCGCCTTCTGGACTACAGGTATTTAATACTTAGAATTTGTATTGATGATGATTCAGCTCTTTTGTTAAAGAGTAACGCTACACACAGTCACTTATATACTCATCCACATATCTTTTTTCTCGGGAGTCAGATGTTTTTTTTGTTGTGAATTAATTCTATACGAATTAACTCCATATAAAAGTCAAAAAATCTAGCATTAACTCCTCTCTCCAGTCTCATTCTCTCCCACCATCTTTTCTTGCGTTAGTACAATACGTACGACAACTTAATTCCATCCCATTAGGATTCCCGTACTAGTGCAGTACGTGCGATTTTCAACTCTCACCAATTTAGCCAGTTAGCTTTGTTTATCCCAAAGTCGAGCATCTTATATTCTTCTTCCATCGCAGGATGTTCGTACATTATGTTTTGTATTGACTTCACATACTTGTATTATACATTTGTATTTTAATGACATGTAAAATAAAACATCTGCAATATCTGAGGTACTGCAATGTGCGTATATACTGTACGTCATGTACTTTACATAAAATGAGATCAATGATTTTGACCATCAAGGACAATCACTTGAAAGGAGAGTGATCTTCATTCAATACTACATGTCTCGTACTGTACGTCTTCTATTGTACGCAAAATGGGATCAACGATTGCAATTTGTAAAATAAAGAAAAAATGGTCAATGTATCCTTCGAGTAAACATACAGATGTAAATTCAACATAAATTGTAAATGTACAATACATATGGATTTGTGAAGGAATATGGACGTACTATACATTTTTACGTACGTTTTCACAAGTGCGAATTCAAATACTTCTAAAAAATAGAAGGAACTAGCAATGAATGCAAAATTAAATTTAAATATTTTTCGTAATTTGTGGTGGAATTAGATATCACAATTAATATCTGTGGAGGAGTTGATGCATTATCTGTAGTTTACATGGCATTTTCATGGCTTTTTTTTTACTTTTGCATGGGCTGTAATACAAATTCGACTGCAGGTGAAATCTCTCTTGGAAACGTTGTTGGGCACCTTTTTTTTTTCAAATTTCGGGTGGGGCAGTGAGTGGAAAACTACCTATGGTTAGAATTTTCCTTGTTAAATTACACTTGATGTAGGAATCGTTTGCCCGATCTCTGGCAGGGAGTCCCGTCCCCCGACAGATACGCTGTGATCATAAATCCTTTCGAAAATGACATGTTTTGCGAATGCAACTTTTAGCTGCTAAATCTAGACAATACAATGTAGTATTTGCGATCACCACCTAATAACTACATTACTACTGCTACTGTATTAGAATGACGCATTTTCAAGTCTCTCTCCCAAACTAGGCCTTAGTGTACTAGTAAATGTACTTTACAAATGACAATCCAAGTTGATTTGGTGTGGGAGAGGGGTAAGTAGACCACACTTTCTCATACCTCGAGAGTTTACCATATGAAGCTCGTCCGGGATAGATTCTCTCAGTCACAAAAAAAAAATACAAAGTTAACTTTAATGTAAACTTAGTTTGCAAGAGTGTTCGTGTACAAATAGTAGCCACAACTAATTTTTGTCTATAGATTTTTTTTTTAACATGCGAATAAGCTATTGAGTTTTTTAATATATACATGCACGTACATAATGATTGATGAATACGAAAATGTTTCGTTGGAACACTGACACAAAGAAAAATGCAGAGCATTGGTTAGTCTTATGAGGGAAGGAACTGAGGCATTCAGGTATGGCTAGGTGTCGAGCTAGAGGTGGGGTCTGTGCTATCAATAGATCTTGGGATGTCACACCCACTGTCAGGGCCCGGGGTAGTTGCTTGTCCAAATTGAAACTGTGAGTTCGATAAAAATATATAATAAACCCCCTTCATGTCCCACACTAATGACAATTATAATCATACAATAAAAAATGTATTGTCAACAGCCAAACAACAATCAATCTAATTTGTCAAATGGAATAGTATACATATTCAAGGCAAAACCATGGGAAAGTGTGGAGGCACATAAAACGATAATCATACGCGCACTAAAGGGTTAGCTCAATGGAGAATAGAAAGACAGAAGCAAACAAGAATGGAATCTATTTTACGGTGGGTTTTTTTTTTTTGAGGAAGTAAGGAGAAAGTTATTATTTTTACCGGAGAAAAAAGTGAAAAAGTAGGGAAAGAGGAAGGGGTAAAGCCCAACCTACTCTCGCGCGCTGGAAGAAACATGTAGCCGCCACTTGCTTCTGGCTTTGCTTCTTGCTTTAGGGGTTCATGTCCATCGTAGCCTCATGCCATCACCTGCCTTTAGTTTTTTACTGCTACTCCAAGTACGAAAGAGAAGAGCGTCCGACTTCAGCTGTTCCGATTAGCGCCGAGTGCGGAGATGGGAGAAGGGAGCGGGTTTCATGAGTTTAGGAGAATGGTGGTTTCATGGTGAATGAGGCGAAGCGTGGGGTTTGCTTCTATGCATGTTGGGCATGGGCGGGGGCGAGGAGCGTGGGTTCTTAATTTGATCTTGTTTTTAGTCATTAACGACGAAACAATCTTAACATCATGGACCAATTATGGATTTTGTCATGATTAATCATGTAAATAACAATAAAAAATGTATTGTCGTTTCTAAAAAATTAATTATAACAAACTGATAGAGATTTATTATTGTAACATCCCTGACCTGGGTTATGCTTTAACCCTAGATGTTTTGATTAAGAGAGATGATTATATGCTTAATCTTATCTTATGAAAAGTGATTAGGGCTCAAGAGGAACCTATGTTTCAATTTTGGTCATGTTTGAACAATGATGAAGCAATGATTGCTTGTTTTGGACTAAAGTGCAAATTACCCAAGTTGAGGGGTTAACTTGCAAATTGCACATGATAAGATGTTCCTCTGATGTTGAGACATCATAAGAATTAATATGATGTAGTGGTATGGTTTCTACAAGCCTGGATACCAAAATAGAGCTTGTTGGACAATGTTGTGCATTAAAACCTAGTTTTGGAGTAAAGTGCAATTTACCCAAAATCTAGGGTTCAATATGCAAATTACCACTTCAATAAGGTCCTTAATGTTTCTTGGAATAATGTAGAGTAAAGAAAATGAGAGGGGCATCTCATTTGAATTAAGTTGGAGGAGAGAGAATCTTGACATTAAAATAATCAAGAATAATGCCTAATTGAAACCCTAATTCGATTTAGGGCAAAAATGAATAAAAATAATTGAAGGGATTTCAACCAAAATGTTTTGGTTTGATTTTGAATAAGGATGGACGTTCCTTTGCTAAGATAAGGAATGAAAATATCTTAAGTAGGTGAAATTCCACTCACCTTATTATAAAGAAAAGTAATTTCCACTCACATATGGAATATTAATATAATAAGCATTAAGGTGCTTAACTTGCTTTTCTTTAAATTGAGTATAATGAAGGAGAATTAAAGGCAAAAGAAGGCGCCTCGTCCTTAAGGGATTTGAGGGGGAAGAGGCGGCCATATTTTTGGATTAATTGGATTTTTATAAGGCATTTTCTCTCTCATCAATTTCCTTATAAAAGTACCTTTTTCAAATGAATTGAAAGGCTTTTTCGGCCCTTTCTTCTTCCTTTGCTTGGGGTGAGCTCAAGGGGACTTAGGAGCAATAGGAGGACGAGCCCCAACCTGTTGGTAAGCTTCTTGACCCTTGTTCTTCATGATTTCATGGTGGAAATCGAAAATAAATTATGGATTCCTTCTTATCTCGATCTCCTCTTTAACCCTAGCCAACTTTTGCAATCAAAAGCTTGAGGACCAGCCTAGGGGGAGTTGCTAGAGCTTCATCCACCATTAATGGTGTGAGCTTGGAGCTTTGGAGCTCAATTGGAGGCGGGTTTTATAATTTAAACCCTTAAACATTGCTATTGCATCAATCTTCTATGCTTTGTTGATTGATTTCTTCAATTTGATACATACTTGATTCTTTGCTACAATTTCCATCAAGAACGGTTGTTGTTCTTGGGTGCACGAAGGAAGATGATGATGAAATAATTATAAGCAAGCAACTCACCAAATATATTGGAAGCAAACGATCTCAAAGGTTGGGACCAAACGGTTTCACCAAAACCGTTTGGTGACCAAACGGGTTGCAAACCGTTTGGTGGAAAACGGGTTCAAGACCATTTGAAGGAGTTGACCAAGCATTTACCGTTTATAAATCTTGTTACTAATTATGTAGGATAATGACCCTCCAAATTTGAGGGGTTAACTCCAACGGAATCGGGAGTTGAAGGCCAATCAATTAGACAAATCGAATTGAATTAAATGCTGATTTTCAATCTGATTAACTTGACCTGTTTGGGCAAACGGGTTCAAGACCGTTTGAGATGGTTGACCAAGAATTGACCGTTTGAGATTCCTGTTCATAATGATGTTGGTTAATGACTCACCAAATCTCAGGGATTAACTCCCAAGGAATCATGAGTTGAAGGCTAATCAATTAGGTAGACCTAATTGGATTAAGTGCTGATTTTCAATCTGATTAACTTGACCATTTTGGGTAAACGGGTTCAAGACCGTTTGCGTGAGTTGACCAAGCGTTGACGTTTTGGGATTCCTATTCCTAATGATCTGGGATAATGACCCTCCAAATTTGAGGGGTTACCTCCCAAGGAATCGTGAGTTGAAGGCCATTCAATTAGGCAAACCCTAATTGAAAACAGTGTTGCAATTCCAATGAGTTAAGTTGAGATTTTGGGTTGATTAGCCCAAACGGTTTCAAGACCGTTTGGGGATCACTCAAACGGGTTCAAGACCGTTTGGGGATCACCCCAAGACCGTTTGGAGGTCTGGGGTCAAGTATAGTTGACCAATTGAAGGTCCAAAGGCACTAATCATATTGCAATGTAGTGCTGATTTGTTGATCAACTCGATAGACCAATCCATGATGATTTTTCACTAGAATCCAAAGGTTGGATGGGCCAAACGGTCTCAAGACCGTTTGGAGCTCATCCAAATGGTCTCAAGACCGTTTGGTGGTCACCCAAGACCGTTTGGAGGTCTAGGGTTGAGTATGGTTACGTGTTTGAAGGTCTAAAGGTACCAAGCTGTTATACAATGCAATGCTGATTTGGTGATCAATCCAATGAACCAAATACTAATTGGATGGCTTGGATTTGAGTGATATGATGGGAAAACGGTCTCAAGACCGTTTGGAGGTCATCCAAATGACCTCAAGACCGTTTGGGGTCAGGTCATACCCAATTTGGATGATGGTTCAATGGTTTCAATGCAACTAGTTCTGCATTGATTAGTGTTGAAGAATCATCGATTCCAAACCCAAATTCAATTTAATCAAACCCTAATTGATGATCAATTGAGGGTAAATTGAGGGTCAAATCAGTTGAAGGTTGACCTATTAAACTCAATTGAAGTATGTGGGTAGGTCCAATTGATGATTGGTTCCATGAATCCAATGATTGAAGGAATCAACATTGGAAACCCTAATTCAATTGGATGCTTTATGTAATGGAGGTCCAATGTGATTAAATCTCTTAAAGAATTAAGATGATGAATGATCCATTGATCCAATGATGATTAGTAATGATAATAAATGAAGTTACAATGTTTGAAACCCTAATAGTACCTAGGTGATTAGTGTCAATTAAGGGATGAATCCCTAATCGTTTATAGGATTAATGACTTGGTACACTATGTTAATCATAGTTGTATGCATTTGATTGAAGGGTTGATGTGACCTAATCAAGTTGAAAGTATCAAAGAATAGAATTCATATATCTAAATATGATTCATGTGGTGATCATATATAGCACGACCGTGCAAGGTAGCACGGCCGTGGTAGCTTTACTTTGCACGACCGTGCAAGGTAGCACGGCCGTGGTGGCTTCTCTTAGCACGGCCGTTCTTGGAGGCACGGCCGTGGTGTTCTATGATTGACTTGGAACTGATTTGCATGTGACCTAACATGGTCATTTTGTTAGTTCCTAACTTAAGGATGAGTCAATATCATTAAAGATAGTTGGACCATTCTTATGTGTAACCTATGCACTTCATGGTAAGAGTGATAGGTTAGTGGATGAAAGGATTAAGATGGGAAATACCTTAATCCAAGATAAGTTGATAACTTAAGAAGGTTGGGAGTAATGAGGAAAGTAATACATCAAGATATGAAAGACTTCACAATTAGCATGTCAGAGTTGATATACCTTGATAATTATGAGATCCTAATATGAGATGGGAAAACCCTAACCCTAAATTGCGTAATGAGACATGGGAAACCCTAATATGATGTGAACAGTAAGTCCGAATCCCTATTGAGGGAAAAGTGGTGTTACTATTACATTACATGAGATAAAATGATTTTGTTGCCTAATGATAGGTGACAATATGTTGAATGGCACTGTGAGCCATATGATTAGATGTTGCCTAATGAGAGGTGACATGATGCTTTATGGACATTATGAGCCATAAGAACAATTGTAGCATAGTAAGAGGCACCAAGATGATTAATGATGGGTTAAAGGAATTTATATTCCATGATTTGTGAAATCAGGGTTGGTTACGGACCAATGCCTGGCGTTGTAATCAGGTTTGGTTAAAGTCCAATACCTGGCCGAGGCTCAATGCCTGTAATCAGGAGTGGTTAGAGTCCACTGCCTGGCTGTGTAATCAGGAGTGGTTAGAGTCCACTGCCTGGCTGTGTAATCAGGAGTGGTTAGAGTCCACTACCTGGCTGTGTAATCAGGTTTGGTTAAAGTCCAATACCTGGCAGAGGCTAAACGCCTATAATCAGGGTTGGTTAGAGTCAAATGCCTGGCGGTGTAATCAGGGTTGGTTACAGACCAATGCCTGGCGGTGTAATCAGGTTTGGTTAAAGTCCAATACCTGGCAGAGGCTAAACGCCTGTAATCAGGGTTGGTTAAAGTCCAATGCCTTGCTGTGTAATCAGGGTTGGTTCAAGTCCAATGCCTGGCGGTGTAATCAGGGTTGGTTACGGACCAATGCCTGGCGGTGTAATCAGGTTTGGTTAAAGTCCAATACCTGGAAGAGGCTAAACGCCTGTAATCTGGGTTGGTTAGAGTCCAATGCCTGGCGGTGTAATCAGGATTGGTTACGGACCAATGCCTGTAATGATGACATAGGATTGGTAATAACCCAATGCCTATATCAATGATATATGAGTACATGGTAGATGTATTTCCTGATTTGTTTAGTAGATTGGCTAAGGCCAACAAGTTGAGACAAGAATGTCTCATGAGTGACATATCAAGTTTATGAGTGTCACAAGAAAAGTGGTAATAATGCTCAGGTGATGAGCTAAGGGTTTAAATACCCATAATCATATGGTTAGGGTATTGAAAATATGATAGAATGAGAATTCACAGTGGTGAATTGAGGGATTAAGATCCCTACACTTTATGAAAAGAGTATGGCTACGGGCCATGACTCCACAATGATAATGCCAGGCTTTAGATATATGATCTAAGCCTGAAGAGAGTTAATGCAGTGGTAATGAATCTATAGTTTGAATAGATGTTATACATGTTCTTCATATTCATTAAAGGATAAGTGACATATTGCTCTATCATAAATAGTTGCAATGCTTTCAAGTTGAGAATGCTTTAAACTGCTTATCCTCTGCTCAGTTTCATATCTTTAATTGCAATAATAATGTTTTGGTGGAGAGTTATATCTCCCACTGGGACAATTTATAATTGTCTCACCCCCGTGGGATCCAACATTTTTAGGTGGACGCGGACAAAGAAGCAGAGACTCTTTTGCAGAAAAAAGGAAAGCAACAGCTTGGACAGCAGTGAGATCTCAGGTGGAGACCCTGACTGTCAAGTCATAAAGTTAGAAAGTCCTATGTGTCGTCTCTATACTCTCGGGTCCTAGGAGTAGTGTTTTGATGGATCAGTTTGAGATTTTGGCTTTAAGCCTTGAGGGTTTTATACTACCTGTGTACAGTTAAGACAGAGTAATTGATGTTTGTATTCTTCGAGAAGCAAAAGTAAATGAGATGTATATATATGAACCAGGATGTAAAGTTTTACTTTGGTTCTGAATGAAAGAGTTTTCCTGTGAATGGATCTCTTTGCAAAAAGTTTTAAATTTTTACTAATTTTTGGTAATCCGCTGCAACTAATGATCGCTTCCGCATGTTTTATCATTGTTAATGACGCTTGTTATCTTAACGATGGCGGGTGTCGTTACAATTTAGTGGTATCAGAGCTCTAGGTTTGCTGAGTCTACAGAGACATAGGACTGAGTTGTTGAGTCTGTGTTAGTGTCCTCCAGTATACCCTATAATGATTTCTGCTTGTGCAGAGAAAGGGTAAAGTTTTAAAATGACTGGAGAGCACAAGGAACACATTGCTAAGGGCAATGTTGTTGTACCAAGGAGAGGTGCAAGGGATCAGACAAGAATAGAATGAGTGCCTGAGAATCCCCATTAAGACCTGATCAGGATAGAGAATCCTATGATCATGCTCTTGTTGGGAAGATTAGGGCAACAATAATTCATATGAGTGGATTGGATGTTAGGCTTATAACCTAGGTTATCAGTCCTTAATACTGAAAGCTTGAGCTTTAAATGAGTTCCTAAATGACTTAGTCATGTTGGAACAAGGGAAAATATGGAAAAGATTAACTTATGGCAAGAAAGTAGACTCTGCCATGAGTTTATATAGATAATAAATATGTGATGGAAGTGCCCAAAAAGGGGCAATAAGCTGAATAGTAGGTGATGATCTCAATAATGTTAGAGACATTTGCCTAATGGTTCTAAAAGTCCAAGGTTTTTGGTACTAATAGTGCAATAAATGCTTAATGTGCCAGGGCAGTAGCCATTAAGTAAAGGTAAAGATGTTAACCTTTTACCTGTAAGACCATGATGTGAGTACAAGGTATGTTATAAATGTGTACATGTTGAGTATATTAAACCCCTTTTTGTTATAAAAAGGAGGATTGTTGATTTTGTTTTCCCTATTGGTTGTTATATAGGGAAGAAATGATTAACAAGAATTTGAATTCTATTCAGTATTCTTTTAAATGCTCTATATTGTTGTTACCTCTATGAAAGAGGAAGAGGTATAGAAGAGATGCCTGGATAAAATCCAGGGATGTTAAATCTTATGTTATGATGATATGAAAAGCAAGAAATATGATAGCATGTAAGTGCATACTACTTGATCTCAGTACTTGTAAACCCTGATCAGGTATACAACTATTGATGATAAAGTGAGTATGGAAACTCTTAGATTGATATCTTTTTGATTGTCCTGATCAAGCAATCATTCTGATACAATCTAATGAGTATCATGAAATTGGAATTATGGTATGGATAAATGTATCATACCTTAAGTACAAGAAAAAGGGATCTGATATGAATTCAGATCAATATGTGTATATGAGGAAGTAAAAGTATGACCCTCATATGATGAGAAAGAGAACAAGGGAGGTGATCCCTGTTCAATAAAGTTGTAAATATGATAAAAGAAAGATGAGAAAATAATGTGTTTTCAACACATGTGACTGATACCAAAGTAAGGGATTCTGGTATCGAAGAATTATCAGATGGTTTAAGTTGGCCACCTGGAATGGTCAACTATGAAAATCAGTCAGATTATATAAAATGATATGAACATCATATGTTAAGGGTTTATGCTTTGCATAAACATAACAACTAAATATGTCTTCAAGATAAGTTCTCAATTGACTCTATGAGAATATTGTGAGAAGGAACTTTGTGTTGATAAAAGTTCTATGATGTCTCCATAACAATGAGGTGTTATGTAGAGACATGATGATATGATGAATGAATAATATATGATCCCTTTATCTGGGATTTCGGGGACGAAATCCTTGTTAGGGGTTTATAATTTGTAACATCCCTGGCCTGGGTTATGCTTTAACCCTAGGTGTTTTGATTAAGAGAGATGATTATATGCTTAATCTTATCTTATGAAAAGTGATTAGGGCTCAAGAGGAACCTATGTTTCAATTTTGGTCATGTTTGAACAATGTTGAAGCAATGATTGCTTGTTTTGGACTAAAGTGCAAATTACCCAAGTTGAGGGGTTAACTTGCAAATTGCACATGATAAGATGTTCCTCTGATGTTGAGACATCATAAGAATTAATATGATTTAGTGGTATGGTTTCTACAAGCCTGGATACCAAAATAGAGCTTGTTGGACAATGTTGTGCATTAAAACCTAGTTTTGGAGTAAAGTGCAATTTACCCAAAATCTAGGGTTCAATATGCAAATTACCACTTCAATAAGGTCCTTAATGTTTCTTGGAATCATGTAGAGCAAAGAAAATGAGAGGGGCATCTCATTTGAATTAAGTTGGAGGAGAGAGAATCTTGACATTAAAATAATCAAGAATAATGCCTAATTGAAACCCTAATTCGATTTAGGGCAAAAATGAATAAAAATAATTGAATGGATTTCAACCAAAATGTTTTGGGTTGATTTTGAATAAGGATGGACGTTCCTTTTCTAAGATAAGGAATGAAAATATCTTAAGTAGGTGAAATTCCACTCACCTTATTATAAAGAAAAGTAATTTCCACTCACATATGGAATATTAATATAATAAGCATTAAGGTGCTTAATTTGCTTTTCTTTAAATTGAGGATAATGAAGGAGAATTAAATGCAAAGGAAGGTTCCTCGTCCTTAAGGGATTTGAGGGGGAAGAGGCGGCCATATTTTTGGATTAATTGGATTTTTATAAGGCATTTTCTCTCTCATCAATTTCCTTATAAAAGTGCCTTTTCCAAATGAATTGAAAGGCTTTTTCGGCCCTTTCTTCTTCCTTTGCTTGGGGTGAGCCCAAGGGGACTTAGGAGCAACAGGAGGACGAGCCCCAACCTGTTGGTAAGCTTCTTGACCCTTGTTCTTCATGATTTCATGGTGGAAATTGAAAATAAATTATGGATTCCTTCTTATCTCGATCTCCTCTTTAACCCTAGCCAACTTTTGCAATCAAAAGCTTGAGGACGAGCCTAGGGGGAGTTGCTAGAGCTTCATCCACCATTAATGGCGTGATCTTGGAGCTTTGGAGCTCAATTGGAGGTGGGTTTTATAACTTAAACCCTTAAACATTGCTATTGCATCAATCTTCTATGCTTTGTTGATTGATTTCTTCAATTTGATACATACTTGATTCTTTGCTGCAATTTCCATCAAGAACGGTTTCTGTTCTTGGGTGCACGAAGTAAGATGATGATGACATCATCATAAGCAAGCACCTCACCAAATATCTTGGAAGCAAACGATCTCAAAGGTTGGGACCAAACGGTTTCACCAAAACCGTTTGGTGACCAAACGGGTTGCAAACCGTTTGGTGGAAAACGGGTTCAAGACCATTTTAAGGAGTTGACCAAGCATTTACCGTTTGGTAATCTTGTTCCTAATTATGTAGGCTAATGACCCTACAAATTTGAGAGGTTAAATCCAAAGGAATCGGGAGTTGAAGGCCAATCAATTAGACAAATCGAATTGAATTAAATGCTGATTTTCAATCTGATTAACTCGACCTGTTTGGGAAAACGGGTTCAAGACCATTTGAGATGGTTGACCAAGCATTGACCGTTTGAGGTTCCTGTTCATAATGATGTTTTTTAATGCCTCACCAAATCTGAGGGATTAACTCCCAAGGAATCATGAGTTGAAGGCTAATCGATTAGGTAGACCTAATTAGATTAAGTGCTGATTTTCAATCTGATTAACTTGACCATTTTGGGAAAACGGATTCAAGAACGTTTGAGTGAGTTGACTAAGCGTTGACCTTTTGATATTCCTGTTCCTAATGATGTGGGCTAATGACCCTCGAAATTTGAGGGGTTAACTCCCAAGGAATCGTGAGTTGAAGGCCATTCAATTAGGTAAACCCTAATTGAAAACAGTGCTGAAATTCCAATGAGTTAAGTTGAGATTTTGGGTCGATTAGCCCAAACGGTTTCAAGACCGTTTGGGGATCACCCAAACGGGTTCAAGACCGTTTGGGGATCACCCCAAGACCGTTTGGAGGTCTGGGGTCAAGTATAGTTGACCAATTGAAGGTCCAAAGGCACTAATCATATTGCAATGTAGTGCTGATTTGTTGATCAACTCGATAGACCAATCCATGATGATTGTTCACTAGAATCCAAAGGTTGGATGGTCCAAACGGTCTCAAGACCGTTTGGAGCTCATCCAAACGGTCTTAAGACCGTTTGGTGGTAACCCAAGAACGTTTGGAGGTCTAGGGTTGAGTATGGTTAGGTTTTTGAAGGTCTAAAGGTACCAAGCTGTTATACAATGCAATGCTGATTTGGTGATCAATCCAATGAACCAAATACTAATTGGATGGCTTGGATTTGAGTGATATGATGGTCAAACGGTCTCAAGACCGTTTGGAGGTCATACAAACGACCACAAGACCGTTTGGGGTCAGGTCATACCCAATTTGGATGATGGTTCAATGGTTTCAATGCAACTAGTTCTGCATTGATTAGTGTTGAAGAATCATCGATTCCAAACCCAAATTCAATTGAATCAAACCCTAATTGATGATCAATTGAGGGTCAATTGAGGGTCAAATCAGTTGAAGGTTGACCTATTAAACTCAATTGAAGTATTTGGGTAGGTCCAATTGATGATTGGTTCCATGAATCCAATGATTGAAGGAATCAACATTGAAAACCCTAATTCAATTGGATGCTTTACGTAATGGAGGTCCAATGTGATTAAATATCTTAAAGAATTAAGATTATGAATGTTCCATTGATCCAATGATGATTAGTAATGATAATAAATGAAGGTACAAAGGTTGAAACCCTAATAGTACCTAGGTGATTAGTGTCAATTAAGGGATGAATCCCTAATCGTTTATAGGACCAATGACTTGGTACACTATGTTAATCATAGTTGTATGCATTTGATTGAAGGGTTGATGTGACCTAATCAAGTTGAAAGGATCAAAGAATAGAATTCATATATCTAAATATGATTCATGTGGTGATCCTATATAGCATGACCGTGCAAGGTAGCACGGCCGTGGTAGCTTTACTTTGCACGACCGTGCAAGGTAGCATGGCCGTGGTGGCTTCTCTTAGCACGGCCGTTCTTGGTGGAACGGCCGTGGTGTTCTATGATTGACTTGGAACTGATTTGCAAGTGACCTAACATGGTCATTTTGTTAGTTCCTAACTTAAGGATGAGTCAATATCATTCAAGATAGTTGGACCATTCTTATGTGTAACCTATGCACTTCATGGTAAGAGTGATAGGTTAGTGGATGAAAGGATTAAGATGGGAAATACCTTAATCCAAGATAAGTTGATAACTTAAGAAGGTTGGGAGTAATGAGGAAAGTAATACATCAAGATATGAAAGACTTCACAGTTAGCATGTCAGAGTTGATATACCTTGATAATTATGAGATCCTAATATGAGATGGGAAAACCCTAACCCTAAATTGCGTAATGAGACATGGGAAACCCTAATATGATGTGACCAGTAAGTCCTAATCCCTATTGAGGGAAAAGTGGTGTTACTATTACATTACATGAGATAAAATGATTTTGTTGCCTAATGATAGGTGACAATATGTTGAATGGCACTGTGAGCCATATGATTAGATGTTGCCTAATGAGAGGTGACATGATGCTTTATGGACATTATGAGCCATAAGAACAATTGTAGCATAGTAAGAGGCACCAAGATGATTAATGATGGGTTAAAGGAATTTATATTCCATGATTTATGAAATCAGGGTTGGTTACGGACCAATGCCTGGCGGTGTAATCAGGTTTGGTTAAAGTCCAATACCTGGCAGAGGCTCAATGCCTATAATCAGGAGTGGTTAGAGTCCACTGCCTGGCTGTGTAATCAGGAGTGGTTAGAGTCCACTGCCTGGCTGTGTGATCAGGAGTGGTTAGAGTCTACTGCCTGGGTGTGTAATCAGGTTTGGTTAAAGTCCAATACCCGGCAGAGGCTATAAGCCTGTAATCAGGGTTGGTTAGAGTCAAATGCCTGGCGGTGTAATCAGGGTTGGTTACGGACCAATGTCTAGCGGTGTAATCAGGTTTGGTTAAAGTCCAATACCTGGCAGAGGCTAAACGCCTGTAATCAGGGTTGGTTAAAGTCCAATGCCTGCTTGTGTAATCAGGGTTGGTTAAAGTCCAATGCCTGGCGGTGTAATCAGGGTTGGCTACGGACCAATGCCTGGCGGTGTAATCAGGTTTGGTTAAAGTCCAATACCTGGCAGAGGCTAAACGCCTGTAATCAGGGTTGGTTAGAGTCCAATGCCTGGCGGTGTAATCAGGATTGGTTACGGACCAATTCCTGTAATGATGACATAGGATTGGTAATAACCCAATGCCTATATCAATGATATATGAGTACATGGTAGATGTATTTCCTGATTTGTTTAGTAGATTAGCTAAGGACAACAAGTTGAGACAAGAATGTCTCATGAGTGACATATCAAGTTTATGAGTGTCATAAGAAAAGTGGTAATAATGCTCAGGTGATGAGCTAAGGGTTTAAATACCCATAATCATATGGTTAGGGTATTGAAAATATGATAGAATGAGAATTCATAGTGGTGAATTGAGGGATTAAGATCCCTACACTTTATGAAAAGAGTATGGCTACGGGCCATGACTCCACAATGATAATGCCAGGCTTTAGATATATGATCTAAGCCTGAAGAGAGTTAATGCAGTGGTAATGAATCTATAGTTTGAATAGATGTTATACATGTTCTTCATATTCATTAAAGGATAAGTGACATATTGCTCTATCATAAATAGTTGCAATGCTTTCAAGTTGAGAATGCTTTAAAATGCTTATCCTCTGCTCAGTTCCATATCTTTAATTGCAATAATAATGTTTTGGTGGAGAGTTATATCTCCCGCTGGGACAATTTACAATTGTCTCACCCCCGTGGGATCCAACATTTTTAGGTGGACGCGGACAAAGAAGCAGAGACTCTTTTGCAGGAAAAAGGAAAGCAACAGCTTGGACAACAGTGAGATCTTAGGTGGAGAACCTGACTGTCAAGTCATAAAGTTAGAAAGTCCTATGTGTCGTCTCTGTACTCTCGGGTCCTAGGAGTAGTGTTTTGATGGATCAGTTTGATATTTTGGCTTCAAGCCTCGAGGGTTTTATACTACCTATGTACAGTTAAGACAGGGTAATTGATGTTTGTATTCCTCGAGAAGCAAAAGTAAATGAGATGTATATATATGAACCAGGATGTAAAGTTTTACTTTGGTTCTGAATGAAAGAGTTTTCCTGTGAATGGATCTCTTTGCAAAAAGTTTTAAATTTTTACTAATTTTTGGTAATTCACTGCAACTAATGATCGCTTCCGCATGTTTTATCATTGTTAATGATGCTTGTTATCTTAACGATGGCAGGTGTCGTTACAATTATACGCCCTAAAACACAAGTGTATGCTATCAGAGTAATAGGTCAATGAGGCTCAGATATCAAACACGGGAAAACATAAATCCAAAGACTATTACTAACTGTAATGCAGTTAGCTAGGTCGATGAAAACTTGATTAAATGATTTAATTATCTAAAGCAGAAAGTAAATTTAAATTAGCGGCTTCTAATCTCAATTGGAGTGAATTCCTTATGATTATGGTTTCACCACAATCAACATTGCAATTGGCAATCATAACATTAATAATTATCTCTCCTGATCCTGGACTAAGAGCCTCTAACAAGAATTAACCGCTCTCATGATGTAATTAATTACCTAATCTAATATCAATCCCACTCTTGTATCGATTGTGTTAATAGTTAGGTATTTTATCAAAAACACCAGGTAATGTCTTCACATTTGTAAGTCACAACTCTCAAATGACGATATAAAACATGTATTTCTATGATTTTTCAACCGTTAATTTCTTTTTTCAAAGCAATTAAAGGTCTAATTAACTACTTATGGTGATCAAACATGGATAGTTCATGACAATCTCATAGAAATAATTCCAGAAATTAAGAGAAACTGATATATTAATGTATAAAAATCAATTACTGTGCATGAGCGGGCTACTCTTAGGTCCTAAGGAAAGAGGGGTTCAGCCCTGCATGGTTTCTATTGTCAAAAATATGAGAGAAGAAGAAAAAGCAAGAAGTGTTGGGTTTTAGGGGAGGCAGAGAAGGCAGCGGAAACAAAAATTTTCTCCTCCCCCAAACCCATGACAAGGAAACGCGTCAACGTCTATACAATAGGAAGGGATGGTTTGTGGAATCATACCTTGTCCCAAGGCTTGCTCGGCGAAAATACCTCACGCCTTACGAAGTCTTCTCCTCCGGTCTTGGACGGTGTCTGTGCAGCTCCTGGTTGCACCGGGACTGACGACCCCTGGTCTCACCGAGACTGTCGGGATTGACAGCTATCCTCCGAGCAGTAGAAATCTCCCGCCTCTGAAGTAGTCCACACGGACCACCTGGAACTCCAATCTCCTTGTCGCACAAGGAATTGGAAGGAGTCGCACCCTCTTGTTAGCGTACTAGTCACCAACACACTCTCCTGCTACCAGTCGTTTTCTGTAGTTGTCTTTCCCTTGCTGTGCCTCCCTTATCGGGTAGCACTTGCTCGGGCTCTCTCGATTACCAAAACCAGAGAGAATGACAACTTTACAGAGCAACTGGTTGCAGTGAGTTGTATCCAGAGAAGCCCCCAATACCCCTATATATAGGAGGGTCATGGA
Organism: Alisma plantago-aquatica; assembly: GCA_963693085.1. Taxonomy (NCBI): domain Eukaryota; kingdom Viridiplantae; phylum Streptophyta; class Magnoliopsida; order Alismatales; family Alismataceae; genus Alisma; species Alisma plantago-aquatica. Next base: position 64,130,772 of record OY856411.1, on the reverse strand, counting down.
ACAGGGTTCTCTATCCCGAGCAATGCAGGACTAAAGCAGGAGTAGAAGGGTTCAAGATTTTCCACAAAAAACAACCAACTGCGTGACCTGAACCGATCGTTTCACAACTGAAATGGTCGGTTGGGGACCTGAGCCAATAGGTTGACACCTCAACCGATCGTTTGGGACACCTCAACCGGTCGGTTCATTTCTAAACCGGTCGGTTCGTGGCCCTGGTCAGTTCCCGATTGACTTTTCCTCTTTTGTTTCCAATTGGTACCTAATCCCAATCCTTGTTGCAATCAAATTGGACAAGTGAAATAAAAAGAAATTTCTCACCAATCCTACTTTCCCAACTTGCTCGGTTGCACCAGTTGAGCCGATCATTTCAAAAATTGAACCGATCATTTCATCCTGTGCATGAGTCGGTCGACTCACCACCTGAGCCGATCGGTTCACCCAGCTCAACCGATCGGTTCATCACATGAGCCGATCGGTTTGGAGTGCAGATTGTGCAGAAACACTCAATTGTAGTTCCAATCAATCCGATACTCTAATCAATCGATCCAACACCTTGAATACTATGATTTTGAGCTATCAATTAATTAAGTGTTTAATTGAACTACTAAACTCCTTTAGTAATCAATCTAAACATATTTGTGGACAAAACTCCTCTTCCAGGTTAAATCCTATGTGTGTGACCCTGTAGGTCCTTTTCACGTTGGCAGTGAAAGTCCATAACACTTATGACTTCACAAGAAAAGAGCGGTGCCTAGTCACACATCAGTGCTACCCAAGTGAAATAGAAAGTTGGAGAACAACTTTCAATCTTACAATCCGTGTATGGTGTTACAGTGAATGTATAATTCCTTTGTCACTGATATCCCGAATGAACTCGAGGCATGGAACAATCATCCTGTCAATGTTCATTCACTTTCTTGATCTCAGGGTAGATTGGAAGAGATATGTATGACATCAATATCACATATTGATTCACACATGCGTGCACGCCTTTCTCAATCCTACTCATCAAGTGGCCATGGATATCAAGCTCCCTCAGGAGGGACAAATCCCATATCTATCACTCACCCCTCAAAAGCCCCATGTGTCAAAGCCACCCAATCATCACCTTTATAACAACCCATGTTTCAGGACTGCGTTTGATGATGTCAAAGTGTGCCCAACGACATGTGTTGAGTGTAGTGATTTTAGGTCAAAGAATCACATTCACCACCATCACTGTGAGTATTGACTGTGACTACCATGTCATGGTTCCATGTGTCAAACTCACGGTGGGTCTGTCTGGTACACTTTTTCTCTAACAAGTACATATGTGTTTGGTTTGATATCTCTATATCATGACTAATGAGATTCTGTCATCAACCAACACCAAAATCTAGTCTTGTGTATCATTGTTGTCTATCTACCTTCCACAATGACATCCGACTAGGGACAAAACAAGAATATACAAACTCTTAGCATCCGTATGATCTCATCATTCAGGTCCTCAACCTAAAAGCATACGTCATTGAGTACTGTCATTCTCTAGACATTCAATCTCTCCTATCACTATCTCATATGGCTGAACCAGAAAGAATTGGAAGCTTGCCTTTGATGTTTATCTAATCAATCTTAATGTATCCCATTAATCATCCCATGATTGGCTCTCAGGGCATACATACCAATAGACTCCCACTTGTACTGCGAGCCAATCACCCTTGAATCATATTCATAGTGATTTTCAAACATGTCCCACATGTTATTGTGCTCTAGTGCAAACATAGTGAGTAATGGAAACACCTTGCCAAAGTCAGTATAAATTGCATGTCTCACATCTCTTCGATGTACGTCACATGTATGAGATGGAGTTGCTGTAATATGCGATCCTGTATTCCTTTGCTAACCTTTAGCCACATTGCATGATCAAGGATTCCATACTTGTCATCAATGACCAGAATATCTATAAGTTCATCTCATGAACTTCCAGATCCATATAGTATCCACTGCTATTCTCTAACTCACGGATACTCTACATTTCCTTTTAAATGGTTTTATTGAAACACTTCCAATTATCAACAAACATTCACTTTATATATCCCATATATATTTTGCGATTAATTTTCTGTCCTTTTTTGAAAGTTCGCATCAATGTAACTCTTTAAATCGAACTCTTCCTTATCTCCATGGAACTAGTACTTCATAAGTACTTATCAAGTTCTCATGGTTTCCAGTATCCCTTACTAGAAATAGACAGACACCCACTCGTCATGTCCCACATACGAGTTATCAGGATGAGCATATCATTTTGTCATGTCCTACATACAAGATGATATATGCATTTTATTCTTGCCATGTCCATACATGCAAGGTAATGGGATGACCACATACATGATAGATCCATATCTATTCTTAGATCTCCTATTCTTCAAAAGAATTGGATACTTGGCCTTGGGATACTAACTCCATGTAACATGGACAAGTTTTCTCCCACTGAATCTATGCACACTGAACCCTTCAGTACAGATTGCCAATGTATGCTCTCTCCTTTCTAGGTCAAGAGGTTTTCGAGAACTATCTCATAGATCTCTATTCCTATCACATAGGAAATGTCTCTATCTTCCCTAAAGATAATTTCCACTTTAGATTTCCATTCTAGAACATTTCCATTTCACATCAACATGTGGAATGTGAACACGCTCCCACTAAATCACAGATCCCTTCTTTATCTTTGACATATCAGTCAAACCCTTTGACTATATCATCAAATTAAAGATCCAATTCTAAGTTGCTTGTACTCAATCAATCACATTGATTAGTCCATTGTAACTTATAGACTTCATTTGCATTAGTGGACTCATAAACCTTATAGGTTGTGTCACGTACACATCCTTGTTTTATTCCTCATAGGAATGCGGTTTTAGTATCCATATGACAAATGTCTTAGTCATTAAGTTGCAATCAACAAGCATCATCCTTCTCAAAATGTCATCCATGTGTCTTAACGCTTAAGACTTATTTGCACTTATGGATTTCATTCCAATGGGTGCTACCATTAAGGTCATACCTTATGGTTTACATGGAAGTCATTTAGGATGTAATGGTCATATACCAAAACTCAAAATATGGTTCCTCATATTCATCTAGATATTTTATTCATCACATGACCAACTCATCACATAGATAATGGAGGTGTATCTATCAAGGATATAAGAACTCACAACTCTTTATGATTCTTAATGTCCTTTATTAGTGTGGGGTATTCTTTATTTAAGAAAAATTTAGTTATTTTATAATCATTCTCTAACTCCTTAGAGTATGACTCCCTTTTGATTTAGACATCACTATGCCTTAATCATGAGCTCACTATGATACACTATCATAATCACTCATAAGGATCTCAAACATTTGGTCTAAGTATTTTATTCATTGATCTCATCAAGAATTAACACTTTATCAAATTCGTACTTCATTTATGATATTCTTGAACACTTCAAGATATTCATATTGGCACTTCTCTAAATACCGTCTGAAGTATTAGCATGTATTCCAATAGGTATCTAAATACATCACATGTATTCTGCCTAATAGGGTAATCATTCTCCCACTACCATTAGTGAAGATTGATTAATCATGTCCAAGATATTCATGTCTCTTACTGGTTCTCTAACCAAAAGAGTCTAGTTTTATCCATCACATGGAAACTAGAAATGAATTTCTCATGATTTATGCTAATTTGTTGTTTGAGTTATCAGTAACTTTTAGGTATCGTTTTATCTTATGCATACCAAGTATCACAAGATAAAAAAGGCATTGCCACAAAGATCATATCTTTGAAATTGAAACATCAACTATATTGATAGCCATCCTTGTCTCAACAAGATGCAACAATCAAGTGTTTCTATTGGCAAATTAAAATAGCAGTTCTCAACTCTATTTCGTGCCCTTTAGGCTGAAATAAATTGAAAGATAATCCTATCTATGGCAGCAACACTTGCTCCAATGATGGGTACTCCTTTCTTGGTCTTTTCACATAGGCCATCACTTCTTTGTAGATCTTACATATCATATATGTCAGATCTTCATCTTGGTATCATATACCTCAGAAGTGGTTCATTTCATGATACCTTAGGTGGAGATCTCCATCCCCTCCTTCATCTTCTTTTGTTCTTCTAGATATTGAGGGAAATTCCCTCATACACCCTTTCCCATGTGCCTTGAGGCTAAAGATGGCTTGGATTGCTGGCTAGCATCAGAACACTTCTTTGCTTTTCCCTTTCCCTTACCCTTCATTGATCACATCAAACATTAGGGTTTGTCTTTCTTCATAATTGCCTCTACTGTCCTCAACATGTCCAACAACTCTGTCAACGCTTGTCAAAGTTGTTCATGTTGTAGTTTATCATGAACTGTATGATTCTTGCAACATTTGTAGTATCATACCAATAGCCAACTCTTGGCTCAAAAGGAATCCTTCTTAATCAGGTTTTCCACATACCCAATCACATTGAGTGTGTGAATACCTTACTGGATCTCCTTCTGTCATGACATACTAGGACAGTGTCCTTGAGACATCATATGTCTCATGTTGTCTCTGCAACTCATAGTTCAGAGAACACAACATCAAGCACTCCTCATCAATGTCATCCTCATCATGCTTCCATAAGCATACTTTCAGCCATTGATGTGGTGGGATTGAGTTCATCTGGTTCTGGTATAACTAGGACATAGAGCTTTCACTCTTTGATTGAGAACACTTCTCATCATCCTAACCATTTTTGGAATTATTCCTATTTAATTTGTTGGTCTCAAAGACTGATCATAAATAAAGTGATTATTGTTGATTAACCATTTGTTTTAACAAAAGGAAATATATGCAATGTTAGTCCAAAACTCTTTTGACTTATTTGATTTATTTGAAAAGTTTGACGATAAAATTAGGCCTTTAATTAATTATCGCTCCCACTATTTAAGTTCAAATTTATAGCCCTCAACATCAATTTGGAAGATTGCAGCGTACAACCTTCTAGTGGGCAAGATCCTGAAATCCTCTAAGTCATGGACTAGCTAGGGCTATAACCCAAAACTTAGATCTTCCAGGTACGCAACACTTGCCAATTGCATCATATGCAACTCTTGATAAGATGTCATATGCAACTCCTTGCCATGAGCATCTCCATGCCTCAAGGTACTAGATCCCATCTAGATCACCTTATTAAGTCCGACCCAAAGCCAACATGATGAATATGCACCCTTCTAGTGCAGACCCACACATTCATCCTTCACGCATCCACGAGATAGACGGTGCACCACGCTAGGGCGTGCCCACACTTGGTCGATCAAGATTTTCACGTGTGTCGCATTTGGAAGGCTTCTAAAATTTAATATTTAATGAGGGATTTGGTTTTATATACATATACATATCCAATCACCACAATATATTGTACGTATCATATACATGCTATATCCCACAAAAAACATGCAAAACGATAAAAGCGATGATTATGTCCATCCTAATGTGATTCCTCGAGCCAAGATGAATCACGGTCATCTAGGTCTACATCACATGCAACCTGTACAAGATGAACTTTGTGCTTTGGGTTTCGGGTTTGATCAACTCATCACATGAATGATCAGCTTGCCATCAGACTGGTTGGCTAGGTGCCACCAGCCGATCGGTTGGCTTCTCCAACCGATCGGTTCACCTGGTCGTCGTGCATCTCATCATGGCCGCCACCCGCTCATCTCGCTCCTCGAACCGGTCATCAACCGATCAGTTCACATCTTGAACCGATCGTCTGTAATTCCAACCGATCGGTTCACTCCTTGAACTGATCGTCCCAGCTATCGTATGGATGTCTGCCGTTCTTCGACATAATAGGAAATAAAAATTCTATCCTATTTTACATTGTAAAAAGAGAAACCTCGAGTTACATTCGAGGGGAGCAAAGGTAGGAAAGAATTCTCAAATTATTTCGAGTTACATCAGGAATAGGAGAAGGAATCGGTGCAAAGACCGAGATGCAAGCAACCACATACAACCATACACAGATAGGGTTTATTGTCCATAACCACGCTATACATCCACCACAAAACTCGTTTAAGGGCGACGCGTATCGAGTGCATTCATATTACATATCATATATGTAGTTTGGGATTTGTGGATTTAGGATTGGACATGCATAAAGCCAATATTATTCGCATCGTATGCAATAAATAAAGGCGACAAACCAAAATCGATCATATCGATAATCCTAAAGTATAGACCAGTTGACGTGGCTCTGCTACCACTGTTGGCTTTTAGGGGAGGCAGAGAAGGCAGCAGAAACAAAAATTTTCTCCTCCCCCAAACCCATGACAAGGAAACGCGTCAACGTCTATACAATAGGAAGGGATGGTTTGTGGAATCATACCTTGTCCCGAGGCTTGATCGGCGACAATACCTTGTTCCTTGCGCGGTCTTCACCTCCGATCTGAGACGGTGTCTGTGCAGCTCCTGGTCGCACTGGGACTGACGACCCCTGGTCTCACCGGGACTGTCGGGATTGACAACTATCCTCCGAGCGGCAGAAATCTCCCACCTCTGAAGTAGTCCACACTGACCACCTAGAACTCCAATCTCCTTGTCCCACAAGGAATTGTAAGGAGTCGCACCCTCCTGTTAGCGTACTAGTCGCCAACACACTCTCCTGCTACCAGTCGCTTTCTACAGTTATCTTTCCCTTGTTGTGCCTCCTTTATCGTGTAGCACTTGCTCGGGCTCTCTCGGTTACCAAAACCAGAGAGAACAACAAATTTATAGAGCAACTGGTTGCAGTGAGTTGTATCCAGAGAAGCCCCCAATACCCCTATATATAGGAGGGTCATGGAACATGATTCTCTATCCCGGGCAATGCGGGACTAAAGCAGGAGTAGAAGGGTTCGAGATTTTCCATAAAAAACAACCAACTGCATGACCTGAACCGATCGTTTCACAACTAAAACGGTCGGTTGGGGACCTGAGCCAATCGGTTGACACCTCAACCGGTCGTTTGGGACACCTCAACCGGTCGGTTCATTTCTGAAGCGGTCGGTTCGTGGCCCTGGTCAGTTCTCAATTGACTTTTCCTCTTTTGTTTCCAATTGGTACCTAATCCCAATCCTTGTTCCAATCAAATTGGGCAATTGAAACAAAAAGAAATTTCTCACCAATCCTACTTTCCCAACTTGCTCGGTTGCACCAGTTGAGCCGATCATTTCAACAATTGAACCGATCATTTCATCCTGTGCATGAGCCGGTCAACTCACCACCTGAGTCGATCGGTTCACCCAGCTCAGCTGATCGGTTCATCACATGAGCCGATCAGTTGGGAGTGCAGATTGTGTAGAAACAGTCAATTGTAGTTCCAATCAATCCAATACTCTAATCAGTCGATCCAACACCTTGAATACTATGATTTTGAGCTATCAATTAATTGAGTGTTTAATTGAACTACTAAACTCCTTTAGTAATCAATCTAAACATAGTTTGTGGACAAAACTCCTCTTCTAGGTTAAATCCTATGTGTGTGACCCTACAGGTCCTTTTCACATTGGCAGTGAAAGTCCATAACACTTATGACTTCACAAGCAAAGAGCGGTGCTTAGTCACACATCAATGCTACCCAAGTGAAATAGAAAGTTGGAGAACAACTTTCAATCCTACAATCCGTGTATGGTGTTATAGTGAATGTATAATTCCTTTGTCACTAATATCCCGAATGAACTCGAGGCATGGAACAGTCATCCTGTCAACGTTCATTTACTTTCTTGATCTCAGAGTAGATTGGAAGAGATATGTATGACATCAATATCACATACTGATTCACACATGCGTGCACGCCTTTCTCAATCCTACGCATCAAGTGGCCATGGATATCAAGCTCCCTCAGGAGGGACAAATCCCATATCTATCACTCACCCCTCAAAAGCCCCATGTGTCAAAGCCACCCAATCATCACCTTTATAACAACCCATGTTTCAGGACTGCGTTTGATGATGTCAAAGTGTGCCCAACGACATGTATTGAGTGTAGTGATTTCAGGTCAAAGAATCACATTCACCACCATCACTGTGAGTACTGACTGTGACTACCATGTCATGGTTCCATGTGTCAAACTCACGGTGGGTCTGTCCGGTACACTTGTTCTCTAACAAGTACCTATGTGTTTGGTTTGATATCTCTATATCATGACTAATGAGATTTTGTCATCAACCAACACCAAAATCTAGTCTTGTGTGTCATTGCTGTCTATCTACCTTCCACAATGACATCCGACTAGGGACAAAACAAGAATGTACAAACTCTTAGCATCCATATGATCTCATCGTTCAGGTCCTCAACCTGAAAGCAGACGTCATTGAGTAGTGTCATTCTCTAGACATTCAATCTGTTCTATCACTATCTCATATGACTGAACCAGAAAGAATTGGAAGCTTGCCTTTGATGTTTATCAAATCAATCTTAATGTATCCCATGAATCATCCCATGATTGGCTCTTAGGGCATACATACCAACATGAAGAACATAGTAGAACTAAAGAACCCATGAAGACGACGGTCCAAAATGATCCCCTCTCACACACGTGCCGATTTGCTACCTTTTAGCTATAAATCCATCCGTTGGAAGTTCCTGGATCATCTAGAATATGATCTTCTTCTCTGCTTTCTCCTCTCCTTGTGCTCGACTTTCGTTCAATAGAATAGAATGAGATTGACAGGGTTGGCCGAAATCCCTCTAAGTCATATAAGTGACTTAGGGCGAAATAAATTTCCATACATTGGATTAGATTTAATTTTTAGATTTTCCTGATCCCACTGTGTTGGTACTACTGACGCCTTCTATAGTTGTGGCCATCTGGGCATCCATCGGTACTACTGAGTTGAGTGTCGGTCGTACCGAGATATCTCAATGAATTTTGAAATCATCATTGTGATGTTGTCGGTAGTATCAACTTCTAGGTCGGTACTACCGAGTCTTCTCGATTTTTCTCTATTCCAAATTGAGTTAGTGTCGGTACCAGCGACTCCAAGTCGGTAGTACCGAAGTGTATAGATTTGTGTAGATTTTCAAAAATACACAAAAATTGAACATAAGCTCTTGAAATTTGTTTAATCATTTGGAAACATTGACATTACAAGATTTGATGCAATTGAGTATCACAACCTAATAAGAGTAAATCATGCACTAGTCAACATGAAACTGAATATATAGTGCACAAAAATCAATAATAAATAGCTTGTGAAAACAATATTTATCCGGTAGTACCGACTTTTCCTCCACTACCTGGACCTGGTACCATTGACAACCCTTGTGCATCGAAATCAGTTGATGTGGAATGCTATGTGTCCATAATATTGATGGTGAGTCGATAGTACCGACTCATGCCACAGATTGGTAGTATAAACTGTCAGATGTGAACATTCTCGATCGTCAATGGCGGTCCCGCGAATTATGTCTTTTTTGGTTTTGGCACTACCAACTTTGTATCAGTAGTACTGAGTCTTTCAAACTTGTGGGTGAGTCAAGCAGGAACTCAGTGTTTTGAAAGTGGAGCTTATTTTGTCAGTACTACCAACTTTTGGTCGATAGTACCGAGTCCTTGTCAGCAAAATTGGCTCCCTCTGTGTAGAAATTATGTACTAGTGAATCGATGGTCGATAGTTCGGAGTTGCTTTGTATTTTTGCTTGGCCTCCCTGTGATGTCGTTGGTATTACTGACTAGGGTCAGGTAGTATTGACTTGTTCAGTCAAAGTCAATCATTTTCCCTGTGACTCCATCGATAGTAGTGACTTTAGATTTGGTGGTACTTACTGGTACTCAGCCTGCACACCACACAAAATTCATCAAGGCACCTTTTTTATATAAAAGCTAATAAAACAAAAGAAGAAGATATGAAACTGAAATTTCCAATGTAAAGAAAAAAATGATGGTTGGGTTGCCTCCCAAAAAGCGCCCTTATTTTATGTCACAAGCTCGACGACCAAGAACAAAAGATCATTGAAGATCAACGTGCTTCAACTCCTCTTCTTTCCTCACCACATCTTCTCCAAAGTAGTGTTTAAGCTGCTGGCCATTAACAAGGAATGGCTCAGCCGCATTGCTTATCTCTACCGCCCCGTGAGGAAAAACATTAACTACCTCAAAAGGCCCACTCCATCTAGAACTTTATTTACCATGATGTAATTTTGACCTAGAACTGAACATAAGAACCTTCTGTCCTAAATTGAGTACTCTGTGTAGGATATGGCGTTCATGGAACTTCTTGGTTCTCTCCTTGTAGGCCCTTGAGATTTTATAGGCATCAAACTTAAGCTCATCTAACTCATTTAGTTCCAACATTCTCTTTGCCCCTGCATTGTCTAGATTGTAGTTCAATTTTCTTAGGGCCCACTAAGCCTTATGCTCTAACTCAATGGAAAAATGACAAGCTCTCCCATAAACCATCTGAAAAGGAGTGGTTTCTATAGGTGTCGTATAGGCTGTCCTATATGTGGAAAAGAGCATCATTGAGCAACATGGTCCAATTTGTCCTATTAGTTGAGACTATCTTTTATACAATTTTCTTGATCTCTCTATTAGGCACCTCAACTTAACCTTGGGTTTGGGGTGATATGAAGTACCTACCCTATGTCTCATTCCATATTTTCTTAGAAGTGCACCAAATTTCTTATTGGTGAAATGAGATCCACCATCGCTAATTATCAACCTGGGCACCCAAAACCTATAAAAGACGTGTTCCTTCACAAACCTTCATACCAGCTGAGCATCTTTGGTGCGGTTTGGAATTACTTCCACCCACTTAGACACACAGTCTTTTTTATGGTTAGCTAAACTGCTTTCTCTTTTTTTCTGTATTTTTTGTAAAAGGTCTTATAAGCTAAGAAGCAAAAATGAAATATACAAACCAGAGGCAAAGAATACTGGAAGGACAACCTTTCAAAGAATAAAAAGGATAAAAGGAAAGGGTCATTGAGAGGAGAAACCAAAGTAAAAAAAAAAAGATAAACCCAACAAGGTCTTCTATCTACACCAGATCTTCAAAAGAAATATCAGAGTAATCCATAAGCTTGGAGCCAAAATCTTTTCAAAACTCAAAACAAATCCAAAGCTTCGGAAGAGTCTCATTCTAACTGATAAATTTAGGAAACCTGAACAATTAAGAAGTCCAGGATCTCAAATCTATACAAGAAAAAGAAAACAAGGTCTTCAAATTGCACTAGAATCTTCAAGAAAATCTCAGAGGAATCCATTAGCTTGGAACCATAATTGTACATCTCAGAATGAATCCAAGGCTTCATAAAAGTCACAGCCTGACTGATAAATTCAGAAATCCAGAACAAAAGGGAACAATCCAGTATTTCATATATGAACAAAATTATTCAGAGAGAACAATTGAGGACCCATCAAGCTTGGCCATCAATTGAGAACCTAGGCAGAAGAATTTCTCGAATAATAGAGAATCAAAGGACAAAGGGATCTGGTCCAACAAGCAGTCTTCACAACAACTTCTTCAGAAATCCTCTAGAAGCAAACAAAGAACAATAGGAACACCTCCTTGAAGAATACAAAATCATCAAGAACCCATGAGAACATCTGATAGATATGTTAAGCAAACATACAACTCTAGATAGAACATTTGGGCACATATACACCCTCAACAATAGATGCAACTCAAAGGAGTTCTATCATGTCCATTATCTCTTTCAGAAGGATCTCTCTAGAACAAAATTTATTATTATAAACTATTCTATTCCTTTCTTTCCAAACAAAATATAAGATAGCCATACCAATATTTTTCTCACCACTTTTCTTTATATGGATTAGATCACCAAACCCTAGCGGAATAGAACTAATAATATTCATGTGGAGACAAGCTTTCCAAATTGTTGAAGAATATGAGCAGTTAAAGGAGATGTGATTTGAACTTCATAGTCATTCATGCAAAAGAAACAAATAAAGACTACTTCAATGCTTAGCCTCCTAACATAATCCAAGGTAGGAAAGTTATTCAAAAGAACTTTCCAAGCATGGACTTGGAAATTTTTGGGATTTTTACTATTCCAAATCTAAGAAAAAAGAAAATCTTTAGTACCTTTATTTCTAATAGCATTCCAAACATTTTTCAGCTTAACCTCATTTTTTCTAAGAAAAAAAACGTAGTCTTCTGATCCAATAGAAATATTGTTAGACAAAATGCATCTAGAGATGATACCAATATCCCTAGATGAAGGTAAAAACCATTCACCATCTTTAATATTAGATGAAAGAGAGTCATTTGCACCAAACTAGAGTGAATAGAGATATTACCTCCAATGCTGTCAGCAAGAAACTTGGAATTCATCCAAGGATCTTTCCAAATTTTGATTGAGTTCCCATCACCAATATGAAATTTAATAAAGGGAAGAAAACCATTTCTAACTTTCAAAATGTTATTGAAAAGCCAAGAATAGTTATGAGAACACTCTATAATCCAGAGGGTAGATTTCTATAAATACTTCTCAGAGATCCATTTTACCCAAAGACAGTACTTTTTAGAAATATTTCAAGCATTAATGATGATACATGCTGTAATAATTTATCTACCCTTCTTGAGACCTAGACCACATTCTCTTTTTCGATAAAGCAACCTTATCCCAACTCACGAGATGAATATTATTTTTACCTTCAGTTTGTCCCCATAAGAAATCTATACCAATCTTCTCAATGATATCAGTAACTGATGAGGGAATAGAGAAGGACATCATCCAATAGAGATGGAGGGTTTGCAGTGTAGACGTGACAAGATCCAACCTACGTACAAAGCTTAAGGTTTTCTCTTTCCAAGAATCAAGTTTCTTTTTGTATTTATCAATACGGACAGAAGAAGAAGTTTTGGATAATTTCCCAGGGAACAAAGGAATACCAAGATACTTATTCGATTCCAACCTACTCGCAGAAATTTCAAGAATATCGATAATAAGATTTGGACCAATATTTTTACTAAAGAAAGTAGAGATTTTATGACTGTTGATGGATAACACTGATTGAATTCCAATGTCTTTAAGAATAGACTTGATACACTCATCATTGGAAACATTAGCTTTCAAAAGTAACATGAAATCATCCACAAAAATAAGATGAGATATAGAAAAATTCTTAGAAACTTTAATAGGAGCTATAGTTTTCAACCTCATTGCATCCTTATGCATCATAGATAAGCCCCACATCACAATAACAAATAGGTAGGGGGCAATAGGGTCTCCCAGCCTAATTCCATTTGAGGGAGCAAAGATTTCAGTAGGCTCACCATTATTAGAATTTGATAAGATGTAGAACACAAATGGCCTCAATCCACCTAATTCAACCAAGAGGGAATCCCATTCTATACATGATAGAGAAGAGATATTTCCATTTCACAGAATCATATGCCTTCGATATGTCAGATAAAATACACATATTTCCAGAATCTTTTTTGAAATCAGTAATGATCTCATTTGAAAGTAACACAACATCCTTAATACTTCTATCTTGGACAAAAGGCACATTGATTTTTATCAATAATGGTGGGAAGAATAGGCTTCAATCTATTGGCAAGAAATTTAGAGATGATCTTGTAAAAAATATTACAAAGGGCAAGCGACCTCCAATTCTCAATCAAGTTCGAGTCTTTACCTTCAGGAATAAGAGAAAGGAACATTTTATTTGCTTCTTTAAGAAGAAAACTCTTTGTTGGTACGTATGCCCAGAGAGCCAATCATATGATGATTGGGATGAGGCATTAGATGCATGATTTGATAATTGATAATCTTAAAGGCAAGCTTCCAATTCATTTGTTTCACTCAGTTATGATATAATGAGAATACATAATGAATGTCTAGAGAATTATATTACTCTGTGACGTATGTTGTAAAGTTATTAACCTTGAGGATGAGATCATACAGATGTTAAGAGTACATATACATATTCTCATTATGTCCCTGATTGGTTGTTGTTGTGGAAGGTTGATAGACAACAATAACACACAAGATCAGAGTGTGAGTTGGTTGATGACTAAATCTCATTAGTCATGATATGGCAATATCAAACCAAGCACACATATACGTGTTAGAGAGTAGTATAGCGGACAGACCCACCACGAGACTAAAATATGGAAGCCATCTTCATAGAAGTCATAGTCTGCTCTCATAGTGATGGTGGTGGTTGTAGTTCCGAGATCTAAAATCATTGCACTCATCACATGTTGTTGGGTACACTTTGACATCATCAAACACAATCCTGAAACATGGGTTGTTATAACAGTGATGATTGGGTGACTTTTACATGTGGGGATTGACTAGGAGTGATAGATATGGGATTTGTCCCTCATATATGGAGTCTGATATCCTACGCCTCTTGATTAGCGAGACTAAGAAAAGTACATCCATACATATTTGAGTCAATATGTTGAGTGATGTAGCCCTATTTTAGGGCTCCATCTTGTACCATTATGTACTTTTATCAAATCTAACTAAATTAGATTGCAAGTTAATTCCCTCAATATGTGTTTTACTATCGAATGTACTTATGGACGTTCTTTGTATTATTTCCAAGTACTTGGACCATGCTTTGGATGGATGAGAGAGAAGGAAGGAGTTCTAGGGTTCCTCCACCCTTGTAGGGTCCAAAGAAGGCCCCAAAGATTCCTCAACTTACCCCTAATGGCCAAGATTAGACATCAAGCAAAGAAATATGTTGGTAAAGAAGTTTGAAGCCATTTTTTCCTTTGAAGACCCCAAGACGACCGTGGTGCCAAGGAATGGTCGTGCTGGCAATTGCACAAAGTTATTGATTGATTGCTAAATTTTACAAACATCAACAACTTAGCCACCACGATCGTGCTACCTAGCATGGCCGTGCTATGAAGCCCCCAAAATGGCTATGGTACCCAACACAGACGTGCTAGTCGAAGAACATAAAGGGCGTGCTCAAGGGAACGACCTCCTCTCAAACTCCACTACCACGGTTGTGCTACCCCGCACTGCCATTCTACCTAGCCCCCACAATAGCCGTTCTACCCAGCTGGGCTGTGCTATCAACCTCCATTCCACCACATCAACCTATGATTTTGCCACTTTCTTAGGATGGCCATTCTCCACTACTACCCAACACGGTCGTGCTATCACCTAAACCCTACCACTATCTACATTGATTTTCCAACAATACCCCTACTTATCCTAGTGCTTCCACCACCACCTATATATACATAGGTGGCAGCCACAACATTAGGTTAGCTGCCATTACTCCTCTCCACCCATTATTCTGTTGTATAAGCTCTATGAAAGCCTGAATGTATAGCTGTTGTTGGATGTACAGCTGTGAAAAGCCTAAATTTACAACTGATCTTGATTTTGCCCTTATATTTTGGCTGAATGTAGAATAGGCTTATGTAATTCGGATGTGTAACCACTGTCAAAAGCCTGAACAATAGGCTTCTAATATTCTGATGTATAAACTCTGTGAAAAGGATGAATGTACAGCTGATCTTGAATGTACAACTGTGAAAAGTCTGAATGTATAGCTGATCTTGATGTACAACTCATCTTGAACAATATTGATTTTGCCCTTATATTTTGGCTGAATGTACAACTAATTAAAATGGATTATTTATTAGTGTGCTTCAAAAAGACTGAATGTACAGTTGATCTTGAATGCTTCGAATACATTTATGGTTTGAATGCTTATGTTCTTGAATGCTTTAAATACCTTTATGCTTTGAATGCTGTAAGAGTAACTCTAAAACCACTATGAGTAACTGATACAAACATGTGAGTAACTGAACTCAAATTAACAGAATGCTTCAGTAACTGAAAAGTAATGCTTGAGTAACTAAAATTAATTCTTGAGTAACTGAGAGTAATGCTTGAGTAACTGAGAGTAATGGTTGAGTAACTGAAAAAACCCTGCGAGTAATTGTCACAACCCTGGAGTAACTAAAAAAACACTGCGAGTAACTAAAAAAGGACTACGAGTAACTGAAAAAACACTGCGAGTAACTATGACAATACTGCGAGTAACTGTGACAATAATGCAAGTAACTGAAAAAATCCTACGAGTAACTGCAGTTAGAGTAACCGTGAAAACACTACGAGTAACTGTCACAACCATGTGAGTAACTAAACAAACAATGCGAGTAACTGAAAAAAGCCTGCGAGTAACTGAAACAAGCCTGCGAGTAACTGAACACTGCAAGTTATGGTTGAGTAACTGAACAAACACTACGAGTAACTGTCACAAACCTATGAGTATCTGAACAAACACCGCGAGTAACTGTCACAACCTTGTGAGTAACTAAATAAACACTGCGAGTAACTGAAAAAACCATGCGAGTAACAAAAAAAACCCTGCGAGTAACTGAAAAAACCTACGAGTAACTGTGAAACACTACGAGTAACTATGGCAATAATGTGAGTAACTGAACGAGCACTACGAGTAACTCAAATAGCAGTTAGAGTAATTGTGAAAACAATACGAGTAATTGAAAAATTACTACGAGTAATTGTAACAACCCTGTGAGTAACTGAACGAGCACTACGAGTAACTCTAACAGCAATAAGAGTAATTGTGATAGCCTAGAAAAGAAACACTATGATTCAAACTCAGTTACTATTATACTTTGTAAGAGTAAATGTAACAACACTAAGAGTATCCATTGCACACAAAGACAAACACGTATTCTTCAAAAAGAATAACAAATGATCAAAACATATTCTTTGTAACATATTCAAAGTATACATACAGCTGTTGGAGCACAAGGTAACACAAAGATAGATTACAAACATAAGTGAAGTACATAGAAGGTTACAAAATCACTTCTACAAAACTACACAAAAAGAACAACCCCATTACATATTTGAACATGCCTCACTGACGCACTAATCAACTACAAACTCCACTAAAAAAGATAGAACCACATATACATCAATAGCAGTAGCAACAACACCAGAACACGAGCAGTAGAAATAGTAGCAGCAACTCCCAATTAGCAAAACAAGAACGATCTTAACAACAGTAGTAGTAGCAGCTCATCACACTAGAAGTAGCAATAGCACATAACCATCAACAGCAGTAGCAGCAGCAGCACATCATAAGAGCATTAGCAGTAGCACATATCCATGAATTGCAGTAGCAGCAACCGCTCCCAATCGCATGGTAAAAGAACAAACAATAACCACAATAAGTAGCACCAGGATGCTTCCCACAATCAACAGCAGCAGTAGAAAATAAAGCTTAGAAAGCAGCCCGAGGAGCTGGAAGAGAAGAATAGATCAGCAGTAGGATAAGATAACAAATATAAACATCAAACACAAACAAACAACACAAGCAGCACCAGATATAGTCGTTGAGCAGTAAACAACAACAACAAATAGTCCAAAAAGAACATCACTGTAGAATGGACTACTTCTTAGGACAGTTCTTGCTGTCATGGTTAACACCAAACTCTAAGCAATTCTTGCACTGCCTCTCTCTTTTAGACTGGGCAATCTCAACTCCAGATTTAAACCTCACATCTGTGGAATTGGGTCTCCCCTTAGTTTTGCAAACATTGGGGATATGAACCTTGACAGCGGAAGAAGAAGTTGTATTTGAAGCAGTTACACCAGCACCTGCATCTGCACCAGTATCAGCGAGATCCAATTCTAACAGCTCCTTTCGTTAGGCTAGTAGTTTTTCATGGCAAAGATCTACAGCATTGTTCCTACACGCTATGTTCACAATCGAATTGCAGGCAGAAACAAGCTTAAGAGTCTTCCCAGTGGATGGATGACTAACTGATACTTTGCCAAAAAACAAAGGATGTTCTCTGTACCCTTTGGTCCACCTCTTAAGTATGTATGGCTCGGGAAGAGTGCAAAAGTCACGACTCTTCAAATAAGACAAGATGTGCCTGCAAGGCATACCTTTGAATTCTAATATGCAATAGTTGTAAGAAACATTCTCACTCGACAACTTTTTCTTCAAGATGCGGGCAGATCTAAGGCCACCGACACGATACACTTAAAACACACCTTCTTCTGAAGCTTCCTTTACATTGTAGATCATGCTTTGATGAACCTCGATCTAAAAGATCTTAAGGGTTGACTTGGTGTATATACCTCTCATCTGCTCCTCCATAGGCCATAGTGATGACAAAGGGAGATTACTATACTCGTCTTCAAAGTCATTGAAATTTTCAATCTCCCGTATATGAGAGTACGCAGTCTCTAATGAACATACAAGTTCAAAGCGAGTCTTCCTACTATTCACATGGCTTCTAATGAACGCATTCAAGCTATCGCTCCTCTATGTTGTCCTCATGCCCACAAAGAAGGAAGACTGCATATAGCATGAAACCCACTTTGAACACATCACATACATGCCAGACAGCCAAGTAATGGAAGACAAACCATACTCCTCAACAACAAAATACCACCTCTCTTCAAATATACCGACATCATCCACATTCCACACACAATCATTCAAGGAGCTTATGATCTGGTCCTTGTTAGGAAGACCACCAAGCTTAGAGGGAAGCTTTTGTAGGATGTGCCAGTTGCACAAGTGATGCTTGCAATTTGAGAAAATAGTAAGGATAGCAACATTTATAGACGGATCTTAATCGGTTATGATGGACACCGACTCTTTGCCAAAACAAAGTAGATACTGCTTGAAAACCCAGACAAATGATTCGTACTTCTCGTCAAACATAAGAGTTGAAGCAAATAGGACCGTCTTACGATGGTGATCAACACTACCAAACATTCCAAAAACCATAGAATACTTGTTAGTGCGGTAGGTGGTGTCAAAAACAAACGCATCGCCAAACAACCCACAGTCTTCAACGGAAACTGGATCAGCCCAAAACAGATGAGTCAAGCAACAATTAGGATCATTTTGGTATGTATAAAAGAATTTCTGATCGAGTACCTTAAACTTGGCAAACTGATCCAAGACCATGTCAACGTCGTACTTGGCTGACTCTTTCCTCTTCTTACTGATGTGTCCATGAGCTTGTCTGCTGGTAAATGTCAGATTTTCATAGTCGCCAGACTCGGATGCCATCAATGTAATTTGTCTCGATACAGGTATGTTAGCTTGGCTCATGGGAGAAAGGATATCCTTTTGAGTTTCATCAAGAGATGAGTTACACTTCAGGTAATGGATATGTGCATCATCAACAAGATTGTGGTTGTGTTCCTCAACAAAGGCAGTCACAACCCACATGGATGAGGACTTGTCTAGTGTGAATCGGATCATGGCTCCACAACCACACCTCTTCTCAGATCACTTGTGCTTCTTAGACAGATTTTCCTGCAACTTACCCACTTTATCACAAACGGGGCTCAGAAGCCCTCTTGACCTCTTAGAACAGCCCATTGTACCCTGCTTGTCACAAACCAGATCTTTGGCAATGAGAATCTTAGTTCCCCGTTCATACCTGTTGTCATCTTTCCTGATATTAAAACCAATCATGCCACCGTAGCTAGAATAGAATGAGATAGCTTCATCTAAACTTTCAAAGTGGAGACCAATTTTAGGAACTACAGCTTAGATTTGTATTCCAAATTACAAATCAGAATAAAATAGATTTCCAAGTTGGACATAAACATTTGAATTAAAGAAGAAAATATAGAAAGGTAAGTTGGACAAATAAGGTTATATGTAGATTTCCAAGTGAGCTTCACAACAGCAGAAAAAAGAGCAAGGATTTGAAATTGATGACTATAGATATGTTCACTTGATAATCGGATGACCGCCAAATAAGGTTTAGATTTGTTCAAATACACCAGAGTAACTCATTAAGACAGAGGAGTAACCCTAAAACAACATAGAGTAACTCTGTCAGGAAGAAGAGTAACCCATCATAACAAATGAATAAATGCTTCAAAAATGAAAAATGCAAACACAAAATTGGGTTTATTTCGAACACAAAAGTCAGAGAAATGTATACACATTGTGAATATAAAAGTCAGAGAGATGAAAACACATTGTGAATATAAAAGTCAAAGAGATGAACACATATTCTTTTGTATTTTCTACTATAATTCAATCATTATAGATAGATTAGTATTCCAAAGTACAAATCAGAATAAAACAGATTTCAAAGTTGGAAAGACACACTTGAATAGAAAATAGGTATACACATTACAAATCAGTATTCTCTTAGAAAATCAGTATACACATTACAAATCAGATTTCCAGAGAGATGAATACACATTTGTTACAAATCAGTATTCTCTTGGAAAATCAGTATACACATTAAAAACAAGTATTATGTTGGAAAATCAGTATACACATTACAAATCAGATTTCTAGAGAGATGAATACACACTTGAATTGAAAAATCAGTATACACATTACAAATTAGATTTCAAGAGAGTTGAATGCACATTGTTTTGTGTTCTCTGTTGACTCAAGGTCAATTAGGTCAATGTTGACTCACGTCTAAATTGACTAAACCCTTGTTTTGATGATGACTAACCATTCCACATATTGGTGTCTAATGCTTCTACATTGAGTGATTTCAGATTAGGTTTAGACACACTCCAAATGCCCTAACTTGCGCATATCAAATTGGAGAAAAGACAAGTCAACATAGCTACAAGTGTGCAATTTGGGATCTCTATGTAAATGACCTTAGAATTGCTTTGTAATCACTTGTAATGATTGTATGACTTGTAATTAAGCTTAGAAAAATTATTGGGACACAAAAATCCATCGTTTGTATGGTCAAACAAAAGTTCCAAAATTTCCCAACAGGGTTTTTGTCGGCCGAATTACAAACTCGGCCGATCCATGAAATCTGGAACTTTTGTGGGATTCGGCCGAGTTGCAAACTCAACTGATCCACCATTCGACCGAGTTGCAAACTCAGCCGATCCACGGTTCGGCTGAATTGCCTTTATGGAAACTCGGCCGATCAGACTGTACTGGAATGCAGAAAAAGCAAATCCAACCGTTGGAGATTTTGTTGGGACCCAAAATAGATCTGTTGCAACTTGTAAAACGGCTATTTTTCGTTCCTAAGTGTTCCCAAAGGCTAAGAGGCATCCCCAACTATAAATAGGACCCCTTGGGCTTCATTCCAAGGTTGAGCATTCATTGCAAACTCTTTGTGAGGTTCCTATTCTATAGTTGAGTGCTTCCTACAACATCCTCTCTCTCTCTAAGCTTAATCACTTGCTACATCCATTAGAGTGAGTAGGAGATTTGTAAGAGAGCTAGTCTTATTTGTATATCTTGTGAGGCTCTCACTTCCACCACCTCCCCATCTCTCATTTCCTATCTTGAAGATGAAGGTTCTCTCTCTTGTCCAAGAGAGGTGAAGAAGAACAAGGGAAGGAGTCCCTTGGTGAAGATCAAGGCTAAAGACTTGGAGCTAGAGTGGGTAAGCCCTTGGAGAAGGCAGAAGACTCAAGCTCAAGTGGGTAAGACCTTGGTGGAAAGCTTCTCCGAGTGAAGGTGAAGTCAAAGGCGGAAGATCCAAGAAGAGTGGGTAATTCCTACAAGGCCGAAGACTTGTGCAAGAGTGGGTAAGTCCTTGGAGAAGGCCGAAGACTCTTGCAAAGTGGGTAAGTCCTTGGTAAGGTTGAAGACTCTTTGTATTGGATAGGTAAGTCCTTTGTTGGTCATGTATTGTATGTCTTATTAATGAATATAAGAGTGCAATTGGTTGAAGTCCTAGAGGTTGACCTCTCTAGGCAAGTGGACTGACACACTTCTAGTTTGAAGTGTGGAACCACTCTAAATAGCTTGTCTAAATTGGTGCATGTTCAATCTCTCTTATTATTGCTATGCATGATTTAGTTGCACTCAAATTACCTATTTAGCAACCTTATCTTGTCATATAATTTGAAGGTTTAATGAGTTTTGTTTAAGTGCTTTCAGCTCTATTCACCCCTCTAGAGCACCTAAGTCACCCATCTAGGATCCAACAAGTGGTATCAGAGCAGGTCTTCTCCAAGCATACTTCTACAAGTAGGAGAAGATGGGTGACTACCTAGGAGGGAGACTCTCGACCAGCCTTCCAATCTTCAATGGGAGCAACTTCCTCTATTGGAGAAGAAGACTTTAATTCTTCATCCAAGGATCAAGTCTCGAGATGTGGCAAATGGTGAACAACCCATACATTCTACCAAAGACAAACATTGAAGAATGGGATGAATCCACCTTGATGAAAGCAACCTTGAATGCTAGAGCCATGCACATCCTATATGCCTCCATGACCCCCACCGAGTTCAACCGGATTTCCTCTTGTGAGACGGCCTATGAGGTATGGAGAAAGCTTTGCATCACTTATGAAGGGACAGATCAAGTGAAGGAAAGCAAAGTCTACATGCTCAAAGGGTTGCTTGAGAACTTCAAGATGGGAAAGGAGTAGAGCATAGCCAACATGTACTCAAGGCTCAACACCATCTTGAATGGTCTTGCTATTCTAGGACATCCTATGTCTAGTGGAGAGATCAACTCAAAGATCCTTAGAACTCTCCCCAAGAGATGGGAATCCAAGGTGACTTCCATTGAAGAAGCAAGGTCTCTTAGGGATATTCCTATTGAAGAGCTCATTGGAAATCTACAAGCACATGAAGCTACACTTGACAAGAGGGAGGAAGTAGAAAGACAAGAGAAGAAAGAGCTTAAGAGAATGAAGAAGGCTGAAATAAAGGCTCAAATTGAAGCTATCATGGAAAAAGTCTCTCCATCCTCTCAAGCTAAAGAAGATGCCATGTACTCCAAGGGTAGACTCTACAAAGGCAAGTCCTCCTCCATCCGGTGCTTCACATGTGGAAAGAAGGGTCACTACAAGGAAGATTGCCCACAAGGCAAAAAGACCCATCTTCACAAGGAGAAATGGCACTCAAACTCAAGTGGCTCCTCCAACTCAAGCTCAAGTGAAGATTCATGTGAAGGATCAAGCTCAAGCTCTAGTGATGAAGGAGAATGCCATTTTGCTCTTATAGCATCAACAAGTGAAGACTCAAATGAGGTAAATCTAGACTCTTTAGATAAAGAATCTTTAATTGCCATTATTCATGATATTAGTGCCTCTTATAAGTCTTCTTAAAAGAAAAAGAAAAAGCTTGCTAAAATTGTTGATAATTTGCATATAGAACTAGATGATCTTGAATATGCAAATTCTTGCTTGCTTATTGATAAAAATGATTTTCTTAGCCAAGTAGACTCTCTTAAACTTGAAAATGCTAGTTTACTTGATAAGATTAAATTTCTAGAAGCTCAACTTCTCATGCCTAATTCAAATGAAGAGCATACTTTAATTGTTGATTCTCTCATGCATGAGCTTGATACTCTTAAAACTGAAAACGCAGAACTCAAGCTTATTGATGATGCTAGGAGAAAAGAAATATATTCTTATCAAAGAGAATTAGTGGTGCTTAAATCTGAAAATGCCTCCTTGCTTGCTAAAATCAATGGGCATGAATCTTGTTCTAGTTCTACTAATAGAGAGAATGATGTTGCTAATCTTCATATTGATAGAGATTCTTATTTAACTAAAACTCTTTGCTTAGAAAATGATCTTCTACATGCTAGAGATAACATTAATCAATTGTCTTACACTATTGCTTCTCTTAAGCATGATAATGATAGTTTAAGATCTTCTTTGCAAAGATTCTTAGTTGGTAAAAAGAATCTTAATCAAATCCTAGACCATACTACTAAACAAATTGGTAGACATGGTTTAGGGTATGATAGTAGTCAAGGGAACAACAAAGATAAAGGACCTCCAATATTCCATGGAGAATCCTCTAGTTCCAAGACTATGGGCACATGCAATTATTGCAATGAATTAGGTCATTATTCTAATTGTTGTCCTTTGAAGAAAGCACCCAAGAGCAATAGGATTTGGGTTGCTAAGCTAACCCCTCCGGACCCAAAAACATGATTGGGGACCATTTCATCTTTCTTCTTGTAGGTATTTACAAACGGATTGATTTGAGCTATTGAATTGCAAATTGACTTCTCAATCCACATAAAAGAAGAAAGGTGAGATGTGCAGAGGGTGACAACAAGTGGAAAAGCAATGGTAAGCACAATGGTAATGGTTTTATTGCTTATAACCCTTTCTAACTTGTTTTTGTCAAGTTAGTATGCACTATACATATGGTTTTTGAGTCAAAAGTGGCATTTTGTGATTCTCTTTACACTCTTGCTCAAAAACTATTTCTAATGCTTTTATAGTGCATTACTAACTTGATTAGACATGTTTGGATATGGTTTGTATTTTTTTTGCATGCCTTTAAATATGTTTTTATAAAATAGGTGTGCTTGTTGACAGCTGCTCTGTCGGTCGAGTTTGCCCTATTGAAACTCGACCGATAGGCACCAAGGGTGTTGCCAACAGGTGTCATCGGTCGAGTTGTCAATGCTCAGAACTCGACCGATAACACTGTGCACAGAATATACAGTTGGCTTATTGGATGAGAATTTCCCTCTCAACTAGATTTTCTCAACCAATAGCCTTATTCTTTGGCACTCCCTTGGTACCTTTATATATGCATATTTCCATGTTCTAAATTGTCTATCTTGCTTACAACTCTATCTCTCTAATTGCTCAAAATTGGTATATCTATATCTTACAGTTACTTGCTTTGAGTTGTTTTGCAGGTTTTGATGATGATATCTTTGGATCTCTTAGTTGTGTCTTAAATTGCTTCCGTTGTGCTCTAACTTGCTACATCTATATAGGTGTATATCTTGTTTTTGATACAACCTTGAGGTTCTTAGGGGTAATCATCTTATGGTAAGGATGCATATATAGTGAGTTATATCCTTTCATGCTTCTAAAATTGCATATCTCTTTGTTTGGATATATCTCTACATCTAGTCATAGCTTGCTTTATGTTGTTTTTTTTGGTATCTCTTGCTATGATCTAGATCCTACTAGTAGTCCTAAACTTGTGATATCATCTACTAGTAGTTCACATACATGTAGTTCTAACCCTGTCAATAGTTGGTATATTTGATCATCTATATGTTATGCTTGTATCTTGTCTCATACATGCTCAAGATTGTTCTTTAAATTGCCTATCTACTATCTTGAGTTGCTTGCATAACATTGTGATGCAGGGTTCATAGATCTACATGATATGTAGAAATTGGAGTAGTTTTGGATTTTATGCAGATTTTGCTCCAGTTTCAGTTTTTGGTGCAAGACTGGTGTGTTTCTTGCAGAAATGACCTTCTGAGCAAGGCTCATTGCTACGCCATGAGCTCTGATGGTTTTTTGTCAAATTCCATCATCTTGAGGGTCAAAATTATGTTTTATTGTTTTTCTGCAGCACTTCATCTTGCATCTTGGGTTGTTCAAGTATATGCTTTAACTTGCTTTTCTTTCTATGCTTGGACAAGACCCTATCTGTGCTCTTCTACTCTCCTTATATAACTTTTGTTATCTTCTTTCTCTTAACAAGTGGTGTTTCTTAGTTTCTTCACACCCCCACCTTTTTGAAATGACAAAGGGGGAGAAAGATATGTCTTCTTTTGACAACAGGGAGAAGGCATGTCTTACATGAAGCAAAGAAGTGTGTCCATGTAAAGGGGAGAAGGTAAATGGGAGAAGACATATATGTGTAGAACATATATGAGTAGAAGACATAGTTTCTATAAATGTTATGAAAGCTAACCATGCAGGAGAAATAGCATCAATTGAGGGGGAGTATGAGAACTCCATGCGCATCAATTGAGGGGGAGCATATGAGCTCAATCCTATTGAAACCCCTAGGTTTCTCCGAAGGTATGATTTTACGTACAAGCTTTCAA